>JAJIBD010000848.1:0-347500 GCA_021461705.1 Cryptotis parvus
GGTTCTTGTCTTCCTCCCAGAAAAACAATTTTCAGGAGTCGACCCGAGCAGTGATGTTTTACATATTTTATTAAGGAGGTTTTGGGAAAGTGGAAGAGGAGGGAAAAGTAAGAGAGTACACATCTCAAGAGGGGAGATGCGGGCAACCATGTGCTTGGCCACATGGACTCAGGCAGCATATGTGTCCATGCAGCATGATGCGTGCTGTCCTTTGGTCAGGACGGCTTTTTAAAGATTTCTCCCCAAGATACTCCCATATGGGGAGTCAACCTAGGTTGCTAGGGCCATTATCAAGGGAGCAGACTTTGGGAGTGGTCTTCTTTGAAAATCTCCTTTTCTTAACCTCTGTTCCTGCTAGATCTTCTGTCCTGGAATGTAGCCAGATTAAGAGCTGGGCAGAGAAAGGTTGATCCAGCCCCCTCAGGGTTTGTTGTTGGTTAATGGGTCTTGGTTCCTGGTTCCAAAAGGTGACTTTTGGACAGCTTATGGGGAAGAATTCATTGCCATGTGGGGACCCCCTGCCTTCCTGCCTACAACAAAAGGGTCCTGTTCTGTCTTTGGGCTTCTTCAGGGCTAAGTGATTTCAGTTTTATCATTTCCCAAAAAGATGGGAGCTCTTATATATCTTCCTACAATAGATGGAATAATTTTAAAATACATTGAGTCATCATATCAAATCTTCCTGTAGAATAAGGTGCTCTTATTACTATTTGTCAATGAGTAACTGAGAAAGGAAAGGTTTAATTGGTTCACCTCACAAATTCAGACAGTTGAGGCTGGAGCAATAGTATAGGGATTAGTGATATAGGCAGGCAGACAGGATGGCCTACAGAGGTGGCCCAAGGGCAATGAATTCTTGCCCTAAGGCTGTCCAGTCATCTTTTGGAACCAGGAATGAAGACTTGATAAGACTTTATCAACAATAAATCCTGAGGGAGTTGGACCAACCTTTCTAACCTTTCTTGGCCCAGCCCTTAAATTGGCTACATTCCAGGGCAGAAGATGCAGCAGGAACAGAGGTCAAGAAAAGGTGATTTTCCAAGATCACTCCCCAAAATCTACCCTTGGCAACAACACTAGCAAAGGACTTTAACCTAGGTTGTAGCCCCATATGGGGAGTAGATTGTGAACAAATCTATAAAAGCCATCCTGATCAAAGGACAGCCCGCATATGCTGCCTGAGCCCATTTGCTGCTTGAGCCCATGTGGCGGAGCACATGTAGTGCCCGAGCACGTGTCGCCCGAATCTCCCCTCTTGAAATGTGTACTCTCTCTCTCTCTCTCTCTCTCTCTCTCTCTCTCTCTCTCTCACTTTCCCTCCTCCTTACCCTTTCTAAAACTTCCATAATAAAATCTGTTTTACTTCACTGCTCATCTACTCCTGAAAATTCTTTCACTGTGAGGGAAGACAAGAACCCTGAGGAAATCCTGGGTAAGGCCTAGGACTGACTTTCCTTTTACCTGATAAAGGTCCTCTGCTGCCCAGGACTGCCCAGTGGGTCCTGGGCAGCAGAGGCAGCTGAGCAGAAAGTGAACATCTCTCTACCCTTTCAGCCTCACATGAGCCACCCGTGAAGATGACCAACATCAGTAGATTGTTTGCCTTGCACCAATCTGACCTGGTTGATCCCATATGTTCTCCCCCCCAGCACCACCTGGATGAATTACTGAATGCAGAGATAGAAATAACCACTGAATCAAAAAGTCAAAACACAAGCAAACAAAAATTGGAGAGTTGTAGAAGTTGAATAAAAGTCTGTATTGCTGCCACCAAGACACTTGGATTGATCTAGGAGTTTGTGAGAAATCAAGCTTTCAGGCCCTTTTTGCAAGATCCCTTTGATTCATTCTGTATTCAAAAAGTGAGAAACAACAGTGTAGCTCATGAATTATTTATTAGAGCAAAGTATATTTCCAAGGAACTTAGAGTAATATTTGAGAAGAGTTTGAATCAGATTTATTCTGAACAAAGGCTCAAATATTATCTCCTATTTGAAGAAATACTGTCAGGTAAGAGAGTAACATTCAAAAGTAACAAAATAATATTCAATGTTTAAGATACAAAAAGGTTTCAGTGATTTCAATCATATTGTTTTGGATATGAGGTTGCTGTGTCTCACATGCTGGTACTGAGGGCTAATCCTGGTTATGCCTAGGAAAACATCAGGGGATCAAAGCAGGCACAGTGAGTACCAGATAAGAGCCTTAACCCTGTGCTTATCTTAGACCCAGTCAATCAGATCATGTTGGGTACATAATTGAAGTGATTCTTGAGTGGCAATGAAGTCAGTGACATAAAAATCAATGAAGTCAGTGACTGACATGGGGCAGAGCTGCTACTGCCCGGGAGGGATGGCAGGTTCTAGCCCTGGCCCACCACCCCAGCAGAGCCTCACAACAAGCCAGACGACTCCCACCCCATGAGGACCTCCATTTTCCACATCTGGACTTCCCCCTAGTCAGAACTCCACCCAGCAGACCAGCCTATTACAGCCCAGGCTCGCGAGGCTGCTTGTGGCAGCAGGTACATCAATAAATGCTGGATTTTGAGAGGACTACAAGAGGTATGCTACCTGCACGGCAGAGCCTGGCAAGCTACCCGTGTCTTATTTGATATGCCAGATACCAGTAACAATTAGACCTCATTCCCATGACCTGATGGAATGGTTTGAGGCTCTTTATGTTCCTGGAGCAAGCAGGTGCCCTTTGGGCTCTACTAGCATGAGACAGGTCATATGGAGATGTTGCTGGTGCCCGCTCAAGCAAATCGATGATGAACGGGAAGACAGTGATACAGTGACATAAAAGTAGATTTTATTTGGAGGATTTTATAAGGGAAGGAAGTAAAGAAAGTGAGAGAGAGAGAGAGAGTTCACATCTCAAGAGGGGGAGATATGAGTGACACATATGCTTGGGTAGCACTTGTGCTCTGCCACATGGACAAGCAGCACATGGTGTCAGGCAGAATATATGTCCTTCCTTTGTTCAAGGTAACTTTTATTGGCTTTATCCCAACTGGCCCCTTATGGGGATTTTATTTTTTTATTTTTTTAAAAAATTTTTATTATACCACCGTGAAACATACAATTACAAAGGTGTTCATAATTGGTTCTTGGTAATACAGTATACCAGCACCCACCCCTCCACCAGTGCCCCATTTCCACCACCAATGTACCCCCACCCCCTCCCGCCCACCCCCCCATGCTGCCTTAATAGCAGGTACCCCAGTTTCCTCTCTTTCTCTCTCTGTCTCTCTGTCTCTGCATCTCTCTCCCTCTTATTTTACACATTGTGGCTAGCCCTGCAGATATTTAGAGTTTATCACTTAAGTCTCTTTGTGTATATTCAATGGTGAGTTTTAATCTGCCATTACCATTTCCCACATTTAGTAAAACACTGGTAGCTATTTATGTCCTATTAATGAATGCAGTCATTCTATATCAGTCCTTTTCCTTCTGACTAATTTCACCCAGCATGATAGTCTCCATGTCCATCCATTTGCAGGTAAATTTCATAATTTCATCTTTTCTGACAGCCGCATAGTATTCCATAGTGTAGATGAACCACAGTTTCTTTAGCCAGTCCTCTGTTCTCGGGCATTTAGGTTGTTTCCAGATTCTAGCAATAGTGAATAGCGCAGAGATGAATAAAGAAGTACAGATAGTGTTTCTGCTATGTGTTTTTCGGTCTCTCGGGTATATTCCCAGGAGTGCTATTGCTGGATCAAATGGGAGCTCAATATCTAGTTTTCGGAGGAATGCCCATATTGTTTTCCAAAAGGGCTGGACCAGTCGGCACTCCCACCAACAGTGGATCAGAGTCCCTTTTTCCCCACATCCAAGCCAGCACCGGTTGTTCTTGCTGTTTTGGATGTGTGCCAGTCTCTGTGGTGTGAGATGGTACCTCATTGTTGTTTTGATTTGCATCTCCCTGATGATTAAAGATGAAGAACACTTTTTCATATGCCTTTTTGGCCATTCGAATTTCTTCTTTTTTGGAAGCTTCTGTTCATTTCTTCTCCCCATTTTTTGATGGGGTTGGCTGTTTTTTACTTGTGGAGTGCTACCAGTGCCTGGTATATCCTGGATATTAACCCCCTTGTCAGATGGGTATTGGGTGAATATCCTTTCCCACTCTGTGGATTGTCTTTGTATCTTGGTCACCATTTCTTTTGAGGTGCAGAAGCTTTTTAGTTTTATATAATCCCATTTGTTTATCTTTGCTTCCATTTCCTTGGTCAGTGGTGTGTCATCTTTAAAGATACTTTTCGTTTCGATGTCGTAGAGCCGCTTCTCCTATGTTTTCTTTGATGTACCTTATAGATTCATGTCTGATGTTGAGATCTAGAATCCATTTTGATCTGACTTTTGTGCATGGCGTTAGAAGGAGGCCTAAGTTCATTTTTTACATGTAGCTGCCCAGTTTTCCCAGCACCATTTGTTGAAGAGGCTTTCTTTGCTCCACTTAATATTTTTTGCTCCTTTATTGAAGATTAAGTGGTTGTATATTTGAGAATGTGTTTCAGGATACTCAGTTCTATTCCATAGGTCTACAGGTCTGTCTCTATACCAATACCACACTGTCTTAATTACAACTGCTCTGTAGTAGAGCTTGAGGTTGGGGAAAGTGATACCTCCCATCTTCTTTTTCCCAAGGATTGCTTTAGCTATTCGTGGAGTTTTATTATTCCATACAAATTTCAGGAGTGTTTGTTCAATTTCTTTGAAGAACATCATGGGTATCTTTATAGGGACCGCATTGAATCTGTATAAAGCCTCTAGGGAGTATTACCATTTTGATAATGTTAATCCTTCCGATCCATGAGCAGGGAATATGTCTCCATTTCCTCAGGTCTTCTTTTATTTCCTGAAGTAACGTTTTGTAGTTTTCTTTGTAGAGATCCTTTACATTCTTTGTCAAACTGATTCCTAGGTATTTGATTTTCTGCGGTGCAATTGTGAATGGGATAGTTTCTTTAATGTCCCTTTCTTCTCTTTCGCTGTTTGCATATAGGAAGGCCATTGACTTTTGGGTATTGATTTTGTACCCTGCTACTCTGCTATAGGAATGTATTATTTCTAGGAGCCTCTTGGTAGAGAGTTTTGGGTTTTCCAGGTATAATATCATGTCATCTGCAAATAGTGATAACTCTGGCTTCTTCCCTTCCTATCTGGATGCCCTTAATGTCTTTTTTTCTTCCCTGATTGCTATGGCAAGTACTTCCAGTACTATATTGAATAGAAGTGGTGAGAGTGGGCAGCCTTGTCTTGTCCCTGATCTTAAGGGGAAGGCTTTCAGTTTTTCCCCCATTGAGAATGATGCTCGCTGTGGGCTTGTAGTAGATGGCCTGGATTATCTTGAGGAAGGTTCCTTCAATCCCCATTTTACGGAGAGCTTTCATCATGAACGGGTGTTGAATCTTGTCAAATGCCTTCTCTGCATCTATTGATATGATCATATGGTTTTTATTTTTCTTTTTGTTGATATGATGTATTATGTTGATTGACTTGTGGATGTTGAACCATCCTTGCATTCCCGGGATGAATCCCACATGGTCATGGTGTATAATCTTTTTGATGACTCTTTGGATTCTATTTGCTAGTATTTTGTTGAAGATCTTAGCATCTGTATTCATCAGGGAGATTGGTCTGTAGTTTTCCTTTTTTGTGGCATCTTTGTCTGCTTTGGGTATCAGGGTGATATGTGCCTCGTAAAAAGCTATTTGGGAGTGTTTCTGTTTCTTCAATTTGCTGGAAGAGCTTAAAAAGAATTGGGAGTAGGTCCTCTTTAAAGGTTTTGTAGAATTCACTGGTGAATCCATCTGGACCTGGGCTTTTGTGTTTGGGGGAGACTTTTTGATTACCGATTCTATTTCCTCGATGGAGATAGGTTTGTTGAGGTATTCCAAATCTTCTTGTTGCAGACTTGGGAAGCTATAGGAATTCAGGAATTTGTCCATTTCCTCTAGGTTCTCTTGTTTTGTGGCGTACAGGCTCTCATAGTAATCTCTGATGATCTTTTGAATTTCCTGTGGTTTCTGTTGTGATGTCCCCGCTTTCATTTCTGATTCTATTTATTCGGGTTCTCTCTTTTCCTTTTCTTACAAGTCTTGCAAGTGGTTTGTCAATCTTGTTTATTTTTTCAAAGAACCAGCTTTTGGTTTCATTGATCTTCTGGATTGTTTTTTGACATTCCATCTCATTGATTTCTGCTCTAAGTTTTATTACTTCTTTCTTTCTGCTTGGATTGGGCTCCTTTTGTTGATCACTCTCTAAGATCTTAAGTTGTGAAGTCAGACTGTTTATGATGGCCTTTTCTTCTTTTCTGATGAATGCTTGAAGAGCTATGAACTTGCCTCTTAACACTGCTTTGCTGTATCCCACAAGTTCTGGTAATTCGTGTCTTCAGTCTCATTTGTTTCCAGGAATCTTTGGATTTCCTCTTTGATTTCTTTTTATGACTTGCTGGTTGTTCAGCAGTGAGCTGTTTAGTTTCCAGGTACTTGGTATTGGTCTCCGTTTTTGTGTACAATTAACTTCTATTTTCAGTGCCTCAGGGTCTGAAAAAATAGTTGGCACAATTTCTATCTTCTTGATTTTATGGAGGTATGATTTATGGCTCAGCATGTGATCTATTTTGGAGTATGTTCCATGTGCACTGGAGAAGAAAGTGTATTCAGCTTTTTGGGGATGAAATGCCCTGTATATGTCTACCAGCCCCCTTTCTTCCACCTCTTCTTTTAGGGCCAGTATTTCCTTGGTAAGTTTCAATCTTGTTGATCTATCCAGGGTTGATAGAGCAGTGTTGGAAGTCTCCAACTACAATTGTGTTGCTGTCAATGTCTTCTTTGAAGTCTATTAGTAGTTGTTTTAGGTATTTTGCTGGCCCCTCGTTGGGTGCATATATGTTTAATAGCGTGATTTCTTCCTGATATATGCATCCCTTGACTATTAAGAAGTGACCTTCACTGTCCCTTCTGACCTTCTTCAGCCTGAAGTCTATGTTGTCAGATACCAGTATGGCTAACCCCAGCCTTTTTGGATGGGTTGTTTGAATGAAGGATTGTTTTCCAGCCTTTTATTTTGAGCCTGTCTTTGCTCCGATTGTTCAGGTGTGTTTCTTGAAGGCAGCAGAATGTCGGATTCAATTTTTTTGATCCATTGTGCCACTCTGTGTCTCTTAACTGGTGCATTTAGACCATTGACATTGAGAGAGATTATTGTCATGGGATTTTGTGCCATCTTTCTGAATAGGTTGGTTGTTCTTTTGGGTTATGTCTCGCCTTATAGTAGATCTTTCAGTCCTTCTTCTTTAAGGTTGGTTTTGATTTTACAAAGTTCCTAAGCTGTTGTTTATCCAAGAAGTTGTATATCTGTCCTTCAAATCTGAGCGAGAGTTTAGCCAGATAAAGAATTCTTGCTGAGGCATTCATTTCATTAAGTTTTTTTACTATATCCCACCACTGCCTTTGGGCTTGAGGGTGTCTTCTGAGAAGTCTGCTGAAAGTCGAATGGATGCTCCTTTGTATACAATTTCCTTCTTTGATCTTGCTGCCTGAAGAATTATGTCTCTGTCTATGGCATCCATCACTTTGACTAGGATGTGTCTTGGGGTCTTTCTATTGGGGTCTCTTCTTGCTGGTACGCGGCGGGCTTCTTGGATCTGGATGCCTTCGCCCTTTAACTCGGGGAACTTTTCAGCCAGGATGTTTTTAACTGTTTTAATTTCCTTGGGGTTACTTTCCTGTCCCTCTGGGACTCCGATGATTCTTATGTTGTTCCGCCTGGCATCATCCCATTGTTCTCTGTTCCATTGCTGATCCATTTTCCGGTCTTTTTTCCATCTTATGTAGATCTCTGAGTGCTTTCTGCAGCTCATCTTCAGTCTCACTGATCTCTCTCTTCCGCTGCTGTCATCCTACTGCTGAGAGCCCCGATTGTGTTTTTTCATTTCATCTACTGAGTTTTTAAGCGATGATATTTCTATTTGCATGGTTCTCATTTCTGCTCTCATTTCCTCCCGTAATTTATTGACTGCCCTTTCAACTGCTTCTGTTTATGTTCTCCTGTATTTTATTGGACATCTGCTCAATTTTTTTCGTTGAGCTCCTTAAACATCCTACCAATTTCTTCTCTAATTTCATTGTCAGAGAGATCATGCACATGTGTATTCTTTTTTGAGTCTTCAGGGTCAATTCCTTCATCTGTTCTTCGAGCTGGGGATCTGCGTTGTTTCCCCATGGTGTTGTGGTGTTCAGGGATAGATTCCTCTGGTGTACTGTTTCTTTTTTCTTGAGGGTATTACCTTCCCTTGGTGTTGAATTTCCTAGTTTTTCTATTAATAAGCGGCCGCATTAGCGGCTGCCCGCCTGCCAGCCGCACACCCCAGGGAGGTTACCTGAGGTGGAGTCAGGCCGGTGTGAGAGTTCAAAATGACCGCTTACTCCGGTTCCGCTCGGACTTCTGGGGGTTGTAGTTCCACCTTCTGCCGAGACCTGGGGCTCTACCATGACCCCCAGGCGCCCGCCCTGGCCAGCCGCACACCCCAGGGAGGCTGCCTGAGGCGGAGTCAGGCTGGTGTCCTTATGGGGATTTTAGATAAGAGTTGTTGCTAGGGTGGTTGCCAAGGGGGTGAGTGGATTTGGGAGAGGTCTTCTTTGAAAACTCCTTTTCTTGATCTTTGGTCCTATTGGATCTTCCCTTGAAGGATGGGTTCAGCCTTCTCAGGTCTGGG
The DNA here is from genome assembly GCA_021461705.1 of Cryptotis parvus. Lineage (NCBI taxonomy): Eukaryota > Metazoa > Chordata > Mammalia > Eulipotyphla > Soricidae > Cryptotis > Cryptotis parvus. Next base: position 8,734 of record JAJIBD010000848.1, read on the forward strand.
CTAGCTCCTGTGTTCAAGTCCTAATAGCCTTAGGTCTGGGTGGATTCACTACTTCCTTAGCAACTCCCTGGCCATGGAGACCCTTTCCTGTCTGCCTGCCTACATCAGCAATGATAATTCACTTATTGTATTTTCATATCTGCATCTTATAGCCAGTATATATTTTTTGACATCTAGATCTTTCTTTTCCTAATTTTTAATATTTTATTATACCACTGTGAGATATACAATTACAAAGAAGTTTCGTGTGTGGGTTTCCATCTTACAGTGTTCCAGCACTCATCCCTCCACTAGTGCCCATTTCCCACCACTATGTCCCCAATTCCCTCCACCACCCCCCCTGGCCTGCCTCTATAGCAGGTTCTTTATCTCTTCTCTCTCTCTTTTTCTCTCTCTTTTCTTTCTTCTCTTACACACTGTGGATTATAATACACTAATTTAGAGGTTATCATGCGTATCTTTTGCCTGTATTCAATGCTCAGTTCTAAGCTAGTACTATCAATTTCAACAATTATTAGCACACTGTTCCCTTCTCCATCTTACCTAACCTCTGACTCCCAACCGCTTGTGGTAGATTCCACCTTTACAAGACCTCCTTGTCCATGTTTTGCCTGACTTGGATATTGGTTTATAGTGAATATATATTTATATCATGCAAATAAATACAATCATTCTAAATGTCTTTTTCTTTCTGGCTAATTTCACTCAACATGATCCTCTCCATGCCCATGTCATGGCGCCCAGCATTCCTGAAAGTGGGGATCAAGGAGATTTGTCTCAAGAAAACACTGTCTTAATGAAAGTGTCTCTACCACTATGCATGACTCAACTCACCCCTCCCTGGAGATACCTGGTAGGGGTCAGAACTGCTAAAATCAGCATCTGAGCACCAATACTCTTATCCTATCAGCACCCTGAGGCAATAGTAAAAAAAACCTACCCTGCACCAATACTCTTATCCTATCGGCACCCTGAGGCAATAGTCAAACTACACTTGGAATCCACTACTTTTGCATGGAGCCAGGGGCTCATACTGAGTGAAGAATTGCTCTTTGCAGGAAAGGGAAAGGAGTTCTATCTTCAGCACAGCCATTCCACGTTTGTCACCTTCCCTCAAAGAAAGATTCAGGGAGATTAAAAAGTGAAGCAAAACTGTTTTCACTGAAAGAAATGTACTTAGAAGAGGAGTGAGAGAAAATATGTGTTCAAGAGAGAACACATAATTCTCAGAAGGGGTAAAACAAGAGAAAAAGAAAGGAATAACTTGCTCAGGAATGTGCACATGCTTGGGGGATAAAAGACTAGATTGGCATTTGGGAGGAGATTTTATATAATCCCCCAAATTATATTCCTGGAGAGAAAGGGAGAGGGAATAAAAGAAGGGGAGAGGGGGTGAGTGGGGGAGACTGCAGAAAGATGGGGAAAGGAAAAGAGAGAGGTGGGGTAGAGAGTGAGAGAGGAGAGAGGGAAAGGAGGAGGAAAGGGAAAAGGGGAGAGGTAGGAGGGAGAGGAAGAGGGACAGGACTGGATGGGAGAGGAGGAAGGGAGAGACTGACTGAAGACTTTTATTTGCTATTATCTGCTACCCCAGCTCTCCATTCTGATTACATTAACAGAGGGTATTATAAAATTTAAGCCATCAAAATTCACCTGGCACTCTATCCTTCTGCCCCTGCTGCATCACATCTTTATCCCTGAGATAGTCATTGAAGATGCTTTGAGAGATTTTGAATAGTTCTCACTAGATTTTCTTCAATGTACTTTATTGATTTTGTTATAATCTTAAGGTCTTTTAGCCATTTTGTTATATTTTTTGTGTGGAGATACAGAGCCAATTTTTATTTTTCTTTGACTTGGATTTTTCCAGTTTTTCCTGCACCATTAGTTAGCTTCCCTTGTTTTAATTCATATACTCTTTTGAAGTGAGTATATAAATTATACTCCTTTTTCAAAGAGTTGAAAAGCTGTCCACATATCTGAGGCTTTATTTTTAGGTTCCCAATTCTAATTCATTGGTCTAACATTCTATCTTTATTTTAATACCATGTTGTCTCAATTATTATAGCTTTATAGTATTATTCAAAGTACAGGAATGTGATGCTTTTTGGGTCACATCCAGCAACACTCAGAGATTACTCTTTGCTACACTCAGGAATTACTCCTGGAGTTCAGAGGATCATATGGGATGCCAGGGATCAAACCCAGGTTGGCCGTGTGCAAGGCAAAAGTCCTATGCGCTGTGCTATCACTCTGGCCCCTTACTTTGTTTACATTTTATTTAAACCCTGTTTATACAGTTTTTCACCATACCGTTGTTTCAGGTACTATTTCAATACTAGTCCCACCACCAATGTGCCCTTACTGCCACCCAAGTCCTTAGTACCCCTACCCAAGCCTGCTCCCTTTAGCAGGCTCTAAATGATTAGCTTTATATTGCTTTTTATTACATATATCTCATGATCTTGCTAAGGGCAAGACCTTTTTACTGAGCTGTTACAAATTGGGTGTGATGTGCTACTCAGTGTATCAGTATTGTAGTTGCCATGCATTCCAGTAATTCCAAAGTCTTTAATCAGGGCAGAGAACATGGTCGGCTTAACTGGCTGCACCTGAGTTTTTAATCACTTGTGACTTGTCTCCCCGTTTTTCATCGATTTGCCTGAGTTGGCGACAGCAATGTCTCCTTTCATTGGGAATGAGATCCATTATTATTACTGTTTTTTTGCATATCAAATACACCACTAGTAGCTTGCCAGACTGTGCCATGGCTCTGGGTTCATCCCAGGGGTCCCAGTCTTTTTCTATGTCAGACCATCAACCATTCAGGGCCCATGGCGCAGAGCCCTGTGTGTAGACAAGTCTGTCTCCCTGTCTGCCACTGGCCGATGAGCCAGGCACCGCAGCCACACCTGTAACACCTCGAGGGGCAGGAATATTGGTCTCCCGGTTATATAAATATATATAAATATATATATCTTGTATATATATCTTATATATATCTTGTATATATATTTATATATATATCTTGTATATATATATCTTGTATATATATCATATATCTTATATATATATATATATATATATATCTTATATATATATGTATATTCCCCCAAGCACCACACAGGAGCAGCTGCTGAGTATAGAGCCAGGCATAACCCCTGAGTATCATCAGGTGTGACTCCTGAACAAAAGCAAATGCCTTTTTAGAGATGTTTTCTGATAATTCCTTGTAGTAATGAGCAGTATAAAGTAAATTATATTGTGCCTGCTTTGAGGGGTGTGGTCTTGTGTGTGTTGTTGGGGATGAGATATCAGTGTGTGCAACTAAAGTGATGAGCAGTGTGCAGCCAGGTGTGCCGACACCACAACATGTGCAACCTGAGAGAGCCAGAAAGTATGTGTACCCTCAGAGGGCCAGTAGGTGTGTACAACCTGAGAGAGACAGCAAGCCTGTGTACCCTCAGAGGGCCAGCATACATGACCATCTTAGAGAGCATACATGACTGTGAAGCCTCAGAGAGCCAGCCTGTGTGTGCCACCGGTCAGGTCCAATGACAACCCCCATTATAAAGAGAATCAATAATTTAAGAGTAATTTTGTTTTAGTGTGTGTAGTCATAACCATCATAAACTAGTCTGTGCCCGCTCAGGGGGCAGGCTTTGGATCTGGGTGGGAAACCAGGGTCACTGTTGGAGGGGAGGTCACACTGGCCACTGGATAGGTGTTCGTACACTTAATACCTGAAGTGTTAGATAGAGGTCCAAATTCATTTTTTTATATGTAGCTGCTCAGTTTCCCCAGCATCTCTGTTTTTAATAATTAAAAAATGATTAATTTAGGTTTGGGGCCACACTCAGAGATGCTCATGGCTTACACCAGACTGTGCACTCAGAAATTAATCCTGGCAGTGCTCAGGGGACCATATGGGATGCTGGGATTGAACCCAGGTTGCCTGAAGAAGGCAAGTGCCCTACCTGCTGTACTATCTCTTTGGTCACCAAAAGAGTTTCAGTAATAAAAATAGACATGGGGGTCAGAGGTGTAGTACAGGTGCTCAGGGGCATGACTTTACTGTGGGTCATCCCTATTTGATCCCCAGAGCTTTATATGGTTCCTGAGCACATCTGGGTTTGCCCCTGTCCATCCCCCCCAAAAAATATATATGTGTAGCAAAGATGGGGAGACAGTAAGTGAGAAATGTTTAAGATCTGAAACAGTAGGTAAGAAATGAGTTAACTAAAAGGAGAGAAAAACTTTTATGTAAAATCTTCTATGTGCAAACTACTGGTTTCAAGAGATACTGTTACAGGATGATGGACTATGAGAGAAACATGCAGGAACATGTCCGTGCAGGCATGGAGCACCAGCGGCTCACATGCAGCTGTCCTTTCAGCTGGACAGCAAGAATGATGACTCGGCCAGCATTACAGGATTCACTACAGTTCACTACCTTCCAGCAACGATGACACTATCAGGTCAGCAGCGGGCAAAACAGGCATTGCCATGTGTTCAAGGTCTGAAGTAGTAGAACGTGTGCATTTGCATGAAGGGGGCACAGAGGCCATGCTTTATTTTACCTGCAAAGGACTATGCGGTTCTCTTACCAACACCTGAACCTCCTGACTCTGCATTTGCATAATTGCTAATATTTTGAAGCTCTGTTCATGTGCCTATTGCTATTTTGTAGATATCTTTGAACTAATATCTACATGGACCCATTTTTCAATAGGATTACTTGGTTAATTATTGAATTACAAGAAACATTTGCATATTCTGGACACAGACATCTTATCAGATATACCATTTTCAATCATTTCAATTACTTTGTAACTAGTTTCCTTTCTTAAATGTATTTTCAAGATAACTTTTTAGTTTGAAAATATCTATTTTCTTTTGTCACATTAATTAATGCAGTCATGTTAAAAAACTGTTTCAAGTCAAAGTGATGAATATTTACTGTATTTTTTGGAGTGCTTTATAATTTTAGCTTTCACATTTTAGTCTATGATCCATTTTGGGAGGGGGTACCACGATAATACTCAGTGCTTATTCTTTATTCTGTGCACATGGATCAGTCATGCTGGGAATCAGTGGAAGCAGTCCTATTACTAAAACCTGACACAAGTTCTTTTTTTAATTTCTTTTTCTATTTCATCAGTTACCCTTTTGATGCTGAAATTTTACTGTCATTTTTTTTTTGTTTTCAGAGCCGAAGTCCTAAACAATATGGAAAACAATACAGAAAAACAAAGCATCATTATGAAGTTATTTTCAGGAGAAATTTCTGAATGTAGGGAATCCTGTCATCCATAAATTGATAATAACTGATACCTTGGTGGTCTACTTAGAATTCTACTAATTCTACACATTCTACATATTCCCCCTCTGGGGGCAGCTAGGCTGGGATAGAAGGGGAAATGGAAATAAAAATCAGTAATTACTATTGGTAGTCCCAGTAGTTTTCACAAACATGGTGATCATTACTGTTAAATGATTTTTCAGATATCTATGAGATATTAGTAACACACAGATATTTTAGACAAACAAACAAACAAACACAAATAACAGAAAAAGAATGCCCAGAATACTGTTTCCTGGTCTTTATGTAAAGAAGATATTTAAAATTTTCTCATATTTTGTGTGTCCATGTTAAGATGACTACATGGAAATCTTGATTAATTTAATTCTCTTCTTTAATGTGTAGCACTTGGATTTTACAAAACTACCCATAACTTTGTACCTTATCCATTTTAAACATGCAGTTCTGCCTTTTCAGACAGATTATAGTCATCGACCATGCAAACTGAAGATATAATAAGGGTGGAACAAGATTGGTAAGTTTAGTCCTTTATCAAGATGTCTCACTCACGTTCACTGGCCCTAGGATATAAATACATTTCTTCTTACTAAAAAATAAGATTTCATCTTCACATTCTCCTCTCTTATTCTTGCTCAATATGCAACTTTAGACATTTGTTAAATAAGCGTAATATTTTGAGCAACATGAAGTTCTAAAACTAAGTTTATATTTCTTGGAGAGCTTGTTTGGAGGTTCTAGCAGGGGAGCGCAGCTACTCGTATACCCTCGACCGAAGACCGGTCCGTCTCTATTCGGGGAAGGCCGTCCTCTTCGACCGAGCGCGCCAGCTCGGGAGGGACGCACATGGAGCGGTGAGGGAGGAAGGGGACACCCGCCTAGCCAGCCAGATCAGCCGAATCAACCCTGGCGATCAATGGGGTGACAGATGTCGCAGCCAGATCGCCCTCACATCCAAGTTTCTATTTCTTATAATTTATAAAATATATAAGCTGTATGACAGGAAAGAAATCTATTTATTCATGTGTCTATTTTCCAGATACATTCTGCAGAATAGAATAGTTGCATTTTTGAAAGTTTTTTTTTCTTTTTAAGTCTTAACTGGCGACGCTCAGGGGCTTCTCCTGGCTTTTGCTCAGGAATTACTCCTGATGGTGCTCCGGGGCCCATATGGGATGCCGAGGATCAAACCTGGGTTGGCTGCTTGCAAGGCAAATGTCCTACCCACTATGCTATTCCTCTGGGCCCCAACATTTTTGACAGTCTTACCTACTCTTGAATTTTATCCTGTGCTATAAGCAATAAATAGAAATAATTTTCAGTTCTATTTCCAAGTATGTAAAATAATTTATTTTAGCAAATTCAAGGTATATAAACTATAACCACTTTACCCTCTACACTGTCATGTAGATTAATCTTAATAGATGTGAATATAGTATTTACAAGTTTAACAGAGGAAAAATACAGTTGAATATTTTTTGTTTGTTTTTGAGTTATATACTGCTGTGCTTAGTGTTAACTCCCTGTGACACTTACTCAAGAACATCACTATCACTATCACTATCGTCCCGTTAATCATCTATTTGCTAGAGCGGGCACCAGTAATATCTCCATATGTCCTGTCTCAAGCTAGTAGAACCCAAAGACATCTATCTGCTTGCTCCAGATACATAAAGAGCCTCAAACAATTATATTAGGTCAAGGGAATGACCTAATATAAATGTTACTGGTATTTGGCATATCAAATACTACACGAGCAGCTTGCCAGGCTTGCTGTGTTCTTATATCACTCTTAAAACCTCGTTTTTCTTGGAATATTTCTCACAGTTAGGTCATCCCCAGCACGATTTAGTGTCTCCTTGGCAACCACATGGCCTTAACATTTCTCAGTATCCTTTTTCACTCCCACTCATCACGTTCTCACTTTTCCTTCTAATCATTAATTCTTGAAATGTTAGCACTTTGTCTTTATCTTAGTTTTTAAACACTTTATGTTAATATTTCATATTGTTATGTGCATTCTATATCTCAGACATTTAGTGAAATTAATTTTAATATGATAGAAACATAAATTTAGGCTCCAGATAGATAATTTTTCTGTAGTTTACTTTGTTGAACTATTAAACTTTATTATAACCAGTAACTGGAAGTTAAATAAATGAGGATGTGTCTCATGTCCCTTTATTAAGGAAACATAAACTATTTTGATCCCAGTATTAATCTGAAATTTAGACCAGCAGACAGGTTTTATGAAACTAATGTAAGCTTAAATAAAGTTGCCAGCTCAGATCAAAAGTAAAGTAGCAGAGTGTTCAATAGAACAGACTTGGGAGCTTGTGGAATAGATTAGTGTCAAGAATGCCTGCCTTACAGGTAGAACTTTATAAGGAAAAGAAATCTAACTCCATCAAAAAATTGTGAGAAGAAATGAAAAGAAACTTCCTCAAAGAAATTATTCAAATGTACAAAAGGAACATAACAAGCTTGCTTAATGTCACAAATTAACCATCAAGGAGCTAAAGAACAATGAAAATGATACACATTGAAAAGAACACAAGCAACCAGTGCTGGCATGGATACAGGGAGGAAGGAACTCTCATTCATTGTTAATGGGAATGCCGACTGGTTCAGCCTTTTAGGAAAACACTATGAATATTCCTTAAAAATAAGTTTAAGGACCTAGAAATCGAGGTTCCATTTGCCTAGCAATATACTTCTCGGAATATACCCTGGGGACCCAAAACACATAGCAGAAACTTCTATGTTAATTGCAGCACTATTTAAAATAGCCAGAATCTGGAATCAACCTGAGCACCCAAGAACAGAAGTCTATATAAAGAAACGATGGAACATCTACCCAAGGGAATACTATGTAGTCACAAGTAAAATGAAGTCATGAAATTTACTTATAAATAGATGTAAATGGAGAGTATTACGATGAGTGAAGTGAGTCAGAGGAGAGGGACAGACACAGAATGATTGCACACATATATGGGATAAATAAAAACATAGTATGAAACTAATATCCAAGAACTGAAGAAACAGGGGCCAGGAGGTCTGGTACACAGTTGGAACCTTTCCACTGTGTGTGTGTGTGTGTGTGAGAGAGAGAGAGAGAGAGAGAGAGAGAGAGAGAGAGAGAGAGAGAGAGAGATGGGCAAGCAAGGAGGAGTGGGCAGAAGAAAGTTAGGATAGATAAGGAATCACTATGACAATAAAAGTTGGAAATGATCACAAGAATCAAGTGCTAAAAGAAGATAAAGGGATATACATGATAACCTTTCAGTTCCTATACTGCAAGCCATAATGCCCAAAAGGACAGAGAGAGAGGAGGGGAGGGAGGGAGAATAACAAAAGTGCCTGCCATAGAGCATAGATGTGGGGTCAGAGGGTGGTAGCATAGCTGGAGAAGGGATGGATGTTGGAACATTGTATGACTGAAACCCAATGATGAACACTTTGTAACCGTACATCTCAAGGTGAGTCAATTAAAAATAAATAAAGTATATCACTGTATCACTGTCTTCCCGTTCATCATTGATTTGCTCGAGCTAGCGGGCCCCAGTAACATCTCCATATGTCCTGACTCATGCTAGTAAAGCCCAAGGGCATCTGCTTGCTCCAGGAACATAAAGAGCCTCAAACTATTCCATCAGGTCATGGGAGTGAGGTCTAAAAATACTGGTATTTGGCATATCAAATACAACACAGGTAGCTTGCCAGGCTCTGCCGTAACCACAATTTATAAAATACAAAGTTAACTACAATTTTGCAAAATTTTGTGAAATAATACAAAATAAAATTGAATAAGTATGAAATAGACCAACATACTGGGAGTAATATTATTTACAAAAAAAGAGCATTTGACTCAAGAACATGTGGTGCAAAAACGAAATGGACTTGGTCAGTGCAAGGCAGGCACTTTACACCCTTAATATCTCTCTGGGAACCTAGATGAATGTTTATTGACAAGATATCTTCAAATATAATGGTCTTCTGTCATCTTAGTACCAGTCCATAGCTTTGAAATATTTTTCTGTTAACAAATCAAACTAATACTTAATAATAAATTAACCAATTATACAGTTCATCCACTTTCAATATAACATATATCAAGACCTTTCATACTTTCTTATGTATGTGAATCAATTGGGAACCTTTTAAAATGACAGATTCTAGTTCAGTATGCCTTAAAAAGGTCCTGAGATGATATGTGCTTTTCAAGTTTCCAGGGTCTCTGGGCTTGCAATTCATATCATTAAGGAAATGTGATTGTAAAACACTTACATTTATCTTAGCTATATCACAATTATATGTGACTTGACACATAGACTGGAGTATTTCTGTGATTGTGGAGGCATAACTCAACTAGTGCATGCTAATTTCTGGAAAAATAAAATATGTGTAATATGTAAAGTGTTGGGAATATATATTGAGGCAACTAGTATAAAACTGTAGAACTTTCAAGTAACATTGAAGCTAAATGTGTTCTAAAACTAAATATAAAAGCAGAGATACTTAATAATGGAAGTTTTATTTTCACAAGCTTTTAAAAATGCAGTACAAACATTTAAAATTGCAGCTACCTTTGAGCCACCAAGAAAAAAGCAAAGTCTAAAAAACAGCTTATCTCGGATACAATTATAAAACAAGAACTTGTTTTTAGTTCATTAGTCCAACTCACTGCAAACAATTCACAAAGCTAATCATAGGTAAATCTGTTGGTATAGCAGAAAAAATATAATTAACAGAGATTCTTTAAGTAGAGTTCAAAATCCATTCAGAATGGTAGTTAGACAAGAAGATAGCAACTACAGTGTCACTAATACATTGGACTCAGATAAATAGAACTGTCAGTGGAACACACCTAAAGCATATTTCAGCTAGAATGATAATAAAAGACACAGCTCTGACATCCATAACAGAAGGTTAACATAAATATCTACCATTCTCACAGAGGAGATTTCCAGAGATAATGAATATTTGCCTATGACTACATTTTCTCCCAAAAATTATCCCCACTTTTACCTGATTATTTTTCCAGACATACAAATATTGTAGATTGTTCTTTTTCTATGCACATGTGAGCACCAATAAGCCTGACTCAGTTTCAGATATTGTGGACTCTCTTTGAAGATACTATAGATTCTCAAACTAAATTTATGAACAATGACCAGATTCTTTGTATGAAAATGTTCTCTACCTAATGGTGCCATTATTCTATGTAATGCAGCATACAAAGCCATTTTTAAATGAAAAAATCAAACATTTACTCTCTGAATACTTGCCTAAGGGCAAAAATAAGTTATATACTACATTCTCAGCCTGCCTCACTACTATATGGGTAGGCATTTGTTTGCACACTTACACAAATTCAAACATGTTTTCTATATTAAAAAATCTATCTCCCATTCTTTCTAGAGGAAGTATTATTTTTCCCCATTGGGTACATGAAAATATAATCTATTTCGTGAATGGATTGCTTTTTCTCTTGTGCACATTTATAGACTAAAGAAAAGAAACATTGAGGAATGATAGGTTAGTGTATATATATATATATATATATATATATATATATATTAGTTTAATTCAACAACACTAAAGACCAGGTCAAAATCTTTTTCCTGATACTTAAATACTATAATATGCATTGATGTATAGTTTTAAAAATATGAATCATTAAATAGGTACATAGACTTTAAGTAATAATTTATTTCTGCATCTAATTTTTTGAAGTTTCTACTTTATATAGATAATCTCTATTTAGTACAAGAATTTAATTTCTTTTTTATATCTCTTAAAACAAGTATAAAATATCCTAATATAAAGAGAATAGATTTTTAATTATCAGAAGAGATTACCTAGAATCTTATACTGTGTCTATATCTTAGAGGGATACATTTTTAATTGCAGTTAAATTTATTTTTTAATTGCAGGTAATTAAAATCCATATGCTTTGAGCAACTTCAGATTTTTAAATGATTCCTTTAAACTGGTGATGGCTTTGAGATTTACATATTACTTTGGCAGCTAAAATAAGGACACCAAGTGTTTTGTAATTTTCATCATGCCAATAACCATGTACTAATAATTTGTCCTACAGGCATATAGGCATATATGTCTAAAAGAAAAAGAAAACAAGGTCCATATTTCCTTTACACCAGGAGATATATTGGGCAAAAGAGTGGACTCTGCATAAATAGAAACTTTCTAAAGGAATTAAGGTTACTTAATTTTATGCTTCCTTCAATGAAAAATTCCCTCATGGTTGGTCTAGAAGATAAGTTCTGGTGCAGAAAATAGAGGGTTGGTTTTGTTTTGTTCTGTTTTGAATTGAATTGATTTTTGCTTTAATATTCTTGAAATAGTCTTCCAAAATTAGGCTAGGCAAAACTGGTCAAGATTGAATTCTAAAATAACATGTCAGAGGAAAATTTGTATTCATAAAAAATGGACTCAGATAGAGCGCTTCAAACAGAAAATTAAAGTGAACATTTTGTGACTTAGCAAGAAGCAGGCAAAAATCCAAGGGCTTAAAAAAGAATTTAATGGTTCAAACCAGTCCTGCTCAGGTTTTAAGAGATGAATGATGCAAGAAACATTACAAAAATACTATTACTGTACAATGAACTACTCTTTGTAACTTTCATAAAGTAATCCTTTATTATCATTTACATCTCTTAATACTATCATAGCATTCTGAAGCTGGTAAATTAAAATTGTAACAGCATAAAGAGATAAAAATCTACTCAAAGTTCCAGAAAAGTGGTTGGATGTGGAAAATGAAAGTCTTCAAACAAGAAGTGCCCAAAGATGGTAAATAAAGCCACTTGCATATTTTTAATATAGAAATTGGTTATAATGCTGCTCTTGCTATACAAAGCATTCTATGGAGAAATGGCTCATCATTGATCATTTATTTTCCATTATTGAATGTTTTTCAGAAATAGATGGTGAATTGTCCTAATGAAATGTGACCTAAAGTCCTGTGGGTCTTTATCTTGCAACCGAACAGGAACACTGGGAAGGGTGAAGGTGTTAAGAGGAAGGATGCTCCCACAATGATGAGAAAGATGAAAGTTATCAGCATAGAAATTACCACTAGACAACCATACTAGTTAACTAATACCAAATGAATATAATTGGGTCACATTTGAGCCAGTTCTATAAATCAAAATAATGCAAAACAAACGAAGAAACCAATTCAACTATGTAGTGATAAATTTCAGAAGGTAGTTACTTTTCTTCAAAATGTGGATTTTAAAACATCTTCATCTTTTAGAAATGAGCTACTTCTGGGTGGAACATAAAGTGTGCCATCATTTTTCAGTTAAAATATAATGTTTTTTGAAAAAAAAAGCATATTAAATCTTCATTTTATAGGTCAATATTAACCAAAAAGTGTTGATGTAATTGTACAGAAATGTTGACTCATTTTCTTCCTGGAAAGAAGAAAAAATGTTACTAAATACATCAAAGCAATAGAAAAACAAAAAAAGGTATTGTTAAGTTCTATATATTTTAGATACTGCATTTCAATTATTTAGCCCAATCTCTCAAGAATTACACATGGACAGATGAAAGTAGTAATTTAGTCTGCAAGGCATTTCTAAATTGTTGTCCCTTGAAATCGTCTTCAATAAGGAAATGACGACTGGTTATTCCCTTTGCAATTCACAGAGTAAAATCACACCTTAGTTTCATTGTTTTATGCTTAATTCCCTTTGTACATTTATACTTTGACTTGACTTCCCATAGATCATCGATTCCTCGAGCAGGCACCAGTAACAGGTCAATATGTCCTACCACATGCAAGATAACCCAAGGGCATCTGCCCACTCCATTTATACTTTATCTCAGCGTTTTTCCTATGGTTTAAATCTGCCCAAAGTCATCCTTCTTATAATATTCAAAAGGTAGTCATGTTTAGGGATATATTCCCCTTCAAATTCTTTTCAACCAAGTATAAATTTGTTTATTTGACATTTTTCCTATTTGTAAAGAAAAACCAGCTTGCTAAATACCAGTAACTTTTCTTATAAAAATGTATAAGGGAAGATAATATTTATAATTTTTACACACATATGAATCTGTATACAAAAATGTCTTGAAAAGCTTACAGTGCTTTACCTAATTTGCCAAATTTACCAAATGTGCATTTAGGAATACTAGTAGATAATATTCATGCTTCTTAAGTATATATATCATTTACCATATAATTTCAAAAATATTTATAAAAAAAGTTTATATACACTATGCTCTTTTTGACAAATAAACTCCACTTTAACCAGTTGTTTTGTTGTTTATCAATGATGATCTGTTATTAGTTGTACAATTAATTGGCCATGTAAATATCTTTAATCATAATTTATGTGTGAAAAATGAGAAATTTTAAAGGTGACCTAATGTTTAATATATTATAATGTACAAATATTAACATTTTTCATATATTCTGTTCAAAAGTATTGTAGGCAGAACTATTGCTCAGGATTTACTCCGACTGCACTCAAGTATCACTCCTGGCAGGCGTAGGGACCATTTGTGATGTTGTGGATTCAATCTGGGTTGACCGCATGCAAGGCAACTGGCAAGTGCTTTACCTGCTGTGCTATGCTTCAGGGCATTTGATCTTTTTTCAAATATATTTTATTATACCACCATGTAATAAACAATTACAAAAATGTTCATGTTTGGGTTCCAGCCATACAGTGTTCCAGCTCCCATCCCCTCCACCAGTGCCCATTTCCCACCACCAATGTCCCTGATTCCCTCCCCCTCTCCTAGCTGCCCCTATGGCAGGTTCTTTATCTCTTTTCTCACTTTCTCTCTCTCTCTCTTTCTATTCCTTCTCCTACATATTGTGGATTGTATTACATATACTTAGACGTTATCATGTGTATCTTTTGCCTGTAATTAATGCTAAGTTTTATGTGGGAATAGCACTTTCGCAATTATTGGCACACTGTTCCCTTTATCTGTCTAACCTAACCTCTGCTTTTTATCAGTAGGAAAAAAGAATGGTCTGGGTGCATTCCTGGAAAGTAGTGAATTTCATAACAAAAGTAATGCTCTTGATTATATTGTAGTTTTACTTTATTTCATTTGGTGACTAGAAAAGGAACTATGAACTAAAGAAAATTATAAAGGAATTATAATTCCTGTGGGTAGAAAATTTTCTACCCACAGAACACTCCAGTGACACCCATATTTATTAAAGAAAGGGAAGAAAAATAGGATTTAGTAATCATTTCTGTTTATAAGTCAGGGGATTGGGCACCAAAGTTTAAAATGAGACCCCCTGAACTACTTCTAAGATTTGTTAAGGCTCAAATCTTATCCACGATTCTTTGATTTTTCCTCTCAACACTGAATGATTTAGTTTTACTCTGCCAAACACTAATTTCTTCTCTTCAACCATTGCATTAAAAAAAAGAAAAACAACTTGTTATATATCCAAAACAGAAAAGATATTTTAATTCATTGTCCCATGCCAGCAAATCCTTGCATTCAAAATTAAGCTCATGAATTTTAGCTCCAGGGTTTCCATTTAAACATCTAGAGTGCTAACCTATTCTTGTTCAATGTATTCACGGTGACTTCATTAAGAAAAGTGATCCTCAATTATAGGTAACCTTCATTTCAAATTTAAATTGGATCTTGGACCATACCCAGAGGTGCTCGGTTCTTTGAGTTTTATACTGGGGACATTCCCTGCAACGCTCAGGGACCATGTGGTGCTAGGAATTGTACTGGTATTAGATGCACTCAACTCCTATAGATTCTCTCCTGCCCCCAAATCTAATTTTATACAATATTAACTCTTTTTTATATTTAAGTAGATATAAGATCTTAAAATATTTTGAAATTTGTTAATTTTTAATATTACTTTCTCCCTTCATTTTCTTTCCTTTATAAAATTTGCATCTCTCCAGGTAACTGCTACAACATTATGCAACCTTTTTGTTAGTTTTTGATACATTACTTTGTGATATTTTAATAAGTAGAATTAAATTGAAAGTGAGGATTCTGTACAAAAACTATATTTTTAATAACTTCAAAGGTGATAAGTTCATCTTTTATCCTATCCTTCCCATAATTAAAGATATTACATAGTGTGTTCTTGACATTACTAGGCATTTTTACTTAGTCTTGGCTATTTTACTTTAAATTATTAATTGCAAAATTGGAAGTGTATTAGATATTAACTCACTAGACTAAAAAGCAATATCAGAGTGTAATTAAGAATTCCTCTTTTATAAAATTTAAAGTAATGTAGTAACTAATATTGAAGAAATTCTTTATAGGTTTGAAATATACTTACTTATTTCATATTCTTTGATCTGCATGCACAGTATGAAATCATAAAAGCTACAAACATTATCACACCAACAGCGATTAATATCATTTCTACCATGCCAAGGAGGTTAATTTTTCCAGTCACTTTATTTCTGAACATTTCTGCCTTCTCATCACCAATGGTACCGGTCTGCAATAAGGTTAAGTATTAGAATTATTTGGAAAAACTTTTTTAGGTAAATCAGTGAAGCAAAAATACTCAAACATTTCCCATATGTGTCTTCTTACTTCTTTAAACACATGTGTGTAAGTTATTGCCTTAAGTTATCTGTGTAAGACCAGTAAACGGAATCCTTGATGAATGAAATATATTTCTCTCACATTACAAATGTTATATACCATTTATTAAATTCTATCATTTGATCCTCATAGCAATCTTTCAGAAATGTTTCACAGTTCTTTATTTTCCTTTTTTCATTTTTATTGAATCACAGTGAGATACACAGTTACAAAGTTGTTAATAATTAGATTTCAGTGGTGCAATTTTCTATCAAGTGTCCCTTCACCAGTGACATTTTCCACCACCAATGTCCCCTTTCCCTCCTTCCCTGCCCCTCCTACACACCTGCCTCTATTGCAGGCATTTTTTCTTCTCTCCCTCCCTCTCTCTCTCTTTTTTCTCTCTTACACACACTTTCAACACTTTCTCACGTTCTGTGAGGTGTATATTACCCTGATACCAAAGACAGACAAAGACATCACAAATAAAGAACATTACATGCCAATATCCCTGATGAAAATATATGCAAATATTTTCAACAAAATACTAGCAAATAGAATCAGACTTATCAAAAAGATTCATCCCAGGGTGCAAGGACAGTTTTATATTTGTAAGTAAATAAATATAATACATCATGTTAAGAAAAGAAAAATAAAAAACCTTATGATCATATTAATAGATGCAGGGAAAACATTTGCCAAATCCAGCATCTATTAATGATAAAACTCTCAACAAAATGGGACTTGAATGAACTTTCCTCATTTCTCAAAGCCATCTACCACAAGCCCACAGAAGCATTATTCTCAG
Source organism: Cryptotis parvus (assembly GCA_021461705.1). Classification (NCBI taxonomy): domain Eukaryota; kingdom Metazoa; phylum Chordata; class Mammalia; order Eulipotyphla; family Soricidae; genus Cryptotis; species Cryptotis parvus. Next base: position 25,434 of record JAJIBD010000848.1, read on the forward strand.
TGAAGAATACTGAGAACTAAAAAGGCTTCCACTCACAATGAGGGACAAGACAAAGCTGCCCACTCTCACCACTTCTATTCAATATAGTACAGGAAGAACTTGCCATAGCATTTGGGAAGAAAAGATATTAAATTCATCCAGATAGGAAAAGAAGTCAATTTCTCACTACTTGAGATGACATAATGCTATACTTAGAAAACTCTCAAATCTCTATCAATTTCTAGAAACAATAGATCTATATAGTACAATGGCAGGTTACAAAATCAATACCTTAAAGTCCATGACTTTCCTATATGCAAATTTTTAAAAACAGTCCCATTCATAATTGTGCCTCAAAAAATAATTACTAGAAGCAAGCTAGTATTGATTAAGGGCATAAAACACCAGTACAAAGTAAATTATGAAATGCTACTTCAAGAAATAAAATAGGACATAAGGAAATGGAGACAAAACCCCTGCTCATGGATTGGGAGAATAAACATAGTCAAAATGGCAATATTCCCCAAAGCATGATGCAGATTCAGTGCATTCCTTATAAAGATATCCATGATATTTTTTCAAAGAAATTGATCAAAGGCTCCTGAAATTCATATGGACAATAAACCCCCATGAATAGCTAAAGCAATCCTTGGGGAAAAGAAGATGAGAATCATCACCTTCCCCAACTTCAAACTTCAGCCTTCAAAGTGGTAGGAATTAAAACAGCATGATATTGGAATAAAGACATATCTATAGAACTACGGAAAAGAGTTGAATATCCTGACATAGAACTCAAATATATGATCATTTAATATTCAATTAAGAAGCAAATAAAATGAAGTTGAGCAAGGAAAGTCTCTTCAACAAGTGGTGCTTGGAAAACAGGATGGCTACAAGTAAAAAACATGACCACAAAAGTCAGGTCAAAATGGATTAAAGATCTCAATATCAGATCTGAATCCATAAGGCACATTGAAGAAAATATAAGCAAAATCTTCCACAACATTGAAACAAAAGGCACCTTAAAAAATGAAACACCACTGACCAAACAAGTAGAAGCAAAGTCAAACAAATGGGGAAACATTAAACTAAGCTTCTGCACCTCAAGAGAAATGGTGACCAAAAGATACAAAGACAACCCATGGATTGGGACAGAATATTTATCCAATAAACATCTGATAAGGGGTTGATATCCAAGATATATAAAGCACTGGTAGAACTTCACACACAAAAACAACATCCAACCTCATCAAATAATGGTATAATGGGGAAAAGAAATAAACAGAAACTTCCTCAAAGAAATTCTAATGGCCAAAATGTATATGAAAAATGCTCTTCACACTAGTCATCATGAAGAGGGAAATCAAAATAAAAATGAGATACCACCTCACACCACAGAGAACCGCAAACATGCAGAAGAACAAAACACAACCAGTGCTGGCATGGATGTGAAGAGAAAGGGACTCCCAATAATTGCTAGTAAGAATCCCGACTGATCCAACCTCTTTAGAAAAAATATGGGCATTCCTCAAATAACTAGAAACTGAGTCCCCATAACCCAGTAATACCACTCCTAGGAATATGGCCTGAGAGCCCAAAATCATACAGCAGAAATACTATCTGCAACCCTGTGTTCATTGCAGCACTACTCACTATAGTCAGAATCTATAAACAACCAGAGTAACCGTGAACAGACCAATGGATAAAGAAATCATGGCACATCCACACTATGGAATATTATACACCTGTTAGGAAAAATGAAGTTATGGAATTCATGAATCATAAAACTTGCCTAATTGAATGAATGAACATGGAGAATATCATACTGAGTGAAATGAGTCAGAATTTTATAGAATGATACATTCATTTGTGGGATATGAAAAACAATTATGGGTGGGACGAATATTCAAGGCCAGGTGAAACAGGGGCCAGGAGGATTTGTCAATGTTTGGGATCTACCACAAGAGTATGAGGCAGAGGATAAATAAGATAGAGAAGGCACTAGTTTGTCAATAATAGTTGGAAAGGACTAAACTAGATCTGAGACTTGAAAGTAGGTAAAGTGAAATACATGATAACCCTTCAGTGTCCATGTTACAAGCCACAATGTGCAAAAGGAGAGAGAGAGAGAGAGAGAGAGAGAGAGAGAGAGAGAGAGAGAGAGAGAGAGAGAGAGAGAGAGAGAGAGAGAGAGAGAGAGAGAAGTGTCTGCTGTGGGATCTTAAAAGGCACAGCACCTCCCAAGATCTGTTAAGGCAGTTGAGACCAGGTTCTGAACCTGACCAAGACTATAAATGTGGGCCCCAGGAGAGCATCCTGGGAAGGGCTCAAGACTGAGAGAGCAGCGGCCTCTGGAGCTCTGGAGCCTGGCCAGCACCTAGGCCATGGGGCCACTAGTGCCTAAGCCGGATGGCCAGCACCAGGGAGGAGAAGCTGCTCCTGATTCTTAGGAGCTAGGGCCAGCACCAGAGCCACAAGGCCTGGTGCCTGAGCCCGAGGGCTGGCATCAAAGTTACAGGGCTACAGAGCTTCAGGGCTACTGAGTATTAGGGCCACTGGCAGCAGGGCAATATGGAGGAACTCAAAGAATTAGATAGGGATTCAGTGACACAAGACTTGGTAGCAAAAGATAAAGCAGTTAACTAGGAAAATAGATAGGGACATAGTTGAGGAGTCCAGAGAAAAATGCCCTGAAGGGAAAAGCCCGGAACTGAAAAGACGAAGGAAAAGGTCCTGAAAGGAGACGTCCTGGCAGAGGACCACCAGCATGAAGCCTTGAAGAGAGGCAACCTGCAGTAAGGAGCCCTGGTGAGAGGATCCCGCACAGACCTCCACAAGAGAGAGCAGCTTGCAGGAGACCTGCAGGAGAGGAGCCTACACAGACCTCTGTGTAGAGAGCAGCCTGCAGGAGAAACCTGGAGAGATCCAGATTTCAGGAGAGGTTCCTGAAGAGAGCAAACAATGAGAGGAAACAAAGTAACATAAAAGAATAACCTTCAGGATACTCTAGCCTTGCTGGTTAATCTGCTACATGTCAGGGGAACAGTATAGACTCTGGACGCAGGTAGGAGGCCCTAACAGACAGTGAGTACTGCTGGGGGAACCAGCTAGACCCCAGCATCTGCTGCCATGGTTACCGCCTGTCCCTCAAGTAATGCTAAGGCTATGGAATCCACAGGAGGTCCCTTGAGCCTGGGGCCTTGGGACCTCCAGGAGTGGGAAGCCACAATCCCCATTCAATAGTTATTCTTAAATCTTAGAAGCCTACCACAGAAGCATACTGGGGGGGAGGAACACTTGGGACATCAGTGGTGGAAGAATGGGTGTTGGAATTTATGTAATGAAAACCCAGTCATGAATAGCTTCGGAATGGTGATTTAGTTTAAAAAAAAAAAGCAAAAAATATTATAAATATCTTCTGGACATAAGAAATATACACATTTTAATTCTATATCTGAATGATAAATTTTAAAACAATATACATTTATAAAGAGACTTACTGCAATTAATGACAAGCATAAAAATATTACCTCATTAAGCCAAACAATAGGCACATAATAGTGGTGCTTCAGATGCTTTAATGCCCTGTAATATACATATATATCAAAAATGAGTTAAGACTATTTACTACTAAAATACATATACACAGCATTCCATATATGCATTCAAAATTCAATAATTACTAGAATAATAAATATTCAGAAATTATTCTTGAAATTTAGTTAAATTTCTTGATATTTGTTCCCTATTAATGACGTGTTTAAATTTTACTATGACTGTTTCTCATGTTTCTTAAACTCTCAGAAATCTTTTTAAGTCAGGTTCTTAAAACAGATTTCTAATTTAATTTTTTTCTAAGCATGTTTTTTACTTTAATAAATTTTACTCAGGAGAGTGAATCATGAATTCTATCTAGAAGCTACTGCATAGAAACATTTGGGCAGCTGGAAAATTTGGAATTGCTACCAAACACTAAAAATTATTACTAAATGTTGTAAATATCAATAAATGCTATATTTATCAATATATCAATAAATATCAATAGGAACTAAATATAAAATATCAATAAATACTATATAATTTTATAATACAGTTGTAACCTATCAAAACAATTTTATAGCGCTTATTTAATAATATTTAGTCAAAATCAATTTCATACTTTATACTTTCAGCTTTCATTTTCTTGTTCTTATAAGAGTATACTAAAAATCATATAACAATAACCTTGTTCAAGAGACTCACTCAATTTTTTTTTGCTGGTTTGACCAGTAAGTTGACTTGCAGTCGTTTTGCAAACTGTAAAGTAAATCCAGTATACTAAAAAAAAGAACAACCATAAATAATACAATAAATGAAGTGATTACAATATACAAAACTTCCCTTTTGTCACATCAAACATAATTGGTTCTACTAAGATATGTACCTGTGCATGTATATGGACATATCCCAGTACATCTTTCTGCCTAAACTAAATGTTAGAGTCTTAGATATTTACACCAAATGTTCTTTTTAGAGAATTAGCAACATTAATGAAGCATAGTCTTCATGTAATTAAATTCTCAGTTATAATTGGCCTAATATATATTTAGTGAGAATTCATACATAATCACTTTGGTTGTAATTACACAACATGATAGTAAAATTTGGAATGCAACATTTGAAAAGGATAATATTTAAATAATTAAAACAATGAAACCTACCACCCTATCAAGTTGTTTCAAGCTAGTTAAAATCATTTTTGTTATTGGCATTTATAAACTATGAATTATTAAAAATGCTATAAAATTCAATATAAAGACAAAGTAAAATGGAGCTATATTAATATTAAACAAGTAATTGTTAGAGAGAATCAAATTAATTTTCAATAAAAATTATCAAAATTGTGATGCAACAGATGGTATTGATAGGAGAGGAATTTGCAATTTAATTTTTAAATAAGATTAAATAAGATTAATAATAAATCTGCTTACAGGTTCAACATCTAAGTATGTTCTGTGTTCTTCTTCATTGGGATTTAAGCCTTCAATACTTGATGAAACATCAGGAGATGCATAAAGAAAGTGAGGAAGTGATATATACACAGGCTTTCCTGAAAATAAGTTTAATAGATAATTTTGTATCTAACTTCACAAATCACTAAAATATTACTTCGAAAATTAAAATATTAAAATTAAATAAAAACAAAGTTTCTTCTGGTGGGAAAGAAGGAAAGAAATATGATATCTCGTCACCAATATAGAAATTATATATATTTTATAATTTAGAAATATATGAATGTAATTTAGAAATCATATATGTATAATTCTATATTATAGAAACACCCTACTAATAAGAGAATTGATATCTGCTGTTCATTCCACAGCTGTTAAAAGTGTTCAATATGCAAGATTTAACTACTGTACACAAAACTTTCAACCAAAAGTTTGCAGCATATTTCATACTTTTGAACTAAGAAAGAACTTGAAAGGTTTGCCTGATTTCATCAAGAACTACTATAGCATGAAAAAAGTGAACAAATTAGGACAAAGTTCAAATTTGTGTCAACTTTAGAAAAATGCTGTATATCACACATATGTGTTTGTATACATATCTGAATGTATATAGCATTTATCTAAAAATAAAATTTGACATGTTCGACTATGTTGATGTGTTTAATATATGCTATATACACATATATACACATGTTCTATATATACATATATGTGTATATATGTATACACACATGTATGATATACAGCATTTTATTAAAACAAAAGTTGACACACAAATTTGTGTATATACATATGCATATGAGTGTATGTATGTGTGTGTGTGTGTGCAGTATTAGAAGAATAGCAGATGTATAATCTGGAGTGCTCAAAATATTCTGAGAATTGTTTTTCACCCTATATTGTCCTAAACCTAAAAAGAAAAATATAAGGATTCTGAACAGCAAAGAAAACTGACAAAATAAAAAATCCTTCTTGTAGAATCAGAGAAAATATTTGCAACTCATATATCCAATAGGACATTAATCCTCAAATACAAGGAAAGTATTCAATTAAAATATTTATACCCGGATGAGGCCAAAATCAATATTTTCCAAATTAGCATTAGAGTTATCAAATACTAATTACATTTTTCAAAACAGACACATAATTGGTACCTCACAAACAATAAAATGTTAAAAAATTCTTCTAACCACTCTTACATTTCTATTGCTTTCTTTTAATTTTGTAGAAAAAGACCCTATGTAATGATTCTCTTTAAAATAATACTGCAGGGGCCTGGAGCAATAGTCCAGCGGATAGGGTGTTTGCCTTGCACGCTGACTACCTGTGTTCTCTCGCCGCATTCCACATGGTACCCCAGCACCTTCAGGAGTAACCCCTGCGTGCAGAGCCAGGAGTAACTTCTGAGCACCGCTGGGTGTGGCCCAAAAAAAGGTAAAAAAAATTTAAATAATACTGCAAATTATGTCTAGAGCTATAATATTGAGCCTGTGTACTCACCTTCTTTGCATTTGCCAATGTCAAGAACACCAGAAGCTGTACAATTGTTTGAGATCACTTTTTCTGTGCAGAAGCAATAGTTGTCTGGATTTTGAGCTGGAGATGCAAAGGCTCTGGCAGGAAGAATATATCTGTACACAGGAATTCCTTTCAGATCAATCTCACTTCCAAATACAGCATATATCGACCTAAGCACAGAAAAGAAAGTTTCATTCCACGAACATGAGTTATGTGTTAGATATATTTTTTTTCTTATTGTCAGATTAATATTCTTGTATTTTGTGAGAAATACTTGTTATTTTAGCTGCCAAGTCTTGAACCCAGGGCTTGACATCTGTAAATCAAGTACTCAATCATTATGCTATATTAAAAATACCTCCAAATGCTATTTACTAGAATTTTAAGTCCTTATTAATCAATTATTTTTTTATTTTTATTATACCACCTTGAGATATGTAATTACAAAGCTGTTCATGATTGTTCTCTCTCTCTCTCTCTCTCTCACTCTCTCCTCTTGCACATTGTGGCTTGTGATACATACACTTAGGGGTTATCATATACATCCCTTGCCTATGTTCAATGCTCAGTTCTGGTTGGATATATTGTAAAAAACATTTACAACATTTATTAACACACTGGCCCCTTCTCTATCTTACCTAACCTCTGACCCCCCACACAATGTGATAATTTCCAACCATTGACAAGTCCTCGTGGTCTCTGTTTAGCCAGGCCTTAGATATTAGTCTCATACTATCTTTTAATTTTATATCTAGTAAATAAATGCAGTCTTTCTATATCTGTTCTTTTCCTTTTGTTAAATCCTTTTGTAATTATTTCTAAAAAATTTTTTGTGAAATTTTAAGCCATTACATGACTCCAAAGTTTAAGGCCAAATTATGCTTTTTCTTTTTTATATATTTTATTTTATTTTTTATATTATAACACCATGAGATAGACATTTAAAAAGCTGTTCATGATTAGGTTTCAGTCACACAGTGTTCCAACACCCATGCCTGCACCAGTGCACATTTCGCATCATCAATGTCCCCAGATTCCCTCCCCTTCCCCAGCTGCCTCTATAGTAGGTACTTTGTCTCTTCTCTCCTTCTATCTCTTTCTCTCTCTCCCTCTCTCTTTCTATCTCTCTCTCTTTCTCTCTCTCCCTTCTCTTACACATTGTGGCCTGCTGTACATACATTTAGGGGATATCATGTAAATCCCTTTACCTACATTCAATGTTCAGTTCTAGTCTGGCTTTACCATTTCCAAGAATTAGTAGAACACTAGTATATATTTTTATGCCACACATGAATACAAACATTCTATATCTGTACTTTTCCTTTTGACTGATTTCACTAAGCCTGTTGATCTCCATGTCTATCCATCTGTTGGCAAATTTCATGACATCATTTTACAAATTATTTTTTATTCTCAAAATTTTAGTAAAGCAAATTTTGTTTATAAATTAGATAGCTTAAGCTCAAGACATCACTTATTTTTTTTCTACTGATCAAGATCTCTCAACTGCTTTGTTTGTGCCCGTTTACATAAAATTAAGTTTCTGTTTTTAAAAGACATTATGGAAAATCCATTTAGTTGCTAGAAGACATAATTTGCATGTATGTATGTGTGTGTGTGTGTGTGTAAATCACATGCCTACAAGAGTTACAGTGCCCACCATGACCTAGGCGATATGCTGAAGTTCAATATATATTTCTTTTAATTTACAAAAGCCCTCTGTGAGGAAATACCAACTCTTTTCCATTTTGTTGTTGTTTGTTTTGTCTTGGTTTAGAGTCATACCCTACAGTGCATAAGGTTTACTCCTGGCTTTGCACTCAGGAACCAACCTTGGTGGTGCTTGGGTGACCATATGGAGTGCTGGTGATGAAACTTGGGTTAGCCTCACACAAGGCAAACACCCTAGGTGCCCTACTTTCCCTTCATCCCTGAAACACTACCTCTTTTCAATCTTCACATTAGATGACTCAGAAGAATTAAGTACTTGCCTGCAACCACAAGTTTTTCAGAAAAGAACTAAGAGTCAGGTGTATGCTATCATGGCTTCAACACTTCTGGGATGTATTTTGGCCCCATTAACTTGTAATGATCACTGTGTCAGCAGAACACATTCAATTTACCAAGTTCTGTGGCAGCTACATTGTCTTCTCTAAACATTGTTAGATAGATTGGTCTAGTCAGGCTAGAGGTGACAGGTATTAAATAATATTAGCGAGGACAGTAAAAACAAAGAAAAATTTCTTAGAAATGATGAAGAAAATCTTTACATAATTTAAAATAGCACTCACACCTTTCAAGTGTTTAATTAACCAACATATTAGGCTCATTGTGTTTATTCTTTATATACCAAGAAAAAAATTCCTAAGCATGTTTTGCATTTTTGAAATAATATTTTAGGAGGTGCCACAACCAGCAATGACAGCAGTTGCTTCTAGCTCTATACACAAGGATCATTCCTGGAGGTACTTGGGGGAACCATATGGGATGCAGAGAATGAAACCCCATTGGCCTTGTGCAAGCAAGCAACCTACCTGCTATGCTAAGTATCAGCGTTTTGAATTGCACTTTGTCATTTGGAGTAAAAAAATTGAACTCATCTAAATATGTATATGTCTTTGTCTTACCTGCAAATGTCAGAAGAAAAGAATTGTAATACTCGACTCTGATCAAGGAAAGGTGGAAATGAGGCTGCATCTGTTTAAAAAAGTCAAGCCAGTTAGAAAAGATGTAAAGTGTATTATAGAAAAGTATAGGCATATCTATGTTAACATTGTCAATAAAAATATAATCAAATAGTATATGACTTTTAAATTCTTGGCAGTCATATATCAGTAGATATTTTATCGGCAGGTGGCAGATAGGAGACAGACGTGTCTACACCCAGTGTTCTGCCCTGTGGGTCCTGGATGGTTGATGGTCTGACAGAGAAAAGACTGAGCCCCCTGGGATGAACCCAGAGCCCTGGCAGGGCCTGGCAAGCCACCCGTGGTGTATTTGATATGCCCAAAACAGTAACAATAATGAGCCTCGTTACCAATGAATGGAGATATTACTGGTACCCACTCGAGCAAATCGATAAATAACGAGAAGACAAGTGACAAGTGACAAGTGATTTCATCTAGGCTTTGTTTCCGTTGGCAGTTGAGAACTATGTTCTACACTTAGTGATTTATGTTATTTAAAACATATTTTTTCCTTTCAACTTAATATTTCTACCTCGTCCTGAACCATCATATGGAAATTTGCTTTACATTTTACTGTTTTCTTGATTTTACACAAATTATTCTGATTTCAAATGTTCTGTACAGTATTTTTCATTTGCTTTTATTTGGGGGCTAACACCACCATTGCTCAAGGGCTGCTCTCAGCTCACTGCCAGCGTTGGTCTCAAAGGTATCTAGGAGACCAAATTGTGCTAGGGATAAAAAACAGGCTTCCTGCAGTCAAAGCATGCTCTCAGTTATGTCGGCAGCCATGTAAGGTACTTTGTTTTATATTATTTTGTGTTTGGGAGCACACTAGGCAATGTTCAGGGACTACACTTGGATCTGTGCTCAGGAGTAAATCCTGGAGGTGCTCAGGGCAAAAATACGTAGTGCAGAGATTAGACCCATGGTTGGTAGGAGGATTCATTTAAGGCAAGTGCTTTAGATTCTCTGCTCTCTTTGTGGCATCATATATAATAAATCTTACAAAAACTTGTCACCAGTAACTACTCCCCAATTTTATAAATCTTCTTGTTCTATTGTTATAATGACAGTTGATAGAGTAGTTTTACATTTCTTTAGTGTGCAATAAAAGCTATTATTTGATCTCTAATCTTCAAAAAAATCTCATTACATTAAGCAATAGACTAAGTCTATGCAAAATATGCACGACTGGAGATTCTGCATTATGCTGTTGGATATAAAGATTGTAAACTGCATATTTTCTATCTTCCGAACACTGTGTGTATGACAATGAATTTGTGGGATATAAAGAGTGGGTTAAGTATGATTATTGCTACAAAACATATGCTCTTACCTGTACCATTAATCAGATCACAATGACCTTCCCAAAAAGGTAAGATTCCTTGGGAGCAAAAAAGAAAAACAAATAAACAAATATTTCTTTTGAGAACTCTTTCTCGTATTTGATAATGCTAGTATTAAAATGATAAAGGCTAGGTGGGACATGTGCTAAATTGAAGAAATTTCTGTATCATAGATTAATGATTTTACTTGAGCTTTCAATATGTTGAAATGAATTAAGTGTCTGATACCATTAAGTGACCAGGAAAATTTAAAACTGTCAAATCTTATAAATGACTTAAAACAAACGTGGTTTTGAAAACAGAGAACCGAGAAACATTTATTAGATGTTTAGATGTCTAATGTTGCTAGAATATTTTCAAATGAGACTTAAAACAAACGTGGTTTTGAAGACAGAGAACCGAGAAACATTTATTAGATGTTTAGATGTCTAATGTTGCTAGAATATTTTCAAATGAGACAAATTAATTACGTAGTAGTATGTTAAATGTTCAAGTTTAATGGGATAAAATACTAAATGGGCAATAAATGTAAGCTCATTCAACAGCAGTATGTGGGATCAAAAGGAAGATCATCATTTCTGATCAATAGAGGGAAAAAGGTTGTAGATAATGTATGCTTTCTTTCCTATCAATGTTTGTATAAGTTGGACTTAAATGATTAAAGACATTTGGCAGCAATACAAACAAGAATAATAATAGTTTCTCTATATTGTTACATTTTGGTGAAAGAAAAACTCTTTTCTACCCACTTTTAATATTTCATTTCACTTAAATGTCAGTGTAAACAGTTTCTTTTTAAAAACACAGTAAATAATACTGCTTAATCTAACTGTGATTAATTCAATCAACCTGGTTAATCTTATCTTAAAACTGATGTGTAATTCTTATTCCATTTGCAGTTCTTAGCATCTCTCCTGACAACTTCTCTATAATGGAGGAAATGTTGATATTTCTCAATATATAATTTCCCATGAAATGAAGAGTTAGAAGATATAAATATTTGCTTTCTCCACCAGACTTTTTATATAAAATATTGTGACTATTTACCCTATAGAAGATAAAGTACTACACTAGTGAATATTTAACTTTATATGCAGCTTTTATCTAGGAACACTGAAACATAGGCTTCTTAAAAACATTTAATCTCTTTCACTTATAATTACTTATATTTTTCAGGAAATAACTGCTTTAACATGATTTTTTTTAACTTTGAGGAAAAATATTTCTTCCTATATTTATGGACTGTCTTCCATTTTTACATATACAGCAAATTTTGTATATTTTCAGATACATAGAAGCCAGGAAAAAGAAAGAAAACTATTATGTAGAAATTAACTTTCTACTACCCCCTGAATTGAAAGTAAAGATTCCATCTCCTTTCAATTTTTATAATAAATTTTAGACATACAACTGAATTACTAATTTTTCTTACTTTATAAAGTCTTCAAAAACACGACATCTCAATATGTAACATGATTTTAAGATAGTATTTTTCCTAATACAGTAGAATTGTGAAATGTTTGCATGGACTGATTAAAACTTATCCTTATAGATGTCATTATGGCATCATAAGATATGCTATTACTGGAATTAACTTTTTTTTTTACTTTATCAGCTCAATTTTAAAAGAGAAACAATAGTAAATATCTAGAAACTATTGGTATTAACTTTTTTCCTTTTCAACTATGTTTGTCCATTGTATAGGAGGGTTTTAATGCTATTTATGCAGCAAAGAAGGAAATTACTCACCGTGTATTTATTTTATATTTATATTTAAGAGTCAACACTTAACGGTGAACCAAACCCTAAGTAGGACAAATAGAAGTAAAGGGTTAACCTTTGGCAAAAGTTAACCTCTTCTGTGTATTAGAAGGGTTAACCTCTGGCAGAAGAGTGTATTCAGAGGTATATTTAGTGTATTTGGATGAAGGCAGGTCCGTTTCATAGCTGTCTCCTTTTAGTTGTCCAACAAATGCTTCCCCTGCCTTAGAGAAGTCAAGGATCACACCATACACTACCTTGAAACTTACTTTTTGCCTTTATATGTGTCGATTATGGCAACTTTGCTGCTGTCATCTTTTCCACTGAACACTTTATACACTCCATCTACTGTATTATTGTACTAAAAAAAAAGCACACACATTTACTTCAAGAAATAAAATAGAAAATTCTTTTACTTTTACTTTCACATTTCTTACGATGATTATTCATAATTATTTAAAATTATTTGAAACATAAATATGTAAATATATGTAAGGTCTCAGCTTACTGGTAATAGCATTTTTTAAAGAATTGGATATCAAAGGTACCTAGAAAAAAATGTTAGATTCAAACAAAGGAAGAAAATAAATAGCAAAATAATGATATGGTTCAAACTTGTTTTCTTTGTTTCATTTAATCCAATAGGGCAATTTTGATCATTATTATTCTTGTATTCAGATGAGGGGGCTTTGAACAACAGGGAAGAGAAATGAGAGTTTTCTAGAGGAAGTCTAAATAATATAACAAATAAGTGATTACCAAAGATTGAGTTAGTAAAACTTAAGTAGGGTCAGCTAAGGTGAGATTATGAATTTTGAACTAAAAATAGCCGAATCCCTGCTTCCTTAATGATTTCCACATTCATGTGTTACTGATATATACTGATATATATCCACAAACACAAACACACACACATATACATATATATAAAACCTTACAATATTATATACTATCAAAAAGTAAACTAGGAAACTGAAATGTATAGCTAAATGTGATATATAAATTCCAATGCAAAAGTCAACTTATAAGTTTTAGGGCCCACAGCTATGATACAACAGAAACTGCTCTTGCCTTGCATGCAGTCTACACTGCATGCAGTGGGTATCCCTGGCACGCCAGACTGCCAAGTCCCATTAGATATGATATCTGAGTGCAGAGCCAGAAGTAAGGTAAACCAGGGTATAGCTACAACAACAAAAACCAATAAACAAACAAACAAACAAATAAATAAATAACCCCCACCAAACAAAACAAACAAGAAACTTTCAAAATTTTAAGTAAATCACTTAAGTTCACATTTTCCTTAAGATCCAAGTTACCATTTCGACAAATGTGACTTGCTAGAGGTTTTATTTATTCAATAAGCTATATAAAATCATCTATATGAATACGTTTTAATCCCTTAAAGTAGGACATTATTTACTTTCAATCTAGTCATGTCCAAATTTAGGTTAAAACAAAAAATTTTTAATTCAAAAAAATTATGAGTTTTAGGAAGTAGGAATAATCAGATAAAAACAACACAAATAAAAATGTATCTTAATTTTACAAGAAGAAAAATCAAAGTTGAAATATTGGTTGAAGACTTAGACTTCACAAGCTAATTTAGCGAAAATGCATAGTTATCAAAATAAAAAATAAATATAACTGTTTCTTAAGTTTAGTTCTTAGATTCAGATAAGTAAATCTTCCCAGTGTGAGTAGCCGAAGTCATATAAAAGGGTCTGTAAAAAAAAATTAAACATATAATCCCAGATCAGAATTAGTTTTAAGATATGCAATTTAAGAAATTAAGAATTGCCACTGCTGTTATATTTATTCAACTAAAAAGTAACAAAATCACTATTTTATTTGGTACTCACAGGATAAAACAAACCAACTGTCGTAGAAATAGGGTATGGGACCAAACTGAGGAATGGATCTGTGTAACCCCATAGCAATTCTTTCACAGTTCTCCTTTGGAACATAGAAGATTTTGATTTTTTGATAAGTGAATTGAGTACCGACTGAACAAATGCATTTGGATAAAGATGAGGTGCAGCCTACAGAGAAAAAAAAAAGAGAAAAAAAATAAGAGCGCTACGCTCAAACATCAACCGAAGTACTGAATTTTAATAAATTATGAGCTAATTGCTAGATTCATGTTTAATAAAAAATATATTCTGAAATTACAGCCAAAACTGTTGGGATTTAATGTATAATTGCTAAACATAAAAGACACCTCAAGCTTACTTCTATCACATTTTGTTGGCTTCTGTGAGTAATGTATTTTAATATAATAATTATTAAAAATAAAAAATAATTGTCCTGTTTTAGCATAAGAACAAATTGTCTCTCCATTCTCTTCTTATTTTAAGTACTTATTAGTTCTAAGTTTCTGATTCTGACTTCCCTAGAGTACTATTTACTCTATAAGTTTGTGGGAATAGGTGATTATTATGAAGACAAATATTTTGCAAACAGAATAACTTCACTGAGACTAGGGAGACCACTCCTGGTGATCCTCAGGTAATGAGGTCAGTCAATTTGAGGGCCCCAGGACTTGGTGCTATTTGGATTCTGTGCTGCTGGAATCATCAGGGTTATTCTGTTGGTGCTTACGGTCCTTCAGGTCTGCACCAACCAGTACTCAGGGAGTCATGTGGTGCCAGAGAATCTATTTAATCCTCACACATCTCTAACTCCAACTTTTTAAAAATGATGTGTTTTAGAGCCAAAGTGATATTAAAGCAGGTAGATTACTTGCCTTTCATGCAGCAGATCCCATTTACTCCCTGACAGCCCATATGTTACCCTGAACCCCACCAGAAGTAATTCCTGCATGCAGAGCCAGAAGCCCTGTTGAAAGGATGGGTCGGGAGTGATAGTTCAGCGGGTAGGGCATTTGTATTGCATGCAACCGACCCGGGTTCGATCCCCAGCATCCCATATGGTCCCCGAGCATTGCGAGGAGTAATTCCTGAGTTCAGAGCCAGGAGTGCTTCCTGAGTTCAGAGCCAGGAGTGCAGAGCCTGAGCATTGCCGGGTCTGACCCAAAAAGCAAAAAAAAAAAAAAAAAAAAAAAAAGCTGGGTGTGACCCCTATTCCCCCTAAATAAAAAAAAAAAATCTCTTTTTTAGTTGGTGTTCAAGTTCTATTGATAGTTATATGATTTTATTGTCTTTCCAATCCGTTCTAACTTCAATGAAAACAAAGACCTAGGAATGAGCACATTTTATTAAAATACAAAGAAATAGCAAAAGATAACTAGTACTGAGGAATTTAGTTATAAAGAGGGCTGAAGCACGCAAAACAAAGTGTGGTTTACTTACTGCAACTGCCAGATTGAGAACAGTGTAAGTATCATTCTCGGTCCCAATTGATAGTGATGGCTCAAAAGATGGCGCCGTTAGGCTGGACAAAGGAGACTTGGTGGTTCTCAGAGTCGTGGGTTATGTTCTCCTTGGCTAAATAGCGGACTCTGAAAACGGAAAGAAATTAAATCCTAAATGTTTGTCATATGAATGTTAAGACTCAAATGCCACTTATTTACATGACCGATTTTTCCAAGTACATATAAAATGTCAGAAATTATGTGAGACAATGGAGCTAAACAACAAATAATTCAATGCTTAATTCTAGCAAATTAATCAGAGAACTTTCATTTTTCAAAGAAGAAATGAAAATAACAGGGAGTCAGTGAAGTGTTTTGATATGAGAGTTTATAGAGCCCATGAGAAAGTACAGACTAGATAAAAATCCCTGTGTGGATGCTCATGATGAGGGTGAAAGTTAAGACCCATTTGATAGTATCACTGGATCACTGTCTTCCCATTATTCATTGATTTGCTCGAGTGGGCACTAGTAACATCTCCATACGTCCTGTCACAAGCAAGTGTAACCCAAGGGCATCTGCTTGCTCCAGGGACAGGAAGAGCCTGAAACCATTCTTCAGGTCATGGAAATGAGGTCCATAATTGTTACTAGTTTTTGGCATAACAAGTAAATAAAACACAGGTAGCTTGCCAGGCTCTGCCGTGTAGGTGGTATACTCACAGTAGAAGGCTCTCATCTCCAACATTTACTGATGAAATTTAAAGGGAAAAGATCAGGTTTTCTCTTGGATGGAGCTCTGAGGAACTATGATGTCTGGGTGTTGAGAATGATTGACTCATGATGTGTGGTTTGCTCTGGCTTCTTGCTAGGCTTACTGGTATCAGTTAGAACCTGTCTAGAGGGGCCAGAGCGATAACCCAGCGGGTAGAGTGTTTGCACTTGCACGAGGCCCGGCTGTGCCGACCTGGGTTCGATCCCCGGCATCCCATATGGTCCCCCCGAGCACTGCCAGGAGTAATTCCTGAGTGCAGAGCCAGGAGAAATCCCTGAGCACTGCCGGGTGTGACCCAAAAAAAAAAAAAAAAATTAATAGTAATTCTGCATAAATGAACTGAGGAAAAAATAACAATTTGGTGGCACAGAAAATAATGAATATAGATCTGGAGAGATAATATAGCAGGTAGGGCAATTTTTTCTAACTTGTGATCAACACTGGATTTGATCTGACATGACATCCCATATAGTATCCAGGCCTGACAGGAGCAATCATGATTTCTGAGTACAGTAATAAGTCCTGGGCATTGCCTGAGCATTGATTGCCTGGAAAGATGGAGAGAGAGAGGGAGAGAGAGAGAGAGAAGAAAGAGAGATAGAATGAAAGAAAGAAAGAGAAAGAAAGAGAGAAAGAAAGAAAGAAAGAAAGAAAGAAAGAAAGAAAGAAAGAAAGAAAGAAAGAAAAAGAAAGAAAGAAAGAAAGAAAGAAAGAAAGAAAGAAAGAAAGAAAGAAAGAAAGAAAGAAAGAAAGAAAGAAAGAAAGAAAGGAAGAAAGAAGGAAGAAAGAAAGAAAGAAAGAAAGAAAGAAAGAAAGAAAAAGAAAGAAAGAAAGAAAGAAAGAAAGAAAGAAAGAAAGAAAGAAAGAAAGAAAGAAAGAAAGAAAGAAAGAAGGAAAGAGAGAAAGAAAGAAAGAAAAGAAAGAAAGAAAGAAAGAAAGGAAAGAAAGGAAGGAAGGAAGGAAGGAAGGAAGGAAGGAAGAAAGAGGAGAGAGAGAAAGAAAGAAAGAAAAAGAAAGAAAAAGAGAGAGAAAGAGAGAGTATGAGAAAGACAGACAGAAACAGAAACAGAAACAGAAAGAGGAACAGAAACGGAGAAACAAAGACAGCATGAGACAGAGAGACAGAGAGAAAATAAAAAGTAGCGTAATACAGTGACAGTGATGGAGATGAGGCCAATGTGATAGTGTAGTAAACAGGTAGGGTGTTGTTTGCCTTTCCCTGCAGCTGACCCCGGTTTGATCTCCAGCATCACATTTGCTTCTCCCCATACCCCACTCCCAGCAAAACCAGGAGTAATTCCCGAGTACAGAGTCAGGACAAAACCCCGAGTATTGCCAGGTGTCACCTAAAAAAAAAAAAAAAAAAAGAAAAAAGAAAGAAAGAAAAGACTTTGGGGCTGGAGCTGGTACATTTGGTACCAAATGTACAGCTGGTACATTTTGCCCTATAAGCAGTCAACCTGGGTTGTGATTCCTGCATGTAGAGCCAGAAATTACCTGAGCATCACTGGTGTGACCCAAGTTTCAAAATAAATAATAAAGATCAATGTGTGTATTAACAAAGCCATATGTCCAGGTCTGGACAAGAGCCCCCAAAAAGCTGAATGCACACTTTGTATGAATGAGGGCTAGGTTGGATGATGATGATTGTTCTGAGTGTAAGGAGGCAGAGAAAGGTCTAAATCAGTAGAAATAAAGATCACACCTTCTGATACTAGAGAGCGATATAGTATGTACTTGATATTGGGCTGTTTTTCCACCTATTATAACACCAAAGTAGTTATTAAAACAAATAGATAATGGCTGGAGCAATAGTACAGAGGTTGGGTCTTTTGCTTGCAAACTGCCAACTTGGGTGTGATCTCTTGTATGGTCCCCCTAGTTTGCCAGCAGTGATCACTGAATGCAGAGCCAAGAGTAAGCACTGCTGGGTGTGGCTCCAAAGCCCAAAGCAAATAAATAAAAATAAATACATTTCAAAAATAAAATAAATAGATATAATTTTCATATTTAAGGGTAATAAGTCTAGTTCATCTGCCGATTCTCTCCAAGAATTGAATACTTACCAGTCATAATATCCTGATTTAATCTCCTCAGGTTAAACAAGTTATCATCTATCTTATTAATGTGTGCAAAGGTTTGCTTAGTATGGAGAAAAATACTTTGCCAATACAAAACTTCACTTAGTTTTTGTAAACTCAGTGATAAAGAAACTGTGTCCTTCATTATACTGCAAATATATCTGACAGTCTGTTATAAGAATTGAATAGAGAAGACTGAAAAATACATGGGTCCAAAAATGTAACAAATCCCCACTTAAATGAGTTCTAATAAAAACATAAATTACCAATAATGTCTGGCTCGTGGTTATTGCCTAACAAGTATTTTTGAAATGATCAATAAATTTATAATGATCTAAAGTGGTATTTTATTTTTATATGATTTTTCAAAAGCATTACTTTGTAGCAACTGGAGACGCACATAAAAGTCTGAAATAGTACCCAAAAGTCTACCAGTAATAACTTGCCATTCTATTTCATAGTGTTTTATTTTTGAATTGTATTATATAATTATGTTGAAATTCAATAGCCTACATTATTAGGAGATTTTGAATATACTTAATTCTTGGTTTTATAAAAAGAAAATAAGCATCCAAGTTCTTGTTTACTTAAATACTTTCAATATTTCACCAGTAGGTGGCACTCTCAGGGAGAAAAATCCTTAAAACTGAGGTCCGTGTTTAGAACGCTCTTTTAATATCACTTAATTTCTCTTTTGAAATTAAAAGCATTTAGAGATTTTGGAAAGTCTAATTTAATAAGGTAAAATAAAGAACATTTTCTCTAGATTCTATCTAATATTTATGTCTTTACATTTCTGCTAAAGTAAAGTGACCAAAAATGTTTTTGTGGGATCTGAGAATATGCTGATGTAATAAGGAACTCTTCAAAGACACGATATAGGGTAAAATTCATATAATTAGGACCTCGATCCTGGCGATAGCATTTGACCCATGTCATATCTTGTCAAAGTTTCAGTGAACTATCTTTCCTCATACTTTGATGATGATTTTCAGTAGTTATACTGGTGTCCTCACTGTATCACATGTGAATTCTATCTATATTTTCTTAAGTACATGTCATATTTAGTTACAAAACTTTTGGAACAGGAGATTCAGGTAGGTTTTTGTTAATAGCACATGAACTAGAGAAATATGGGAGAGCAAGTAGCAGCTCTGCCCCATGTCTGAGAGTCTCTGGTTCAGCATACCTGGCTCATCGACAGCCACCCTGCAGCAGTTTTTTTTTCACTCCCGCCCAGGTATGCTGAACCAGACTCTCAGACATGGGGCAGAGCTGCTACTTGCTCTCCCTGTGCCCAGCTGCTCATGAGGTGCCCGGGAGGCATGGCGGGTTCTAGCCCTGGCCTGCCACCTGGCAGAGCCTCACAACAAGCCAGACCACCCTCCCCTACTCCATGGGGCCCACCATTTTCCACATCCGGACTGCCCTCTCGTCACAACTCCGCCCAGCAGACCAGACTATCACAGCCCGTTCTGTGGCCGCGTGGTTCATCAATAAATGCTTTATTTAGAGGTGACTACAACAGTATGCCACCCGCACAGCAAGCCTGGCTAGATGCTCGTGTAGTATTTGATATGCCAAATACCAGTAACATTTATATTAGGTCATTCCTGTGACCTAATATAATGGTTTGAGGCTCTTTATGTTCCTGGAGCAAGCAGATGCCTTTGGGTTCTACTAGCATGAGACAGGACATATGGAGA
This sequence comes from Cryptotis parvus, assembly GCA_021461705.1. Classification (NCBI taxonomy): domain Eukaryota; kingdom Metazoa; phylum Chordata; class Mammalia; order Eulipotyphla; family Soricidae; genus Cryptotis; species Cryptotis parvus. The sequence continues at coordinate 45,593 of JAJIBD010000848.1, forward strand.
TATTACTGGTGCCTGCTCTAGCAAATAGATGATTAACGGGAAGATAGTGATAGTGATAGTGAACAATTATTATGGTTTACACTACTTGCAATTAGACTGAAGTAAAAACCTAATTTCAATAGCAAATGATACAGAAGGATTTCATACTTCCATATGGATATCATAAATATATTTCTAATCTTAGGATAAATTTAGTCTTGGTCGTATTTCAATATTTTTGTTTATTTTATCATTATTATAACTTTTGGTTTGGGGTTCAAACCTAGTAGTATTCAGGGAATATTATTGACCCTGTACTCTGGATCACTCGAGAACTTGTGATACCAGGGAGGTCATTTGTGGTGCCAGGTATGAAACTCAGGTTGTCTATGTGCTGGACAAATTTTTTACCTATTATATCATCATTCTTGTCCTGTTTTCTCTATTCAGTTTTTATAGTATGAAATGCCATTGAGTTTATAATCCTAACTAAAGTGCATTAAAATATAGAATTTATTATACTAGGTATGTGTTTATACAAACAAATTTCACATACACATATTTTAGTAAAAAATAGAAAGTTTTATTGCATCATATTGCTCTAGTTTTAATTATGTATTATATGTTTATTCTAAAGTGTAAAAAACTATAGAAAAGTGATGAAATTACCATATAATTATAATTAGACCAAGAAAAATCTAATAAAACTACCTATTATAAACTATCAGATTACACAGAAATTCTGTATGTATAGACATTCCTAGTAGAGACTGATGTTGTGTATAGTTAACTTAATGCCATGTTTCTTAAAATTGAGTGTGTGTCAGAATCACCCACATTGATAGAGAGCCTCACATGCCCAAATTTCAAATGAAGAACCTCCAATTCATTTGATCTGGAGAGAAATACATGTTTAGTTTTGTATTGGTAAAATACCTACAATTCTCACGATTTCTGCTAATTAAACTTATTTTCAATTCAGAGTGTATGTGAATATAAGTATAAAATACCTAATACTTCTTAAGTATAAGGCAGTTATCAAATGCTACTAAAATAATCATTAAGTTCTTATTTTCTACATAGTTTTAACTGCATTAAAACTATTTATTTTCCAATTCCCTCAAGAAAGCAAAAAATGCTTTGTAGATGAATGAAAAGAAAATGATCAGGTTCATTTCAACTATATGCTATTTATCCAAGTGATATCTTATCAGAAATACTGCATTTATGAAATAGCAACACTTAGAGGAACTTGCTCACCTGTAAGTGTAAGGTCCTTTTTGCTCAACCTTAATGTTGCTGCTGTTAACTACCACTTCTTGTGGATTTTGCACATCAAAAATCCAAAACTGTCTGTAAACTGTTGTGCCAGTTTTAACCCAATTTTCAAAAGCAATTGTACCTTCTTCAAGTACAACTTCCTATGAAAAATAAACATGAGTTATATTTTATATTAAATATGGGTACTTCATGAAGTTTATAGTCTTTCATTTAAAGTATAAGTACAAAGCACAAGTTTTTTTCAATTGTGAAAGTCTTTGAAATGTTGACATACACTTGTAACATAACTTTCTAACTAATTTTAAAAAATTGAATCATAGTAAGATACACAGTTACAAAGTTGTTCATGATTCAGTCTTAGTCAAATAATGTTCCACACCTATACTTTCACCAATGTACATTTCCGACCACCAAATGTCCATCATTCACCTCCTGTACCTTCCCCTGCCTATAAAACAGACACTCCCCCTCTCTGGATCTCTCTGTCTCTCTCTCTCTGTTCTTCACTCTCTGTCTCTCTAACTCTCTCTCTCTCTCATTTTGGACACTATGGTTGGCAATACAGATGCTGAAAGGTTATCCTTACTTTATAACACTCATTTCCAGTCCAAAGTGATCATTTCCAACTATTATATATCCTAACATATTTTTTTTTAATTTTTAAAAAATTTTAAAAGCTTTTTGAAGAGATTCCCTATGTAATAATGCATACATTTTGCTTATATTGGCAAAATTTACAGTGACCCTAATGCAATATTGCAAAAGCAGTAAAACTTTATTAGCAAACTTATTAAAGCTGTTTCATTAAGTTTGTACAAATTTAACATTAACTTTTGTCCTTCAAAGGCTCATATAATGAGACAAATAGAAAAACTAAGAAAATTCTGTGTTTTTTGAACATTTGTTCTCTTCAAAAGATAGTCTCCAGAAGTTGGATACTTATGATATATAGAATTAAGAAAACATTGCTTCCGAAGGAAAACCACAAGTTCTGTCAAATTCTCAATATTCTTTTTTCAACTTTCAGTACTTTTACAACAATCCATTATTAATACTAGTTAGTCCGCCAGATATCAGGGAAGCAGCCGGGGTCCCCGACAATGTCAGAACAGAAGTTCTCTTCTACCTCCGAGGACGCGGGAGTCCGGTGCAGTTCCAAAAAAGGCTTTTAATAGTACAAAAGCTCTTCCACAGCACTCCAATATAATGAGCGAACTCTAGCTCTGGTCCGAACTTAGACCATACAAAGGAGCCTAAGTCTCCCACCAAAGAGAGAGGATCTCACCCGAGAGGAGTCCTACCCAAAAGAAGGAGCAAAAGACCAAAAGCCAAGTGGCCTCAAGTCAGTTCCCTTATATACACCAAAGTAATCCAGGGAGGGTCAGGGAGGTGACAGGGATGAGTCAATAAAGAACCCTAAACAGAGTGTAGAAGAGCAGCGCCACACCCTATTTCAGGTATAAGCAAAGGTTACAGCCAAGGACTAATCTGGAGATGAGATTATCTCTTATGTAAAACACTAGGGACAGAGAGAGAGAGAGAGTTGGTATAAAGTAATACATCATCATTTCATGAGCTTCACGCAATCTAGATGGTACCCACAAGGTCCTTCTTATTTATTATCTGCACCAGGTATACTGAAAGGGTCACACTCGCCTGCTTGAGAGCAAACTAGTATGATCCTTCCTATAGTCTTCCTATAGGCTCAATGTAGCCAGTGTGGTAGTCCCCTGGTAAATTCTAACTGTCCCACGTTGGGTGCAGTGGGTATAAAGAGGAGCTGTGCCCAATCTAGAAAACATAGAAGTCTTAGTAGATGTATAAGTCAGAAGTTATTCAATCAAGGTGACTTCTGTAACTGCCACACCCTCTAGCAGTGTTTACATAGAAGAGAGGTCTCATTAGAATGAACCTTGGCTTAAGTAGATTCAAAACACCAAAGCTCCCAGATTAGCTAAATCTGTCATCCAACAGTACATCATGTTTAAAAAACAATATCAATTGAATTCACTGTTACCAATTTTCAAAGAAAAGAAAAATTATAAGGAAGTTGTTCTATTTTTCGTAAGACCCAACTCCCCTTGTGATGATGGTAAAAAAAAAGTAGAAAAACTACCAACAAGAGAATAAAATATTAGAAACATTCTTTTGCTTTAGTAGTTATGGGACTTAAGTTATAAGAAACCTATTCCCTAAATGTCAATTTTCTTGTCTTTGAAATAAGGGAGGAATCATAGGTGATCTCCTAGTTCCTTTTGGCATGACAGTTTCCATGCTCTAAGCCAGAAGTCTATGAAGTATCAAAATGAGGATCAAACAAAAAGGAATGTGTAGGAGGCAGTATTTACAGTTAAGCATTTGGACAAAATTCTTAGGATGGAAATCGTTAACTTAGTGTCCTAAATGAACAGGAAGTGAAGTATTTCACAGAAAGTGAGCCTAAAGAGGTCCACGAATACAGGAACAACCTGGGCTATTTGTTTCCTTCACCGGAAAGCATCAATTCATAGAATGATCAATCAGGAAATAACACTAAACATTATTATCACATTTTCTAGCAGAGTGTGACCAGGTTCTAAGAAGCCAGGTTTCTGGGCCAAGCGCAATCTCACAAACAGAAGTTGATTTAGGATAAGAATCATAGTAGCTGACCCTTCAACTCGTCCTTTTTTACCCCATGGTATTAATGGCATTTTACCCCCATGACCCTCTGTACTTAGTTGGTAGAAGTCAAATTTTGTTTCATATCTTCAGGACATGCTACCTATTGCTTAATGTAGAGACTAGAATTCCATGGAGGATCACAGTGCACCAAAAGAAAATGTAGTTACAAAATGCTATGCTTTAGCAATCCATTTATAACTTTTGCAACCAGTCATCATTTTACGCTTTACTTACTAATAAAATAACTTATCCTGCCCTGACAAGACTAATATTAAAGAAGTTTTATATAGATTATTGAATTATTATTGACTATTCTTCTAAATGTAAAGGTATTTGATGAAAGTTAATTAAAGTTGAACTATATTTTGAAAGTAAAATTGAAGTTAACTTACTCATTTCAAGAAATTTTTGGAGGAAAATTCACGTCTAAATATATATGCATAAATATTACTACTCTATACTGTTATACTCTTAAGTATGAAAACAAAATAAACTATGTCCTTGTACTTTTCAGGTCAATTCAGTTTCAGTTATTAATTAAAGGAACTCAATGTTGATTACTAAATTGAAAAAGGAGTGTAACATTATGTACTTGGTTGAACAGAAACCTAATTCTAATGCATGTAAATTCAGTATAAAATCCATAACTGTATTTAGTATTCAAAAATCATAACTTTGCCTTATTTGTTGATCTGGAAAGAGCTTTCTAGATTTAGACTAGAAATACAAATAAATTAAGATCTATGAATTGCATTAATAAATGTTTTAGACCATATGGTAAAATCATTTTCCAGTAAATATGTTTCTTAGAGAAAAAAAAATTTTGATGCAATGTTATAGAATAATAATAGTAGAAATAAATATTTTTTAAAAAATCTCATCTTACTCCAATCTTATATAATTTACACACCACCATGTTTTTCTAATGGACAAAGAGAAAAGTATTGAAACAGTAAAAATAGGATTGCATTTTGCTAATTTTCACGATTCAAAGTGGTATAGACATTCCTTGACTTTAAGGTCTAAAATATATTACTAGTTCCTTTAATTTATGGTGCTGGAGGTACATAATTAATGTTGTATAGGGGCTATTTCTGTCTCAAACTGACCCTTGGCAGTGCTCAGGAGACCACACATAGTGCCAGGAATTTGAACCAGTGTTGCATCATCTGCGGTTGATGTAAAGCCTACTTCCTGAATTTTCTCTCTGCTTCCTTAAGTTTAAAGAGAACAAATGATGTCTTTATGAGTTTTTCATTAAATATTCTTAAATTTTTATGAATTAAAAATTTGTATTCGGATTATCTAACACCTGATTTGCAGGTTAAGTAAATAACAGATAACTATATGTACACAAATGTAATAGAACTTAAGTTCCTCTCGCTGAGAAATACGGGAAGACGTGTCCCTGAAATGAAGAATATAGACTTTATTGACCAGATAACAGTTGTATTCCAGTACGATGACTCTCAAGTGGCATGACTTGCAGCTAGGTTGAAAGTCATTAACCTAAAAAGGTTCAATTCTGTGGGCCACAGACATAGCACAGAATTAAGTAACGTGTAGTCTCAGCACTGCTGGCCCAAATCCCTGTATCCCAGAACAAGTTTAAATCTTCTATTATGCTTTGTTTTGGGGCCACACCGGTGGCATTCAACTTTTACTTCTATTTCTGTACTCAGGGATCTGTCCTGACAGGTGTGGGGACCACGTTGTGTGCCAGGGCTGAACTTTTGTTAGCCACATAGGAGAGAAACACCTACTCTTTCCAGCCCCATGTTCTCCAGCCTCAAGTTCTGCTACAGAGATGTTTGGGAAGGCAGCATCTTCATGTAGTAAGCTGTTCATTTCATTTACTGCCATTAAAGGACTGTTGTCAGTTATATGACTGGAAGTTTTATTACTTATCAACATGTTTTTGAGGTCTTCCTTTGTAATCTACTTCCCCCTATCCATGTATACTGGTATCTTCCATAAAAAGCATAGAGTGAAATGATTAGCAGTGAAAGTGGTAGCTGCAAGCTTGATTACAATAGTTGTTTTATCATGCTCTAGCCATATAAAGTTGACAGTTTATGAAACTTCTTTGTACCTCTCTTTCCTCCTCTATAAACAAGGACATAATATTGGTTAAAATTATGTGATATTATATCTTTTGGAATTGAAAACTATTTGTATATAGTTCTAGTATTTCATATGTTGTTACAGGAATTAATAATTGTGAGCATAGTGCTAGCACATAGCAAACATTAATAACAATGAGCTATTATTATACAAATATTATTCACATTGGACTGTAAAGATGGTGAGCAATTAAGGCATTTGTCTTACATCAAAGCAACCTGGGTTCCATCTGGGTACCTTTAATGGTACCTGGATCCCACCAGAAATAATCCTTGAGTGCAGAGCCAGGAGTTATTCTGAGCATATCTAGTTCCAAATACAATAACAACAACAAAAATTATATATATGTACATTTATGCATACACACACATTTCACCTATCAGAGAGAGAAATTTAATATAATTTTCTCCACCAACTGTTTAACTGTTTTTTCATAGTTAATTGCTTTTTCTTTTATTTCTTTTTTCTTTTTGCCTTTTTTTTGTGTCACACACTGTGATACTCAAGCTCTGTGCTCTGCACTGTCTCTGCACTCAGAAATTACTCTTGGTACTCAGGGGACCATATGAGATGCTGGGAATTGAAGCTTGCTCCGCTACATGCTAGGCAAATGTCCTACCTGCTTTCTGTACTAAACTCCTCCTGCTATTGCTTCTTAAAACAGCCATATGACAAGAGTTCATGTAATATGCTGTGAAACATCTCTTCCTGATATTTAGTTAGTCTTATTTCTTTATCATCAAGCAAACTCTCAGGGCCATAGAGAAAGTACATACCAGTTAGAGATGCCCTGCATCTCACAATTTTCCCAGACCCCTGGCAGAGTAATTCCTGAGTGCAGAGCCAGGAGTAAGCACTGAGCACTACCAGGTGTGACCCCCAAAGAACAAACAAAGAAAAGAAAAAACTCACTTAAAATCAGAAACATAAGAAAAGATTCCATCCTCCCCAAGTACTACCACATATATTCATTGGTATTGATAACAGGAAAAAAGGACAGACTCCATTTTTTCCATGTCATTGTGTTAATATTTTCTTTTACTGTTTTTGCTTCCCTCCTCTCGTTCAACACGTCTAGAAAGCAACTGTTTGAGTTTATCTTTTATCACTATAGTGATGATTAACCAAATCTATTTGAACAGTAACCTTTGGAAGAAACACTTGTGTTATTATCACGTCTCTTATAAATCCTCTGTATTATTATTAAAGGTGCAAACAGTTTTTAATAACTCAACAGAGACATCTTGATGTTCTTTATACTTCTCTACCTCCTAAGTTAGTGTCTTTTTAAATTATTTTGGCATATTAGACTACTCTTTTTGTTGTTATATGCTTAATTATATTATACCAGCATGTTTATTATATAATGTATAGATCTTTGAATAGGGTTCTTAAGAGCTTGCTGAAAGTAGTTTCATCCCAAATATTCTTTACTGTTTTTGATCTACTTGTTCACCAATATTTTGTATAGCTTTTGAATATAAACATTGAGCACAGGATTTTATATCATTTAGCTCTTGCGGTCAGATTTCCTAGGATTGGAGAGTGACTTCTAGAGTTACCTGAATTATCTATTTGACTTTTTAAGATCTTGTAACAGGGTCCAGAGAGATAGCACAGGCAGGGGAGGCACATGGCTTTCAAGTAGATGACCCATTTTGATCCCTGCGTATGATATCTGAGCAATACCAGGAGTGCTCCCTGTGCTCAGAGCCAGGAGTAATGCCTGATCACCACTAGTGTGACCCACAAACCTCCTATAGTTTCCTCTGCCTCAAAAGAGGTAATGTGATATAGAATACTATTGAAGAATAAACATAGTGTATTTTAAGCCAATTCATACTTTTGAAAGTCTTAACAAATAAATGTTAAGTATTTGATTATATGTTAATGCAGGGAGAACAGTGGAGTCAAAGAGATGTGCGGAGCTGATGCCTTTGAAGGCATTCCATACTGCTCTCTTCCTCCTGCACAGCTCAGGTTTTAGGTCGTTCATCATGTTGACTTCTCGACCTAGGTACACATAACTGCTACATTCAGAGATGTCTGTTCCATTGAGAGTGAATGGGGCCTCTGGAACTAGTTCATTTTTCATGAACATTGTTTTGTTTAGATTCAGCTGTAGATCTATCTTTCCACACTCCACATTTGATTATATCAATCTGTAGAGCAGTTTTTTTTTCTGCCTTATATCTACTGGGAAACAGACTAATTACTATTGTTTATTAGATAACAGATGTTTATTAGATAAATATTATTTATCCTGCTGCCTTTCTGCTTTTCTGCCTTTTGTTCAAAGCTTAAATATCATCCTATCCTTTTTAATCATCTCTCTAAGTAAGAGCATATTGGAGGGACATTCTCTTCATTTTTTCCATCTTCAAAACATTTAGTTGTATTTCTGATGTAGACAGGCAGACAGGGAAGTGCCCTTCCCCTTTCCCCTTGCCCCCTCCCCCAGTGACAATGTACTTTCTGAGAATAAAATTACTAGCCCTAAGGCTGTCCAGACCCACCTTTTGGAATCAAGAACCAAGACCTGATAAGACCTTCATCAACAATAGACCCTGAGGAAGCTGGATCAACATTCTCTGCCCAACCCATAATCCAGTTTCCCCTCAATGGTCTAGCCCTTAAACACTCCAGAACATTGCAAGGAAAAGGATAAAACCCAAGCTTAAATGCTTTTGTTGTAGGCAGGCAGACAGGGGGGCGCCACATGGCAATAAAATTCCTGAAGAAGAAATCCACAGCCACACCTGATTGAAAACCGAAACCAAACTTGACAAGACCACTATCAACAATAGACCCTGGGGGAAGGGAAGGCCAAAGGGAATGCCTGAAGCCCATAGGCCACTGACCCTTTTAAAAGCTTTAGGTAACTAACTCTCCTAAGGAAAATAAATCAGCCTCCCAGGCCCAGGACCCAGCTCACAGAAGACTGCAAAGCATTCCAGTCAAAGAAGACAACTCCCAAAGTCTACTCCCCTTAGCAACGGCCCTAGCAACCTAGGTTGAAGCCCCATATGGGAGTAACTTGGGGAGAAATCTATAAAAGCTGTCCTGACCAGAGGACGGCACGCACATGCTGCATGGACACACATGCAGCCTGAGCCTATGTGGCCGAAGCACATGTGGTGCCTGAGCACGTGTGTTGCCCACATCTCCCCTCTTGAGATGTGTACTCTCTCTCTTACTCGCTCTCCATCTTTGGAGTAGCCCACGTTCTCCCTTGAGCGTGTTACTCTCTCTCTTTCTCTCCCCTCCCCCTCTCCTAAAACTTCCTCAAACCTATTTTACTCGCTGCTCTTCGACTCCTGAAAATTCCTTTTCTGCGAGGAAGACAAAAACCCTAAGGCAGCCCTGGGTAAGGCCTAGGACTGACTTTCCTTTCCTGCAAAGAGCAATTCCTCACTCCAGCCTGAGTCCGTGGCTCCCCGAGAAACCTCGGGTGGTGGGGATCAACTTCCATGCCTAGAGTTCAAGTGGACATCAGGTGTGGCTTGACGGCCACCTCATAGGACTGGTGGGGCTCAGGCCCACGCCACACAGGGGCTCATCGCAGACTTTATCAGTCCTTAGCCTGTCCAGCAGGCCCTGGGTGGCAGAGGAGGCTGGGGAGAAAGCGACCATCTCTCTCCCCTTCCGGGCTCACATAAGTCACCCGTGGGATCCACCTGCATCACTTTCAGGACTCTTTCTGCCTCTGGAGAAGCCTGCATATTTGCATATTCTCTCTCTTTATCTCTCTCTTTCTCTCTTTCATCCCCTCTCCCTCCTTCCCATCCTAAAACCTCCATAATAAAATGTTTTCACTTTACTGCTTGTCTACTCCTGAAGTCCTTTTCCATGAGGAAGACAAAGTATCTGGAAAACTCTGGGAACGGGCCAGGACTGACTTTCCTTTCCTGTAAAGAGCAATTCCTAGCTCCAGCCTGAATCTGTTGCTCCTGGAGAAATCTCAGTGGTGGGTATCATCTCCCAAGAATGGAAGACCAAGGTGGCTTCAGATGTGGCTTCACGGAAGACTTTGGGGCTGGCAGTGCTCTCGCCCATGCTGTGCAGGATCTCACCACAATTCTATCAGTCCTAGCCTACCCAAGCAGGTCCTAGGAGGGCAGAGGTGGATCCAGAGAAGGTGATGATCTTTCCCTTCCCTCCTCACATAAACCAACTGGGGGCCCATCTACATCATTTCCACATCATTTTCTACATACTACTGCATTGACGACTATTTGAACCTACTTTGATTTTAAACATTCTAATTTTCAAGCATCAGTTCCTGATCTACCTTTTCTTCCTGAAGCTTTTGAATACTTTGAGAACTTTTTCTTTCTATATATATGATACTCATTTTCCCATATTATATAGTATAGTATGAGATTTCTCATGGATGATCAAGGGCTATTACTGTATCTCTGCTCAAGAGTCAGTCATTGCAGTGCTGAGGACCATATGTGGTGCCAAGGACAAAATCGGATGAGATACACATAAGGCGAGCACATGAACCCCTGTACTGTCACTTGATCCTGCTTAAAATGTTTATTTTCTCATTACTAATTGTTATTATATTAAAGAATAATATTTAATAATTGACTTATAGTAATAGTTGCTTATAAATTATATGCCCTATTATTCTGCTCTTCATAGTAAGACAAGTTAGTATGAGATTATTCTTTTGACTTTAAAGTCATTAGAACTTTTAGATAATGAGCAAACAGAATATAGTGACTATTGTCAAAAGTGACTGAAGTTCATATTAATTATTATATTAGATAATGAAATCAATATCTCAGTAAAATTATATATAATATATTTTGAGTAAGAATAATATCACAAATATGACTAAGTGGATAAAAGAAATAACAACCAGACTCTTTGTTATTAAAATTAGTAGCAATAGAAATGTCAGTATGAATTGGTAGTTCTTGTTATTCTTCACTGCCATCTTTCTATTCTTTGACATCCTTAATCGATGAAAAATTGAGGCTAGCCAGTACTCAAACATCTTTTTTTTTTTTTTTTTTTGCTTTTTGGGTCACACCCGGCGACGCTCAGGGGTTTCTCCTGGCTCTGCACTCAGGAATTAGTCCTGGCGGTGCTCGGGGGGACTATATGGGATGCCGGGATCGAACCCAGGTGGGCACAGGCCGGCCGCGTGCAAGGCAGACGCCCTACCCGCTGGGCTATCGCTCCAGCCCCTCAAACATCTTATTTGACAGGTATTATTTTGTTTTGTAAAAAGCCTACATGTCTTTAGAACTCAGAACAGTCTCCCACTTTCATTTTCTTTTATTTTTGGCAACTTGCCTCACTTAAAATTGAAAACTAAAATCCCTGGCTTCAACGTCTGAAAGCCATGTAAATTTTTATCTCTTGTTTCAAACTTGAGCAAATTGCTTCTCCTATTTATTTTTTCATTCATTCATTCATTCATTCATTCATTCGCTTATTTATTTATTTATCTATCTATTTATTTATTTAATTTTGGGTTACACCCACCAATGCTCAGGGATGAGTCCTGGCTCTGCAATTAGGAATTACTCCTGGCTGTGCTTGGGGAAACATATGGGATGCTTGGGATCGAACCGGGTCGGCAGTGTGCAAGGCAAATGCCCTACCCACTGTAATGTTGTTCCAGCCCCTGCTTCTCCTTTTTCTAGTTTTCCCTTTTTCTACTTGTTAAAGTTATTGAGTGTAAAGGTTATTAAAAAGTAACTATCTTAGGATTTGAATTTTAATTTGATCTATAAACTTTAGCTTAATATACAAACTAATATCTAATCAATGGCTCTAATTTTAGTTAAAATAGTAAATATAAATCAACTTACAAAACATGATACACAATAAATCTGAAATGGCATTTATATATTTTTCTAAGTTAACTATAAACTTCATAAATATAAGACTATTGCTATTGTATATATTATAAAGAACACCAGTTCATGAAAAAGAATAATAATGGTTTCTGCTTCAATATTATACTTAATTTTGATTAAGTTTATGTATGTAAACTATATTACTTTCTCAATATTAACCAATGCACAACTTCTTTAATAATTTTATCATCACAAAATAATTTTTCATAAAAAACATTCTAACATATGCTTGAATTGAATAAAAGCAGTTATTTTTATAAATCATCATATTAATGTTTTCCCATAATTTGGATATTTATAATAACATTTATAAATATATTCATATTTTATGACAATAAGTCTTAATAAATATATATTAGAATTGTACTATATATATATATCATTTAGAGATTCTTCTGTGCTGAACACAGAACATTTCTAGTTACCAAGAAATATAAACAGGACAGAAAATAGATCAGTATGACATGAAATATACTTCCAGACTGCTTGTACCTTTTTAATTGTCTTCCTAACTAGCATGTCTCCCACTGGCATAAGAACACCTCCAAACACAGCTAGGACTGCACCAATAACAGCTCCTGTGATGAGCCCACAGTTTCGATCACAGCCCATTTTTTCTAGTTCAGAGCAATATTAAGATCCAGCGTCAGTTTCTTTTTAAACTCCTAGGTCCGATTCCAGTGATTTTCAAGAGTCTGATTCTGTCATTAGAAAGAGATCATGAAGCAGAAGATTAAGTATTAGAAAGACAAGACCAAAGTACAAAGAAAGCACAGGTCAGATTGATAATTTTGCCAGTTATATAAACAAATGCTTTCTTTTTCCTGTTTTACAACACTTACTTTTGAGATCCTCCCTTTTGTTGAATTTAACTACTTACCAGTAGAAGACATAATAAGCACTAGAATATTGAACATTTATTCTATCTTCCCTTTTTCTTTTTCTTCCTATAAGTAATTATCACAAAGATATCTTATCTAAGGAAAATATGCTTACTAAATGTGCTTATTGGAAGTGCTTTTATTCTTATCTACCTTGCCTCAGCATGTGACATCAGCTTGCATCTTCATTCTGTTCTGGCTTCTCCACTCAACATGGCAATCTGATGGGTTATATGCCCTATTGAGCCTTAGGCTCCAACTATATTCAGCTTATGTGAAGAACTACTCCATGCCTTTAGGGAATCTCCAGCGCAGACACAATGGGAGCTTAGGTACAATCCGCTTTAATTTCATAATTTTATATGACATAAAATTTTTATCATGAATATTATGAATCTTGCTTGCCCCAGTTCTATACTCTTCCTGCTCCCAATGGTTCCCATGTGGGACATACATATAGATATTCCAAGAGCACTTGGCCATGTTGGATCAACAATAATGCAATCACTTCTCCTAGTTCAAAGAGACATGCCAGTGTGCCTCTGGGTAAACTCATGTGTCTCTGATTCTAAAAGTAATGGCAAAGTGAATTATTCTGACAGGTTTGAACCTTAGTGGGATCTAGATTCTGGTATCTGCTGGCTATATATTCATGGTAAGAAGTTTTAATGTTATTTCCCTACAAATTGCATTCTGAACTGCTTTCTGGTTCAGAGATGCAGCCCATCCCCAGGCTGCTAGGGGAGATTTTACCTCAGGGTACCAGCTCTGGCATTTAAGAAGATTGAGCCATAGGGCCCTCCTGAAGGTCTGCATTTCAAGATCTGCATTTCAGGTCATTTACCTGACTTCATCTCTGGATAGCCCAGCCCATGATAGACTGGGCTGGAAGGTTTTGCGGACTTTTATCTATAAAACAAGCTAGAAGAAAGGACTTTTTGACCATTTTAGATTCTATTTGCTCTCTGCCTCTCCAGTCTCTTCCCTGTTGGGCCTTAACACGTGGTAGCAGCCATCTTGTCCTAGGAATCTAAACCGACACGGGCAGGCGCCCAGCTAGAAATCTAAAGTCTGTAGTAGCTCCTGAATTATAGGATTATGGTCATTTAAAGAAGTAGCGACAATTCCAGAAAATAAGACAACTACATAGGCAGAATCACTGACCACATTACATGGGCCAGATATATGGGATAGTAAATGTATCAGGGTGGCTAATTCCACTTGTTCCGCAGATTTATAATTTTTATGCACTCTTGTGGTCAATGAAGGACCAGTAATTCTGCAGCTTCCTCATGAGGAACCATCAATATAATACACGGAGCATCAGGAATGGGTGAGGAATGGACAATGGTAGAAATTACAAAAGGTGTCTTTTCTAGAAATTCCCAGGTTTTTCCAGCTGTGTAATGATATTTCTCCTGAGAAATTTGTTAAAGCTCTTTGAAGGATTTCATTGAATGTTAAAATGACTTCAATTTCTTTCTTAGGTTCAGGTAATAAAATAACATAAGGATCATGTCCAAGTAATACTTGGGTTCTTAATCTTCCTTTACTTATAATGTTGGCTATCATCTGAAGGTAAGATGTAACAGTATAAGACTGTTGTTTTGTAAGTAAACCCATTCTAATGGTCCAGATAATTGGACACTGTTGGAGACTCTGGAGTGTTAAAGACCTGTAACCATACTTTTTTCTCAGGGATTGAATCTGGGGGGTAAAATTTTTGAACCTGGTCCATGAAAAAGTCTAAATTCTTCTGAGCTTCAGGAGTTAATTGTTTTGGGCTACTCAAATCAGGATTATCTTCAAGAGTGTGGAACAAATTGGTGAGCTCACATTTAGGAATCCCAAGGGAGGGGTGCACTCCATTGATATCTTATAGCAGTTTTTGAAAATCATTCAAGGATTTGAGCTTCTTCTGACTAATGGAGATTTTTGAGGATGCAGTGTAGTGCGGTCAAGAGTATAGCCTAAATATTCATATGGGGGCTGGATCTGAATCTTTTCTATAGCTACTTGTAAACCAGCCTCTTGTAAAACTGTCATAAAGCAGTTCAGAACGTAATTTGTAGGAAATGGCATTAATACTTCTTACCGTGAATATATAGCCAGCTGATTCCAGACTCTAGATCCCACTAAGGTTCAAAACCTGTCAGAATAATTCACTTTGCCATTACCTTTAAAATCAGAGACACAGCAGTTTACCTGGAGGCACACTGGCATGTCTCTTTGAACTAGGAGAACTGATTACATTATTGTTGCTCCAACGTGGCCAAGTGCTCTTGGAATATCTATATGTATGTCCCACATGGGAACCCATGGGAGCAGAAAGAGTATAGTACTGGGGCAAGCAAGATTCATAATATTCGTAATAAAAATATTTATGCCATATAAAATTGTGAAATCAATCCAATTGTGCCCACACTTCCATTGTGTCTGCCACAGAGATTCTCTAAAGGCAGAGAGAGTAGCTCTTCACATAAGCTAAATGTAGTCAGAGCCTAAGGCTCAATATGCATGTCACCCAACAGCAATCCATATATATAGTTCCTCTGCAAAGTGAATCTAGGGCACTGATGCCTTCTCTGTTAAAATGCTGAGAAACCAAAGTAACAGATATTTTCTTTAACATACCTTATTCACAAATAATTTACAGATTCAGTAAGATAGAAATTCACAGCTAGTGAATTCATGAATCTCAGAAAGAAGCAGTTCTTCTAATCATTTGCAAATGATCTGTGAAAACAAAAACATGATAAATTGGGAAAAACATTGTTAGACCACTTCTAAAAATGTTTTAAGAAACTGAAATTCTGTGGTTTACAATACTGTTGATAGTTTCTAATGCACATAGTTCCAACACTTCACTTCTCACCAGCCCATTCATGCCCTCTTCCTAGGACATAAGATGTCTCTTTCAGAAAGAGAGAGAAATGGAAAGAAATAAAGAACCTGCCATGGAGGAGGGCTGGGGGTGGGGAGGGAACCGGGGATGTTGGTGGTGGGAGATGGGCACTGGTGGCGGGATGGGTGCTGGAACACTGTATGACCAAAACCCAAATATGAACTTTTTAATTGTATATCTTTGTAATTGTAAAAAATAAAAAAATTAAAAAAAAGATGTCTCTTTCCTAAGCTTCCCCCATCAATTCAATTTGAGTTGATTTTATCTTACAAATTGTTGAAAAAACTAAAAATTTTAAAGTATACTTTATTTTGATGGCTGGAAGATAGTCCAGCAGGTAGGACAGTGATCTTGCACATGAAAAAACCAAGGCCAGGGCACTCCATTTGACCTCCCAAGTCCTGCCAGAAGTGATAAAGTCGGGACTGAACCCTGAACACCTCTGAGTAAAACCCCAAACTAAAAAAAAAAAAATAAAACACACTCTATTTTTAAGTTATTTGTAAAAAAATATGACTTGACTAAAAAAT
This sequence comes from Cryptotis parvus, assembly GCA_021461705.1. Taxonomy (NCBI): domain Eukaryota; kingdom Metazoa; phylum Chordata; class Mammalia; order Eulipotyphla; family Soricidae; genus Cryptotis; species Cryptotis parvus. The sequence goes on from JAJIBD010000848.1 coordinate 61,836, forward strand.
TGAATGTATAAATAACTGGAAAAAATACATAATAAGGTGGCCTGGTTTGAATGATAATCATAGCTTTCTTCTTAGTTTCAAAGACTTATTTTTATTTTTCATTTACAATATTGCTCATTTTTGTGCACAACTAATTAAGCACAATTCAATTTTAATCGAATAGCTTTTGCTTCTATGAATTTCATCTAGTCAATATTATTTTTATGTCTTTATATAGTCATATATGCTTATTTCATAGATTGGGAGAAGAAATAATTTACGTAAAAATGGATCACATTATAAAAATAATGAATTGCTTTAACTTATATCTGAAAATCTGAGCAATTTTTGTTGTGATAGGACTTTAAAAATTGAGCTTATCAGCATATTACTAAGCTTTCAGAATATCTTTTGTTGTTTATAAACAAAAATAAACCTTCCTAACTTCAAAGTACCCATAGCCAAGGAGAACAGTAACTTCCAAACTGAATGAGGGTAACATGTACAACAGAAGCACATAAAAAGTTTTGTTAATATTTTAAGAATAAAATTAATTTTATATTGTGGATAGAGATTCTCACTCACTGAACAGCTTGTTACAAAAATACCTCTCAGGATTTTATTAATATTGATTTCCACTTAAGGGCCATTTATATATAAATAAAAATATATATATGGACACACATATATAAAACTTGCACAACTAAGAAAAGTGTTAAGACAATAAGATTTTTCCCTAAGTGTATATGGATCAGTGTTTAAAAAACTGTTTATAGCAGCTCAGTTTTTACTCTTTCATATCGTTTGGATTTCCCAATTACTTATGTTCTTAATACTAGAACTAATACACACATGTATTTTATAAAGTCTTATATTTAAGTTTTATAATATGGTGAATATTGCTATAAATATTATTAGTTATATAAGAATATTTAAAATATAATGATATGCAATTTCTTATATAATATATAATATGATTATTATAATAACCTTATACTATAATTATGATTTAGTAAACTCATTTGCATCATGATACTTTGCAAACTTGAATATTCTTAAGTGTCCCCTATTATTTCCAATAAAAAATAAAAATCACGTGCACCCACACAAGTCATTTACTTTAAAAGTAGGCTTTTACAATCATGGCTTATTTTGTTTTATTTTTTTTTTTTCCTTTTGTGTGTGTTTGGGCCACACTGGTGGTGCTCAGGGGCTTCACCCAGTTCAATGCTTGGGAATTATTTCTGGTAGAGTTCAAGAGACCATAAGGAATCAAACGCAAGCCTCAGGCATGCCAGGAATGCAATACATTTGGGATATCTCCCTGGCCCCTAAAGTTGCCTTTTTAGTTGTTATGGGCGGCATAACTAGCACTGCTTATTAAATCCAGGAGGTGTTAGGGATTGAACCCAGGGCCTCAAATGTGCAAGGTTTTTTTTCCCTCCTCTTGAATTATACCCCAAGCCTAGAGTTGACTTGTTAATAGTTGTTAGAATTAGAGAATGAAAAATAACTTTGTGAAATCATATAACATTCTACTTCTATTTGCTTTGGTTAGAGTTGTCATATGAAATGAAACAAGTTATGTAAAGCTGCTAGTAAAAATTGGATATTATCAAGTAAGAATTTCTTTACAAAACATAATTTTATAACACCTAAAATTTTTATTGAAACCTTATTAAAGGAAAACACAGTAAAATCTAGAGAATGTCATTTTGGTATTTTTCGTTCTCCAAACAAGTATTTATTCAGGTTAGCTTATTAAGATTTTTTGAATCTATATTTCACAGGTCATCCCTTAAATCTCACTTGTAAGTAATAATTAAAGTAGCAATCAGGAGTCTGAGAGATAATATAGGGGGTATGACATTTGCCACACATGTGGTCAATGTGCGTTTGCTCCCCACATTTCATAGTATGCCCCCCAAGCAAAGCCAGAAGCACAAAGCCAGAATAATCCTAAGCATCTCTTGGTGTGGCCCCAAAGCCAAACGAAACAAAATGAAACAAAACAAAAGTAGCTATCAAAATATGGAATTCAACTTGTCACAATTGAAATTAGTAGATTAGAAATCACATAAAAACTGACTTGGCACTTTTGCTAGGTACTGTTGCCAAGTCTCTTCATCAATTGCCTCTGGTAATTTATCAATTGTTCTTATCTGGAACACCAATAGCCACAATAATTATAAGAGAAAGTGTGGATAACCAGAGATAATGATTCCTTATTTGGTTTCCCCATTCCCACTTAATGTACACTTTTCACACTTTTAGAAGTCCCCCAAAGGACCCTTTGTAGAAACGATGGCTTGGCAAACCTATAAAAAAAGACACTCTGAAACCCTGATTTGAATGTATGAAGAACATATTGCTCCACAATCACAGACCCAGGTGGGGCCACTGAGCATAGAGCCAGCCATGTGTGACACCTAAGTACTTTCTTGAGTTCATTCCACAGTGCATAAATTAATTACGAATGTATAGAAAAAACTCTAAATTAATATAAATTAAAGTGTAAACTATGGCTGAGAAACCCAACAATATTTTGATATTTTTATTTTGAGATTTTAAATAAATATGTGAGTATGTATAAATTTAATATATAATTACTTTATATTAAGAAAAAGGAAAAATGTGCAGGAAACTCCTGGGGTAAAAATCCATTCTGTTCATATATAACAGCACACATTTACTTTTAAAAACTTGCAAAGTTTAAGTCTTACCATTTCGAGAAAATATTTTACATATTTCACAAAAGTTATGTTATATTAATGCTATCTGTAACTAATCAATGTAAACATCTAAAAATTATAATTCTCTGGCTGCTGAAGTAAAATTCTTTGTAAGTATATTTACTCTTTGATTCTGTATCATAAACTAAATTGGGAACCTAAATTTCTCCAGAATCATTCTCTTTTCCCTCAAATAACCACACGTACTGCAAGAAAGTGTCCTACACGAGGAAGTATTCTCAGTATATTTGCTGGAAAACCCAGCCAGCGGCATGTCTTCTAGCACTTCTCTGAAACTGGAAACTCAATTTTAGGCTCTTTTAGCCCAACAATGCAAAGCAATAGAGACAGGCCTGAGTAATGTCTAGGTTTCATCTGCTTTATACGTAGAATTGAAGTGAGATTTTTCATCAGGTTTTTTTTTTTTTTTTTTTTTTTTGCTTTTTTGGGTCACACCCAGGCGACGCTCAGGGGTTACTCCTGGCTCTGCACTCAGGAATTCCTCCTGGCGGTGCTCGGGGGACCATATGGGATGCCGGGAATCGAACCTGGGCCGGCACAGGCCGGCTGCGTGCTAGGCAAACGCCCTACCCGCTGGGCTATCGCTCCGGCCCCCTGCATCAGGTTTTTGGAAAACAGTATTAAGTAATTCATTCTGTTGAATCACCTGGCTTGTCAATTATTACTCTAACACATGGTTCTGATAATGCATAAAGAAAACAAAGATAAAAGCATTGATCCAATAACTTCCTCAATCATTAGGCAAGCAGACATGGAGTTCATGTATTATTTCACATTTTCAAACTTTGATTCCCTGATGTAAGCTTCCAATTAGCAAGATACTCAATTGACATAACTTGAGATAATTTTTTAATTGTTTTCAGTGTTTTGACAGCCTAAGTAATCAAGCAATGCTATTGTAAGCATACTTGAACATTTGCATCAGATTACTGAGGCATAGGAGGACCAAGCACACTACATAACACATCGCTATGCATAAAAGATAAAAATTCAGATTATAAAAAAAAGCCTATTCAGCAGTTTTTCTCACTTACATTTTTCTTTGTAAAAAGACAATGTGTACTCAAATTTAGCTTTTTTCTTTTCTTTTCTTTTTTTTCTGCAGCTGGTGTTGGAACCTGTGTGACATACATGGGGATTCAATCTGCCACAGAGCATATTGGCAACCTTAACTTTTGCTATTAAATCCAGCCAAAATTGTTTATCCAAGTATACTTAGTTTTCCCTTCTATTTTTTTTTTTTTACATTTTAGAGTCACACCCTGTTGTGCTCAGGGATCACTATTTGCAGACCTGGGAAATCGTATGGGGTGCTGGGGATCGAGCACAGGTTGGTTTCAAAGCAAGGGAAGGGGCTTTTCCACTGTACTATCTGACTAGCCCCTATGCTTAGATTTCTTAACCTAGTTTTTCATGTATCACTGTCACTGTATCACTGTCTTCCCGTAGATCATCGTTTTTGCTCGACTGGGCACCAGTAACATCTCAATACGTCCTGTCACATGCAAGATAGCCCAACTGGCATCTGCCCGCTCCAGGAACATAAAGAGCCTCAAACCGTTCCATCAAGTCATGGGAATGAGGTCCATAATTGTTACTGGTATTTGGCATGTCAAATATGACAAGGGTAGCTTGCCAGGCTCTGCCATGCGAGTGGGATTCTCTAAAGTCAAATATAAAAGTCTGCAATAGCACAGCAGGGAGGGCATTTGCCTTGCACATGGCCAACCCTGGTTTGATCTCCGGCATTCTGCATGGTCTCCGGAGCACAATTCTTGAGTGGAGAGCCGGGAGGAACCCCTGAGCTTCTCTGGGGTCACCCCAAAAAGCAAAAATAAATAAATAAAAATAATAAAATGTGACTGCTGCTAAAGCTTACATGCAAACGAAGTTCCCATTGCACATTCTGTACCTGGGGCAAATATGTCATACACAGATAGTCTATGCTGATTAGCTAAGGGGGGAGGCTGAAAACCCAAAGAGGTTTGGGGGGGAGCCTGGAACCCCCTCCCCCAGTTCAATCCCCAAAACAAAACCAAAAAAACTAAGATGAAAACACGTGATAGTGATATTACTCTCCTCTAAGGCCTAGCCCTGTACCGGTTTCCTGCCAGAACTACAGGGAGCCCCCGTGCCCCCACCGCCCCTCCCTCTGTGCGTGCAGATAGGGCTGCTGTGGTCTCTTTTATCACGCCCCGTTCAAACCACATACGGCACCAACACTCTATCCACAGATAAAGAGAGAGGCGGGAAGATTCTTCCTACCCTGCTACCAGCGCTAGCAAAATGCCACAATAAAAAATTTTTAATATTTTGGGGCTTCATTGATAGTACAGTGAGTAGTGTGACTGCCTTACACGGCCATCCAGGGATACCTCGATTTCTGGCATCCCATAGGGTCCCCCAAGCACCACCAGGAGTAATTCTTGATTGGAGAGCCAGGAGTAGCCCCTGAGCTTTGCAGGGATGACCCAAAAAGCAAAAAAAAAAATTAAAAATTTAATATTTCCTTGACCTTTGGGCCCTCTTCTGTACAGAAAAGTACCCCCCCCCATATGTAACACTGTCTCTGAGAGCAATCAGCCTACAACAGTCACAGGGCCATCTTTTATTTGGGAACAGCAGTGTTTTGGTTTTAGGGCAATATTTAGCAAGTCCTCTGACACATAAAAATTAATGTATAATATTGTATGTTTCACTGTGGTATAATAAAAAATTAAAAAAAAATAAAAAAATAAAATAGTACACAAAATAAAAAAAATTAATGTATAATAGCTTTATTAAAACCTAGACACAAAATTCTTTCTGGTTTTAGTTTTCGTTTTAGAAAATAGCTATTGTGCATCTTAGCAACTGATTCACTAAGGACACACTATTATAACTGCATCGGCTACTAAAAACTGGAAATCAAAATTTGGAGGAACAGGGAAGTTTTCATAAACTTTTTTATTTAGCTTTGTTGATGGCTCTATGCTATGCATATTCTAGACTTAATTTCTCTTCACCCTAGTCTTTCCTTCTTACATATATATTTTACATTGCTGTATACTTAATCTTTTTCTAATTGTCCCGAATATTTTGAACAAATGACAATAAAATACTACTGTATGTTTGATAAATACACATAACAAATAAAAGGTACAAATTAAAAATCATGGGGTGGAGTGACAGTACAGAAGGTTTGCACACAGTCAACCTAGATTTGATCTCCAGCACCCATTTGGTTCCCTGAGCACTGCCAGGAATGAACCCTAAGCATAGAGCCTGGACTAAGCCCTGAGCATAGCCAAGTGTGGCCCAAACCAAAAAACCAAAACAAGAAAACCAGCCCTCCACCTTCCTTCTAATGCCTCTGGTCTGTCTGCTTTATACCCAGCACAGCTGTGCCCTTTTGTCTGACTACAGCCACAGAACCCCTCTTTGGGCATTGCCTCGTGTACATCATCTCCAACTGACACAAAGCACTGTGTAACATCTTTCATGACTAAGCTCCCAAATGAAAACATGCCAAATACCCTTCAGCAGTTGGAGGGATTCTATCTCCATTGATGGAGGGAGTTTTTTTCCATGGAATGGAGGGATTCTATCTCCATGGATAGATGGAGGGAGTTGTTCATGTATCAGAATAGGAAATTTTAGATAACTGCTGATTTGGCATTATTTTTATTACTTTAATCTTAATGAAAATAGAATATAAAATATGAAATGAAAATAGATTGTAAAATTATACCTACTATATTGTACTTCCTGTTTAAATTTAGAAAGAAAAAATAACAGTCAAGGAAAAAAAATAATGACCTGTGGAAAAAATAAGAGGAAATAAAAAGAATCATTTTAAGAAAACATTGATCATATAATTTTTCTTGATTCTATGGAAACGATCAGCTAAGTTTGTTTCATACCCTTAGTCCAACTTTTGCAAGAATGCAAAATGTCTCTCTCTTTCTCTCTCTCTTGCTTTTAAAATCTTAAAATGGCAGTGTTTCAAGAATTAATTTTCAAGCATTATGCCCCTTAATTCTGTTGAAAACCTGGTGGAAACTGATAAAATTAGCATATGCAACCTGAGCCTGAAATAGGTTGAACTATAAAAAATTCTCTCCAATAAATAGGTCAAAATATCAGTGCAAATTCTCAGATACTCTGGAGTTATTTCCACTTGCAGATAAATCTATTTTCCTTGGGAAACTCCACCCAGGAATGGAATAGTCCAAAGGTAAAATTCCTGGAATGTGAATTATGAATTTTGAAAATGTTTCATATTACAAATCGTATCCTAAATAATAGGACGCGTATGATATTTCCTTATATGTGAGAATCTAAATTTTCTAATTTGGTCATAATAATTCTTCTTTCTACTTTTCAAAAAAAAATAGGAAGTCATCCCACACACTTGTGTCCTTCATAATACTTAGACTGTCTTTTGTGTATGCAGTCTTTCTCACTATTAAATACAGAATATTCCCAAAAAATCATTTGGGGATGGAGATGAATTCAATAATAATTTGAGCGCATTGTAAAAATTCACTTTAAAAATCAATTAAATAGCTTTTTGAATTTTTTTGTCTCTTGTTTGTTTTGGGACAATATGCAGCTGTGTTCAAGGCTTACTCATAATGCTGCACTCAGGGATTACTTCTAGAGGACTTGGGGAACCATAGGATGCCAGGTTTTGAATCTGGGTCAGCTACATGTAAAAAAGAGTGCCTTACCCGCTGAACTAGCTCCCATTTCCAAAATAAGTCTCTTTTGATAGTTAATATCATAATTATGTATGTTTTCATAAATGGTACCCTAGACATGAATGGAATGTAGATTAAATTGAAACTAGTTGAAATGTGTGTAAATCAGTGATGGAAATTTGATTATCAGATGGAAATGACATAGTCAGCAATTTATAGATCTGTTTAGAGATAGAATTCTCCTTTCAAATGTTACAGTTAATACCTTTATATAAATGTATGTCAAAGAAGATTTCTTCTGAAAATTAAGAACAGATATTGTGGCCCTGAACCTTCAAGTAGTATTTCGTTTGGACTCTGAGACTGCCATGCAAAATTCAATTTTTCCATAAATGTACTGAGGCCACCAATATATATTTTATAATTTAGTAGTCATCATATTCATATGTGCCCTTTTATTATAAATGGTGCAAAATATATAATATAAACTTTGTAAACTTATATGTGCATATATTATATATGTTTAAACTACTAAACTAACTTGGTGCTTTCAGGTCATAAAGAATTAAAAAAGCAAACATTGGGCTTCATATATTATTTAAAGGATCATTCTAGAAGCAAGACAAGCTTTTGGAGGTTTTGAGAAAGATATTACAACATGTTTCAAATGTTTCTCTTTAAGCCAATTTGTATAAATAAAATTATATAGGATCACTATTGAATTTTGGTCTGTAGATAAAAATATGCTATCCTTTTCACTCCAAGTTTTACTACTAATGATAAGATGCTATCATATTTGCAATGGTTAAGGTTTGGGGATTTGAAACCAAGTGATTTGAATTCATATATATGTGTTATTGTATTTTCTGTAACTCAATTTTATATGTTATATAATAATGACTCAAATAACATTGTAGTAGACTATGCATAAAATGAGGGCATTGTAAATAGTATACTGCTTTAAAGAAAGTCTATTGCAAAATAGTATTTTTAAAAACCCTGACCAAAAATAATTTAACATTTTTGAGAAATATTTTTAAAACAATAATATAGTTTACTAAAATAAAAATAGTAATTCATATATCGCAAAAGACAGATTAGAATAAAATCTGATGAGATGAATCGTCCCTTTCTTTTTTATATGGTAGCAGGGGTCAAATCAAGCACTCACATATGCGAGGATTTATTCTTTTCTTTATTTAGAAATCAAGAATAGCATGCAAATAGAAAGGCAGCTGCTCCTTTCCCACTATGCTTCTTGGGTGAACACTGCTTAGCCTTGACTTTTATCAGTGAACTAGTAAGCCTTATGATTCAATCAGAAAGATCTTACTAAAAGCACATGTTTGAGTAAACAATGCCAGATGTCTCATAAAACTTAGGATAATAGCTATTAGTTCTCAGGTAAAATTCACAATTTTCAACATGTTGCTCAAGAACCTCTCAATTGTGATTATGATATTGCTTTTAGACTAATGTTTTATGGTAGCTTAATTTTTTAAAGCCAAAGGCTTGGTTTTAATAAAATATTGCTTCATTTTTATCCTTTATAAAATCCAAACAAGCTTTTCTTTTATAATAAATTTATTTGCATAATGAAAGTTTTGGTTTATTGGGAATTAATACTAAAGTCAATAATTTTGATTCAAAAGACATTGAAAGACAATGAAATAAATGCTATTTATTTGCTCTTATTAAAAATTTGTATATATGCTTGATAAATCCAGAAAGTATGAGATTTACTCAAGAGAATTTGTGACATTTATAGTTATGAATGAATTTATTTACATAGTTAAAATTGAACTGTTAACTTCACCAAAATGATATAATTTGATATCATGATTTAAGAAAATAATATTCAGGTTAATAAAGTACTTTATAAATAGCCCATCAATTTGATTGAATTTGCTTATTTTGCTAAAAATAATATAATGCAAATTAAATTTAGACTATTTGAAATTGATATGATTTACCATTTCAATAACAAATTCAATCTCATTGTTCATTAAAAATACACATTAAGAACATGTGAAAAATACACATTGCCTTTAACCATGTCTGCAAAGTCACTTTCAGCAATGATTGTTGATTCAGAGAGAAATAAAAAAATAACTAATGACTCTATAAAATAACAAGTACTATTAACTGATAGTAGAAAACATGTTAACATATGCACGGCAAGTTATTTATAAGAACTAATTTCAATGTATTGATTTTCATTTATGAAAATGTTCATTCACAATTGAAATTAAAATTATGCATAAGTAGCCTAAATATACAAAATAATATCAAAGTAATTCTAACTGAATAAAAATTATATTAAATATTCAAAAGTTCTTACAGATGAAAAATAAGCAGTAATACACTGAGAACTGAATTGTCAATTTTCCTTTGGACAAAGTTTTAATATTTTTAAACACAAAATAGGAGAGATTGAAAACCTGAAAAATAATCACAAATCCAATAATTATATAAATCAAATAAACCTAAAGAAACATTTCATGCTTTTAGATGTTGCTGTCATATAACTTATTAATTCTATTTAGTGTTACCGCTTCCTAGAATTTATAAGGTATAAAATGTCTTTCTGTTTTTAATTTTAAAAATCATGTGACTTACCTTGAGCAAAGATAAGAAATTTTTGATCAAATGCTCCAACATTTGAACACACAGTTCTTAGTAGGACTGAACAGTGCTCTGAAGAAAAACCCTACACTGAACCCTGCGTTACATAAAGCATTTGGGTTTAAATATGCTTAAAAAAAAAAAGACTACGTCAGAAGCTAATGTTTGGTTTGTTGCCAGAGGAAATTTTTTTTTAAAGGAAAGAAACCACACATATCACACTGCTTGTTCTGACTCTTCTGTTTTTATGGTCTTGTGAGGACCCATCACCTACATCTGAGACACTCAGCAGAAAATTCTCACTCTCTCTCTCTCTCTCTCTCTGTCTCTGTCTCTGTCTCTCTCTCTCTCTCTCTCTCTCTCTCTCTCTCTCTCTCTCTCTCTCTCCCCTGTCGGTCTCTGTCACTGTCTTTTTTCTCTCTGTCTGTCTGTCTGTCTATCTCTGTCTCTGTCTCTGTCTCTGTCTCTGTCTCTCTCTCTCTCTCGCCCTCTCTCTCTGTCTTTAAACTTCCTCATCCAAGTAAGTAAGAGGCCAGGGAGACAAAAGGAACTGACTTGTTAAATTGCCCCTGATATATTCTGGTTTACTACGCAATCCTTAGTCCAAGTTGTGAAATGAGTTTGGAGTAGAAAGTATAAAGTTGGAGAGTAATCAGTCCACATGATTAAGCTTGTACAAATAATTTCATGACATTTAAATAAAATGTACTTTTCTGCAAAGCATCATGGAGAATCTTTGAGATGAATAATCTTGAAAACAATTAGAATCAACAGGAATGACAAGCAGATTTACAGAAAGGAAATAGTCTATTGTTCTAACTGAAAGTTCTTTAAATGTTTATCATTTTCTGTTAGTTCTACCAAGTGTCATGAGTATACACAATCTTCTTACTCGCCCCCAAAAAACCCTCAATAAAATTTCACTTTAATTCATTCAGAATATAAAAATTACATAATGTTCAAGTAGAATTACTATTAAAAATAAACTTTCTACTACAAAGGATATACATATATACATATATATATATATATTTTTTAAAAAGTCATTTAAAATTTTAATCAAATTAGAAGTTCTTATATTTTGGGAAAGTCTAAGATTATATTCTTATAAATAAATTCTCAGAACTAAAAAGGCAGAATCAAATTGTTGGAAGGTCATGCAGTCATCTATTTGACAAGCAGGCTGGACAAATGTCTCCAAGACACCCTTGAAATAAAACGAGCTAAGTATAACAGTCAGAAATATATTTAGTTCATTAGATCATATTTAAGCCAGACCATATCACTGGATTGCTTATGCTAGATGTGGGCAAGTTAAATCTCTTAATTTGTTAGCAATTCCATGATACCAGCATAGAACCTGAGACTTTCTTTCCCTCAAGCACTGTTTTCTTTTTCAAGGCAGTTTTACTGGCATTTTTAAAAAGTTGTAAGTTATAAAATGCTTTAGATATATAGGAATTCCACACCCACCCAACTCTCAGATCATGCAAATGTAATAAAGTAGAAGCAACTTTAGCGATCTTATCATGGTACATAATTATCAGTGTAACTTGCAGAAGTTTCAAGATAACTTATGAAAATGATTTCCTTATATCTGTGATCATTCATGTCTGTCACATTACTTAAAAGTTACATAAAATTTAATTTAAAACAGTCCTAAATATAATATTTTGTATTTAAGATGATTTATTAATTTTTTCCTCAGCTTAACATATACCCCTGTTTTACATACTCTACTCCCATAATGATAATTCAGAAATAGTTTTTCAACATATCAATTCATATGGAATGTATTTTAAAGACCATATTTTAAACATATTAAATGGGTACTTAATTTATTACAAAAATATAAACAATACGGTATAAAATTATTTTAGAAATAATCACACATGATTAATACCAAAGTTGTTGCTGAACTTACTTGGAATATTTAATAAGTCTAATGCCATTTCTAATCCTCTGATTCTCTGGAGAGGGAAATGTCACATTCCCAAGAGCAGAATCAAATTTACATTCCCAGAGGCAGCTGCTAAGTATTCAATCTTAGAGACTACAGTTCCTTAGCACACTAGACCTAGAAAGCTCATGACTCAATACAGTTTACACCCACATGTTCAGAAGGAAGCAAGACATACACACTAAATGATAAGGTAGAAAAAATGCTGTACCCATTTCAGAGTAGTTAATTGTGGAGGTTTTGATAAAAATGAAAAATGTATCACAATACTTAGAAGGAATATATTTATAAGAAAACTGATCTTGCTTTATGTAAATTAAATATGCAATTTAAATTTAATTCTTAAATTTATGAGAAAAATAAGTAATCAAAATTTTAACATTCTAAAACCACCTTAGGCACAGTTCTTTGGGAACTAATTTTTTATCTTTGACACCGTAAAGGGTTTGGTATCAGACAGACGTAAATGAATCCTGATGCTACTAAGCTACTTATAGTGCTGAAGATTAGGTGTTATGTCAGCACTTTTATTTTCTTAACTAAAATGAGGAGCAATGTAAGACAGCAATAATAACTACATGTGATGAGTGGCATGTGATACTACAGGGACCAGATGAGCTTACACAGATGTTAAGACACTTTAGACATATTAGTCTTCTGTTAGGATGTTTATTCTACAAAGGAAGGGCATGAATACCACTTGTCCTTTTAGTTCACTGTTGAACCTCTAATTCACAGGGCTCATAGCTGGTAATAGTTGAATAAGTGAACTTATGCAACGATTATTGAAACCATTTTTTTTTAAAGATGTGAGATCAGAAATCAGAGGTTACTGTTTTACTTATTCATATCACAAATAAACAATGATTAGACTGGAATAATGAGTCTGAGTGAATGACTTGCCACAATATCTAAGACACTTTATGTCCTTGGATTCTCACACAGAACTGGCTGGCCAAGTATCAGTAGGAGTTTTCCCCAGGACCCTTTGGAATTTTCAGGAGAACCCACTCTCCCTCCACCCTCAAATCAACTCCTCAATAAAAGGGAATTAGCCCAAGTGTAAACCTAGAATTAGCCACCTTTTAAGGTAATGAATCGAGCAGGCATCAGTAACTGGTTACTGGTGCCCACTAGAGTAATCGATGATCTACGGAAGACAGTGATACAGTGATAAGGTAATAGATGCTTGTTAGGGAGAGTAGTATTAAACTCTGTTCCTTCATGTACACAGTGAATGTGAGGCTGCCTTCATGCATCACTTATGCTAATTTATATGGAATACAAAAAGTTAAAAAAAAGTACTCTGTAGTAAACTAATAGCGAAAATCCAACCTAGTTTTTAAAGTTTAATAGCTATTTAGAGTTTATAACTTATTTTATAATACTCTTGTCCCTGTGATTCTTCTGAGTTTGTTCTTTCCTTATTTTATTTGAAATAGACATACTTCTGATATTTGATAAATTTTAAAATGACATTCAATATTTTTATATTATATTTTGGAATTTTTAATTTTCATACCAGTAACTTGCATAGCCTTTTCTTTAATATTTGATGTCTTCCTTTTTCTATTTTAAGCATAAGGAAAACAATAAACTTTCTTCAGCATTTTTATGGTTTAGAAATCCTATTTCTAGGTATGCTGATTCATGGAACTGAACACGTGAAGTAAAAAGAGGAAGCTTGAGTCAGTGAGTAACTTATGTATTGCAACATAATTGAGATGCAGATGATAGATATACTATAAGAATTTGGAGAAGAGGGATCACAAGATGCAAATTCTAAACAAAGAGCTATGTGTAACATTTATGAATTGGGTAAGACACAGTCATCATTCTCCCAATTTCCTTTTATTGGGGGCACAACTGGAGATGCTCAGGCCTCACTCCTGGTTAGGCACACACTGCCTAGATTTCCTCCTGTCAAACTCAAGGGAACTTAATGGGGTGCTGAGATCAGAACGCGAGTCAGCCCCAGGCCATCAAGCACTATACTCACTGTCCTATTGCTCTGAACCCTTACTGATTTCTTTTATGACAAACAGGATAACACAAAGTCCACCTAAATCCTGAAGTATAAAATCAAATTAAATGATAGCTAAAACAATATAACTTTAATATAGTTATATATGATTTTAATGTAGGTGACTTAAGTGATACTTAAAAATATTTTACAGTGTAGAATTTGAAAAGAATTTAATGTACAAAGATTACATAGTTCATCAAAGACAAATTATGATGGTACTATGTTAGAGTTAACACCGAGCTGCTGGGTATTGAACCAAATATTTCACAAGTGTTACTTTATTGACATAGAACTTTAAGAAGTATTTTAGATAAACACTAAAAGGGAAAAATTAACAATGAATGTGCTCTGTAAATAGTAATTAATATAATTATTTTGAGATTAAAACAGTAAATAAAAACTATGTTCTTATGACCTATAAACTAAAAAAAAAACCCATTAGTTGCTCACATAAAATCATAGGCAAAATTTATTTCATCTTTAGGGATATCTCACAATGACTTACAATAAATACCAATACACACAAATAATAGTTGTTCATATATTTTTTACACATACACAAATAATTATAGATTCATTGATGTCTAATATGAACATGCATAGTTTTTTATCTTACTTTTCTTTGTGCAGGCACACTTCTGGTGATAGTTTTTTTTTAGCTCTTGTTCAATGAACTGTTTGACCATACCTGGTGTGAGGGATTCTAACCAGGTTTGGGGACTCATATACGTACTAGGAAATGTTAAACTGGCATTTAAACTTTGTACAAACACTAAACATCTCTCTTTGGTGAAGAATGATGTCACAGACAGAATTAAAATATGCTTCATGTTTTATTTTAAATTAATATTAAACATAGAAGACAAACAGTACAACATAATGAATGTCAGAATACACTCCATGAACTAAAGTGTAGGCTTCTAACATCATATATTTACAAGAAAATTTCAAGCATATTATAAAAAAAATAAAAATATGTTTAGAGTTAAGTTCATATTACAGGAAATAAAAATGTAGGATGAAATCAAGCATCCTGCATTTCAAACAGAATAAACTTACCCATGTATTTATTGGACTCCATTGTAGGATCTGTGATTAAGAGAGATACTAGAGAGAATACCTCTGTTAAAGTGGATAATTTCCAAATGAGCAGGCCCAGATCAATATAGAAACATCATAGTCCATTTAAAATTTTGCCAGGCTTATTATTTACTTGAACAGTTTACAAACATAATTTATCATTTTGTAAATTGAGGGGGTCAATATTTAAATATTAAGAAATAAGGAAACACTGTGACCCTCATAGTTGTCAGGTTGAGAGGGGAAAATCAGAAAATAATTAATTTGTGTCCCCAGTATATGTTACATATATACTACTAACTAATTCAAATATATGACAAACACACACAATAATGAAGCTTGACTTAGATATGAAGCTTAATCCTACCTGACACTTTATTAGCAGAATTAAAGCTTGACTCCAATCAATTATGAAGACTGACAGTGGGCTTTATCCCTTTACCTTTTGGTACACTAGAACATTTTAAAAAATTCTTAACTATTCTAAGTAAAATTAAGTAGCACATTTCTGTCTTTATGCAATGTACATGTCCTCTTCATTGTTTTTTAACAAATCTTCAAGGACTCAGAACTTGTGTATGCCTAAAAGCCACTCTTCTTTATTCTGGACTTGCATTTGAAGTAAATAGAAGGTAATGGACTGTGAGTTGACATGGAACGCCATTCATAAATAACTCTACTAGTTCTGCTGGTTTTATAACACTTATTAGTACATCTGTCCTCAGTGATTTCTAGGACAACTGTTTTCTCAGTTGTGTTATTCCTATAAGCAGACACATTCTACAATGCCTCCAGTTCATGAGTAAAGTTACGAATGTACATAAAATTTCTTATGTTGCCTGAATACCTTTCAGAATACCTCTTCAATAGACCCTTTGTTGAACACACAGTACTTTCCTGTTTAAAATGAACCTGCTGAGAATATCATTGTTTTCCCACGTTGCATGCACAGGACTTACAGAAGCATCCTCCATGTATTTCAAGGACTGAAAACATTTTCTGGACTTAACCCAAGATCATTGGTAGACCTGTTTGTATTCTCATTTTTCCGTAACTCCTCAGGGTCAATTGGGTAACAATAGTAAGCCTGAGGAAATAGTGCTACAGTAATAAAATAATAAAATATGGTGATGAAGTAATCTATAACAATGGGGAAATATCACTGTTTTATGCAACTCAAAATGAAAACTTCTTAAATATTTCTCATGTTACGAAGAAATATGTCCCAACTTACTATATTCATAATAAACTATCAATGTTTTCTTTCTCAGATGTCTCTACTTTAAGTTCCTATCGTTTTTCTTAGTTATCCTACATTTTATCTGTAGTAATTATTTCTATTGTACTGCATCTCATTTTGACATGTTAATATTCTTTGAAGAGTGATGCATCATATTAACTATGTAAAGTGTTATATATACAGATCAAACAGCTGCAATTTCATGTACAAAACATAACTGTCCCTAAATTAGCACAAATCATGGGTTCATTGGTCTGTAAATTCTTTTATATATGCTAACAGTATCCAATCCAAAGTCATTCCTATTTTGAAAGATAACCAGCCTCTAAAGGTAGTTCAATATATAATAGTGGTCTCCAAATATTCAAGTATCTAATAAAATACTTTAATTAAATAATTAATTATTATTTAATTAAATAAGCCTGTGCTGCTCCGCCGGCCCCATGTGGAAGTAACCCATGGAGCTGACCTCCCAGTAAGGGGCTCGGCCATCCCCTGGCCGAGTCCAACATTGTTCCAAGGGTTTGCGCTCACGAGCAGGGGAGGAGACCATGCTGGCCGGACTTGGAGTGGAGTTTTGGGCCCTACCCTTTCCTCTGCCTCCATGCCAGTTGGCCCGGAAGAGAGAGAGAGACCCACCCACACCAGACCCACATATCCCGCGTGATATATTTATAGGATACTGCATTTTTCATAAGGTTCTTCCCAATTTCTTTCACATTTATACATAGTACACAGTTATAGACATGTTTTAACTGATACCAGTAAGACTGGCAAGAAGCCAGACCAAACCACACATCATGCAGTTAGTCATTTTCAACCTCCAGACTCCATAGTTCCTCAGAGCTCCATCCAAGAGAAAACCTGATCTTCCCCCTTTAAGTTTCATCAGTATATGCTCGAGTTGAGAGCCTTCTACTGAGACTATACCACCTTTGAACCTTCATGATTTCACCTGGCAGTGCTCAACAGATCCTATTTGCTCAGGTCCAGCCAAGTGAAAGCATTGCCTTAATCCCTGTCATATCTTTAGAGTCTCTGTTGGATATATATTGAAGAAACTATATAATAGGTCACTTGATCACTTGACTTCCTGTAGATCATCAATTACTCGAGCGGGCACCAGTAACATTTCAATATGTCCTGTCACATGCGAGATAGCCCAAGGGCATCTGCCCACTCCCGAACGTAAAGAGCCTCAAACCTCATGCACCATTTTAAAAGTGATGCTAGTAACCCACTGAAAATTTGCGATTTCAAAAAAAAGAATGAAAATTATGAAAATACTATAAACATAGCAATTTATATTTAATATATGGTTGTGGCAACTAAACAGTCATACACAGAAACAAAAAAACTAGATAAACTAGATCACTGTCTTAAACGATGCACAAATATTAATTTGAAATGAATTAGACTTAGATATAGCCCTGAAGCCAAAAAACTTTGAGAAACAAAAAAAGAAACCATAAATATTGGCCAATATAAGTGTCTGGGAATTCAATTCTAATGATAAGAAAAACAAAATTAAAAATAAATAAAATATTGCCATGCTAAACAAACCTTTGGTCAGCATCAAAACAAACATTGTAGACTAGAAGATAACCTACTGGTAAGGAACTACTTAAAAATCATACATCTGAAGTGGATAATACTCCAAATATATAAACAATTCATAAAAGTCAACCACAAAATAACAACTTGACTTAGAAAAGAAATGAGTAGAGATTCTAACATAATAAATAAATATGGGTAACAGATACATGAAAGTATTTATTATATTTTAGAGTTAGGGAAAATCCAAAACAAAGTAACAATAACACAACACCTTATTCTTATCAGAAGGGACAATATCTAAGTTTCCACAAACAAGAAGTGTTGGTAAAATGTGGAGGAAAATGAACTTACATTATTTTTTCTTGGTGGGGGTGGGGGAGACCCTCAGTATGTTCAAAATTTATTCCTGGCTTTGCACTCTGGAAAATTCCTTGGCAGGCTCAGAGGAACACATGGGATTCCAGGGATCAAACCCAGATCAGTCACATGCAAGACCAGCACCCTTTCCACTGTACTATATCTCTGGCATGAGCTCTTGCATACTTTTGATGGATATAAATGTATATAAACTTCAACCTATCCATGTATCCATACATGAATGCTACATCCATGCATGCATCCATGCATCCTTCCATCCATGTATCCATGCACAATCCGTGCATCATGCACAATCCATGCATCCACACAAATCCATGCATCCATGCATCCACCCACATATCCATGCACCCATCCACGCATCCATGCATGCATCCGTGCATCCATTCATGCATATATCCATGCATCAATCCACGCATGTATGCGTCCATGCATCCATCCATTCATGCATCCATCCATCCATGCATCCACCCATGCATCCATCCATGCATCCACCCAAGCATCCACCCTTCCTTCCTTCCTTCCTTCCTTCCTTCCTTCCTTCCTTCCTTCCTTCCTTCCTTCCTTCCTTCCTTCCTTCCTTCCTTCCTTCCTTCCTTCCTTCCTTCCTTCCTTCCTTCCTATCATCCATCCATCCATCCATCCATCCATCCATCCATCCATCCATCCATCCATCCATCCATCCATCCATCCATCCATCCATCCATCCATCCATCCATCCATCCCTGTATGTATCTATCTATGTATGGGAGAAAAGCAAACAAAAAATATTTTTTTTCTTGACAACAAAATAATGGTTACTAGAGGGGAAGGTGATATACCCATTATATGGTAGTTGCTAGAAATAGAGGGTGGTATAAAAGTTGCAAAAAGATGCAAATGAGAAAAAATATGTGTATATGATATATATTTATACATAACATGTATATGCCATATATGTTTATATTATATATATATTTGTATACCAAAAACAATATTATAAATTAATGCCAATTATATTTTTTGAAAAATCAAAAAGCATGCATATACTAACTTCTCAGAAAAGGGAGTAGCATCACTGATTTTCCAAGTCTTTATTTTTATAAAGACATACGGTATTACAGAAGTGAATTTGCTGATTTTTTAAAAAATCAGTATAGATACTGGGAAGCTAAGGGAATAATTAACTGATAGTAAAAATCTATCTATAAAACAGTCTGATTCTTCAATATTACAAAATAAATTCCTACAAGTGATTTTTTCCATACAATAGTTATTCATTGTAATATAAAGATGAATTAAGTAGTTCTATATAACATCCATTAAGTATCCACCCTTTATCCATCCTTTAAGTATGCTTAAGTATCCTCAAGCATACTTAAGGTCCAATGAGACTATAGTATTTATGTGTTTGTTGTAAGAAATAGATATATAAACTAAAATTACGCCATATAAAATTTTTAAAATTATTTATTAAAGCAAAAATATTAAATATCAAAGAATTCATCATTAGTAAGTGGCTCTAGTGGTTTTCTTTTTTAGTCTATTTAAGAATCTCTCTAGATAAACCCTAAATGTCTGTAGGGAAAGCCACAATGTGGAAGAGAAAAGAGAGAGAGACAGACAGACAGAGAGAGAGAGAGAGAGAGAGAGAGAGAGAGAGAAGGAAAAGTCCCTGCCATAGAGGTAAGCTGGGGGAGGGGAGAGGGAATTGGGGACATTGGTGGTGAGAAATGGGCACTGATGGAGGGGGTGCTGGAACACTGCATGACTGAAACCTAATCATGAACATTTTTGTAATTGTATATCTCACGGTGGTGCAATAAAAATTAAAAAAAAAAAATAAAAGAGTCTTTATTATTCTTTTGAAATTATACTCTAATTTTTACCTTTCAATTTACTACTTCCTAACAGAGAAATGGGTGAAATTCTTTCTAGTAGTTTGATTTCTTTGGTTTATCTAGTGAATTTGCCCCTTAACTTTTATTTTGCTAAAATTCACAGAATCATTTTCATACAAAATACACTTCCTTTTCAGAGTAATATAATCATTGGAGCCTTTAACATAGACCCCACAGGAATTGGCATTTCAGTTGTAGTGGCAGTTAAGTTCTATCTTTGTTATTGCTTCTATCCATGAGATGGCACACATCATCTTGAACATGGCCATTACTCAATTTTGTTGACATATTAAGATTTATAACATTGATAAGCTGAAGAATTCTCAAGAAATGTATATTCTCAATGAAAAAATGAAATATTACCAAATTTTTATTGCCATGAAAAAATGAATTAGAATAATTATTTTTCAAAATAAAAATTTATAAGATTCATTCTTGAATAAAAATAAATCAAAATGCATAAATGCCAAAACCCAAGAGAAAACAATAAATAGAACCTGGTAGCTGTTTTGTCTCAGGAGAGGCTGCTGCTTCTACCTTTGCCATGGATTGTGATAAACACACACAAGTTAGAATCAACACATGATTAGATAAATATAGTCCTTACATATGAAGAAGTACAAGGAAAATTATAGTTTATATATAGCATGAACATGTTCATGATAGTGTCATTAAAAATGAAGGCACAAACTTAGAAAGGGCAAAATGGATATAAAAATGTCTTAAACATAACAAATATTCACAATGAAGGTAAATATAGGTACCTCTCTCATCTTCACTGAAAAAAATGGTGTTTCAAATAATTTCATTTTAAATACATTTGTGTGCTGAATTACAAGGTATTATCTCTGAAGTAGATGTAGGAATAGCATGCATTTAAATAGTAATGTAGTAACACACTTACTGCATTTGTAGGCCAATTAAAATGCCAATAACACTGTACTTATATCCATAAGGGAAAATACATAGAGCTTTGGGTGCAATTATTAATAAATGTCTAGTTTTGAGCATTAATAATATAGATAACATATACTAGTATTTCTTTACTGTTATTTAATGCAAATGTATACATCTATCAGCAATCACAGGCAATGGAATAGTAACTAGCAGCATAGTAAATTTGAAACAATAAATTATAGGGTAAAATTAAGCTTGATTTTTCTGTAGTTTGCCATCTGTTATAAATCATAAATGACCAATTTCAAAAAAGTTTAATTCTTCATTCAATTGTGTAAATGCTGATATAATAGATTTATATAATTTTACCAGCAAAAGAGATTTGACACAAAGCCAGCTAAGTCAGATTTGCATACACTGATAAATTGGGTTGCCATAGCAAGCACATAATCACTGAGTTTCTAAGCAACCAAAGATCCACAGACTTTAGATTCTTAGGAGTCTACTGATCTACCACATGTATGAATGAAAATTTGTGGTACCAAACTCACTGCAGGAATTTCTGATTACCCAGCAATGCAGTGACCCTGTAAAATGTCCTCTGTACTGATACACATTAGTTTTATAATGATATTTGTACTGGGAAATTAATTAACTCTCAAATTATAAATGGGTGAAATTAGGAATGGAAATGATCAATGCTTAATATTTTTGGCAGGTAAGGTACATATATTTATTGAATGAATTACACTACTAGCATGTGACAGGACGTATGGAGATGTTACTGGTACCCACCCACTCGAAAGCAAATAGTTATAACTATTTGCTCGAGTGTCAAATCTCTTTTGCTGGTAAAATTATATAAGTATACAAAACAAATATAACTATAAGAACAAATCAGTTTACATGTGCTGATATTTATAAAATCCTTGTTTTTAATAAAAAATATCTGTTTAGTAGAATCACTATATAGCAAGTCATTTAAATTTGTCTTTTTTCTTAATGTATATTTAGTAACCTATAGCATAAATCAGTATTTTATTATTATTTTGTTTGAAACATTTAGCTTATTGGAATGACTAAATAATATTAACTACCTACAAGTCAAATAAAATTGCTTAGATCTGAGGTGTCAGTAAGTTCATGATTTCATTCCCTGTATGGCAATGTTTATTTTTTTGGACTTGCTCATGTTAAGAATTTTATTGATCCTCTATTATACAGTATCATGACAATACCATTGCTCTCTTTTAGCTCAGAAAGTTTGTTTTCCAATATATATGTACTTTAAATGAAATTAAAGTTAAGACTTAAATACTCTTTAAACCTATAAACATTATATCACTATGCAAATAAAAATGTCATTCATACCAGTAATTTGATGTGTCTAGTAAAATGATTATGGCTGGATTCTGTAAAAATTACCTAGTTTTAGCGACTGACTTTCTATGACTCCCATCAGCATTTTTTGTAGCTAGTCCTTGCCATAAAAAAAACAAACAAACATAGAACTCAGTTGGAAAATTAAAAAGTGACTTTGATTTTGCATCAATTTTAATATTATGTGTGATAGTCATTAGTTGCAGCAAAGATTCAGTGGTCCTTGTCAGGTGTAAAACATATAAACAAGTTCTCTTTTAAGAGTGAGATAAAGTTGCAAAAGTCACCTCTCAAACAAGCCACAGTAGACACCAGAGTAATGCTAGGAATGCCAGCTGTAGAAACTGCTTGTAGCCTCTACAGAATACTGCTAATTCTAAGAAGTGGAAGGGTTATGTTGTTCTTCAGGTCTGGGGAGAACGCCACTCTCCCTTAAGTCTTAGGATAAGTGTCCAGGGTTTATCTAACTTTATACTTTATAATTGTGTGCCCTTAAAAAGTGACCATTTACAATTAATTTAAATCTTTCTGGCATGTACTTTCTGAATAAGAACAGCTACCCATGAATTTGTCCAAATAGTACATTTTCCAATAATATTCCTTCATTTTCAAATATGTATGTTGGAGGGTTTTAATAATTTTAAATATTTATGAGTTTTCTCTTATAATGTATATTGTAGTTATTAATGATTAGTACTAAACATCCACCGTATCTGACCTACATGGTCTACTGGAAGTTTGGAAAAGATTCCTGAATATATGTAACATTTCAGCTCGACTCCCTGAGAGAAGAGAGAAATGAAGACATGCATAAAGTGAACAAGAAACAAAGCAAAATAGAGCCAAAGTAAAAATTTTAGTTCTGCAGTCACCTGATCTTAAGTTCTAAGTTGTTAGCCTACACAATTTTAAAGCGATCACAGAGGTGTAATTACCAGTTAGAAGTCCCGATGAAAAAAAGTTCAAAGCCACCAATGTAAAAGTACTTTCAAAATGCTGTTGAAGACCAGGTAATTAACACTGATGACTCTGGTTGTGCTTGCCCCAAGTGCAGGTTCAAATCATTGCTTTACACCAGCTAGCCCCACCTCCAAGTATCCAAGAATGGCTGTGAAATTTTGATTGACACTCCAGTGGGACAGTGGGATTCCTAAGCCAAAATAAACCCTGCAGGATGTTTGCCAAGCCCTCCAGCTTGAAATGGAGCTGCTCTTCACCCTGATTCTTTTTTCAAAACAAAAAAAAAGAAAAGGAAAAAGTGTAAGAGAAAGAAACAATTATTCTGGTGACGTTTAAAAGGACACAGAAGCAACTCCTCTCAGGGGATAGCCCTACTTATTTTCTCACAGCAATTCCCTTGAGTCTTCTCATTCTGTGTCTTTGCTTCAGGACTGCACAGTCCTCCTAGGAACCACACAACAACATGCCCACTGGTTTTTACTATCGACACATACACTCCTCTTTAATAGAAGAAACCAGGGTTATTGTAGTGCCTGCAAAGCTACCAATAAGAATGACATTATGCAGGACATTGCAAATCAGTTATGTTTTATTGCCATACAAGAGAACTAAGATAACAATAGTTGATGAGTATTATTGATACAACAAATAAGAACATAAAAAAGAGCATTCTAAAACAAAGTATAGTATATGCTAAATTTGAAAAATGTAAGTTTTTTATCAGATCACAAGACTAATTTCAGGGATCATTATGAACATATACACACATATATATATATATATATATATATATATATTTGTATACTCAATGAGGATTTAATGTGGCAAATATGTGCTTAGAAACACGCCTACAAAAAAAGCACCAGGTTGCACCAGGTTCTGTTTGGTAGTTTTCGGTAATGTATTCCAAAATAAACTAATGCTCAAAGGGTTGGTGCTCTGCATGCAGGAGGCCAAATTGGTGCCTGGTTACAATTGGTGGTGTACTGCAGTGATTTGAACTTGCATTTGGCTATCTCCTCAGGACTATTCTTGAGGAGCAGTGCCTAAGCACTAGCAATTGGGGTCCCAAAGCCAAAAAAGAAAAAAAATTAATAAAATGAAATGACTAAGCACTAAGTAATTTTAATTGACTCTCTCTAAACTATCCTCGTTTGAACATGCATTTTGCAACTGTTTATTCACATGAAATAGTCTGCAATTTAGTTAAAGATCATGTACAATAGCAATTATTTAAAAATTTATGAATTACCTAAAATATTTCAAACCCTACTTACTCTCACAGTATAAAAGTTCACCAAGACCTGACTCAGTTCAGACATATCCTATAGTTTAGCTCTTGATTTCAGAGCATTCTTGGTTCCTTATCTGAGATGAACTGTTTGTCAGATCGTTTACTTAGAATGTTAAATGTAGATCTCTTGAGGAATACTCAAAGCAAAATCTGCTGGAATTTCTAGACAGAGAATTAGGAAGTATATGAATTAGGATAAGTTCCTTCTTCAACTGCTTCAATCAGAAATCACTCTGAGAAGGTTTTCATTGTTACTGTTTTAGGGAGAAGACCAATGGCTCTCCCTGCAATTATTCACTGAAACTTTTAGCAACATTATAAGATCACCAATAATGGTGTGTGCCCAAAATGGATATGCTTCCTCAGAGAAGGTAAGCAAAACTAAGTGAAGAAACATTTTCAAGGAGCTCACACTTTTGAAGTGCACCTGATGCTCAGAGGACAATCCTACAAAGAGATTCTAAGGCAGAAGATTAAAAAGTGTCTGAACTCATAGGACTTCCACATCCCTCAGATATAAATAGCTGTGACTTTTAGTTCAAAGACCTTTCACCCATATCTGTATCTGATGCTTTTTTTTCTCCTATTCATAGCTTTCAGATTGTAGAAATGAAAATAATTTTAGGAACCTAGTCTTGAGATTTTGGCAGATTACTTTGTAGAGATCCAGGGAGCAAGAAATGTCGGTTCTAAATTATTATAACTAGATGTTAAGCATACAAACAGGCCCACAAATCTCCAAATAGACTATTGTTCTTTTCTCTCTGTCTCTATTTCCTCTGTATTCAATTGTGTAAATTTACTATAGATTCTTTATACAGTCATTTGTTCTCAAGCGCTCAGGTTGTTTCCAGATTATGGCATTTTGTGAAAAGTGCTGCAATGAACATAGATGTGCACATGGCTTTTCTGAAGTGTATTTTTGGGTCCCTGGGCTATATTCCCAGAAGCGGCATTGTTCAGTGTTCTTGTATCACTTGTCTTCCCGTTGTCATAAATTTGTTTGAGCAGCAATAGTAAGGTTTCCATACGTCCTGACTACAGTAGCCCAAGGTCATATGCTCGCTCCAGGAACATTAAGACCCTCAAACAATTCCATCAGGTCATAGTAATGAGGACTATAATTGTTACTGGTATTTGGCATATCAAATATGACATAGGTAGTTGCCAGGCTCTGCCGCTCAGGTGGGATACTCGTGTAGTTGCCACAAATCTTGTGCATTTATTGAGGAACCACGTGGCCGCAAAGTGGCTGCGAAAGCCAGGCTTGTGATCAATTCTTCTGCTGAGTGAGCTCTGACGAACTGAGGAGTCCAGATGTGGAAAATGGTGACTCTCCTGGTGTGGGGGGTTCCTCTGGCTTCTTGCAAGGCTCAGCTGATATGGCGGGCCAGAGCTAGAACCTGCCTTCTCTCCCAGGTGCCTCATGATCAGCTGACACAGGGGGAGCCGTAGCAGCTCTCACCTGTGTATGTGGGTCTCTGGATCAGGCATACCTGGGCTGGTTTGAAAAAGACTGCTGCAGGGTGGGTCTCTGATGCACTGGGCTTGTGAACAGCTTCTCTACTGGTTGGAACTTTAACAAACTGGGGAGTCTGGATGTGGAAAATGGTGGCCCCTCATGGTGTGGGAAGTTCCTCTAGCTTCT
This sequence comes from Cryptotis parvus, assembly GCA_021461705.1. Classification (NCBI taxonomy): domain Eukaryota; kingdom Metazoa; phylum Chordata; class Mammalia; order Eulipotyphla; family Soricidae; genus Cryptotis; species Cryptotis parvus. The sequence continues at coordinate 88,172 of JAJIBD010000848.1, forward strand.
TGTGAGGCTCTGATGGGATTGCGGGCCAATTGTTCAGTGTTATGGAAGCTAAATTTCTAGTTTTTTTTGAGAAATGCCTATATAGTTTTCTTAAATTTCTGGGCCAATCTATATTCTCACCAACACTGAATGAGAATCTCTCATTTCCTGCATCCATGAGTTTTTCAAAGAAATAAATCAACCACTCCTGAAATTCATATGGAAAAAATTAATCCCTATTAGTAGCTAAAGCAATCATTGGAAATATAAGATGCAGGGAATCACCTTCCCCTACTTCAAATTGTTCTACAAAGAAGTAGTAATTAAAACAAAATGATAATGGAATTAAAGCAGACACACAGATCAATGAAATATAGTTGAAAATTCTGAAAAATCCTCAAATATATGATCACGTAATCTCTGATAAAGGAGAAAGAAGGATGAAGTGGAGCTGGGAAATTTGGTAAGCTACATGTGAAAAAAAAACCCAAACAACTCAGACCTCTTTCTATTACCAGGCACAAAAGTCAGATGGAAATGGATTAAAGGACGTAAACTCTTTCCTGGCCATCATCCAGAGACCCATAAATGAATCTCTGGAGAGATTAACAAGACGCAGAGATTCTTCCAGACCCCAATAGGCTGAGTCATCCAGGGTTCCTCAGAGGGAGCAGGTGAGATCTGTATCCGCCAAAAAGCCCCAGCTGCCAAAAACTACCACACTTCTCAATGACTTCCATGCTCCATACAAATACCACTACAGTGATAAGAGATATCTAGAAATAAATCTGCTGAATCACTGTCATACTTCCATATGAACTCTCAATTGATTGGGATCAATGTCTTCCAGAACTGAAATCCGTTGAAAGAATTAGGGGTTCAGGTTTTGTGACTAAAATCTCCAGAATTTCATGGAGTTAAGAATGGAATACTTCCCCACATCTCCCTGAAATTCTGGAAGCCAAGGCTGTCACGCACACGCCCCCAAATGCCACCCAATTAAAGATTTAACACCAGCTGTTTCACCTTGTTAAAAATATTGTACTTCCTGGAGTATGCAGCTGTGGCACTTCAAACTCTACAACACTGAACAATCAGGAGTAGCAAACCAGATCGGATGGGATATATTATAGAAAGCATGCAATCTCGATTAACAAAATACCAACACAGAAGACTTAACCTGTAACAACATTTTAGTAATCTCTTATACAAGAGCTTAAACGATCCATGGTGAAATACACAATCTTCACTAACTTTGTTCAGTGGAAATAATTTTTTGATCATTTAGCAGCAAGCAACATAAAATGAATTTTGGGGGGCCTGCAATGAGGGCAGGATTAAGGGATAGTCATTCTACCCCTTACCTAATGGTGGTGGGAAGATATAATTGTGGTGGGATTGGTGTTGGCATATTAAATGTCTGTAGCAAATTGTCACAAACAACTTTGTAAACTACAGTGTTTATATAAGTGTAATGGGAAAATAAAATTTCAAAAAAGAATAAAAGAAATAAAATGCATTAAAGGCTGCAGTATCAAACCTGAGTCCATAAGGTATATGGAGGAAAACATAAGCGAACCCTCCATGATATTGTAGCTAAAAGCATCTTCAAAGATGAAAGACCACTGACCAAGCAAGTGGAATCAAAGATAAACAAAATTTCCCACAAAATGGGAAAATTGTTTACCTAATATATCACTGTCTTCCCGTTCATCTTCGATTTGCTCAAGCGGGCACCAATAACTTCTTCATATGACCTGTCTCATGCAAGTAGAGCCCAAGGGAACTTGCTTGCTCCAGGAACATAAAGAGCCTCAAACCATTCCATCAGGTCATGGGAATGAGGTCTATAATTGTTACTGGTATCTGGCATATCAAATACGACACGGGTAGCTTGCCAGGCTCTGCTGTGCGGGTATTTACCTAATGCCCATCTGCTAAAGGATTGATATCAAAAATAGGTAAGGCACTGGGAATTTTCCAGTAAAAATACATCCAACCCAATTGAAAATGGGAAGAAAAATATGAGCAAAAATTTCATCAAAGAACAAATAAAAATGGCCAAAAGGCACATGAATAAATGTTCTCCATCACTAATCATCAGGTAAATGCAAATCAAAACAATGAGATATCATCTCTCTCTACAGAGAATGGCTGACATCAAAAAGAACAAGAACAACCAGTGCTGGCACAAATACTCTTGCATTATTACTGAGGGATAGGTGTCATTTTAAATGCTATCTTATTGTCTACAAAATATTTTTAAATTAAATTATTAGACATATTTATACAGAGGAGAGAATTCACATACAGAAAATAGGAAAATGAGTTCAATTCTAAGACGATCAAAATCAATGTTAAATAGTCCACTGAATTAATGCATCTAGGTGATAAATAATATCAAAGATCATTACAAAAGTAGAATGATACAGGATTAAATGAAGCCTTTTCTTGCCCATATCTGAGTTCCTAACTTTTGTTATATAAATCTCTTAGTGGAAGTGTCTGACCATATTGCAATGTCAGTATAGAGTTATTTATATTACTTTTGTATATAGATTACAGTGGATATAGCTAATCCCTGTTTGACAATTACTTAATCTAATAAAATATTCCTCCTTGGCATATGATAGCACTGGTTCAGATATGATAAAAATCAAAAAAATAAAGCCCAAGGTTCATTGAGAGGTAAAAAAAATGTGTAGAAAAATGTTATGAAGTTGCACACAAGATCATATAAAGGAAGATTTAGTTCAGTAGAGCTCCTATAGGATCTATAGAGTTTTAGAATAGACAAGCTTCAAAGGACTATTGATTTTCTCTACTTCCTCCAGGAGAGCATGAATCACAGCCCTCTCACATTGACATGCAGAGAGGGTTGTAAGTGGGTGATATTTCTTCATCTCTAGAAAGACTTAGCAATTTCTACCAGCATCCAGTCATTTTAGGCAGAAAATATGAAATGTTTTGTGATGAATTTAAAATAAATGAGATTAGAGAAAATTTATTTCAAATTAATTGAGAGTATGCTATGCTCAAGCACTTCTAGGAGAAAAACCTAGTTTCACCTTATCTTAAAATTAAAAAGTAATTTGTGTTAAGCTACCGTAAGTTACAAATTTGCTTACATAAATAAGAACAGGACAGAACTAAAAGCTTTGCTTCAAAGCACATTTTACTTAATGCAGAAGTATAAAGAAAAACATACTGGATATATTTAATAGGCCATTTGATTTTCTTATTTGGTACCTGAGGACAAATATATTAAATTATAAAATCTCACTTTTGGAAAGAATAAAGACTAAAAGTAAATCTACATATATAATTTATATCACATATGAATGCATTTACATGGAGCATAAATAAAGTGATGTATACCACTTTAACATAAATAAAGTGTACATAAAGTGGTGTATACCACTTAATTACTTTTAAATCTAAAACTAGTCAGACCAAATAAACCAAAATTAATCTTTTATTTTGTTGTATGATTAATTTTATTAATGTTTTACTATTTTAATGACACAACCAATTTATTTACATTATTAAGCAGAGTAAATTATTAAAATGTTTTTAAAAATTTGCTTATCTCATGTTATGGATAAAAAGTATCGTCTTGCTTTGAATGTTAGAAAATTTAGAAAAAGCAATCACCTGTATCTGAGGCAATGACAAGAAACTTGAGGTTGTATAAATAATAATTCACAACAGAATCTTAAGTAATGTGTTCTTATTTAAATAAGTGCAAAGTAGATTTATTATTAAGGAACATATAGAAATATAGTAAATATTTTTTTTCTGTTGTACACCATAAAATACTCTTACAATATGGTTCCATGGTATAGCATTATGTTGTAGATGAAAGCTTTTTAGACATAGTTTTGCTTTAGTATCTTATATTCCAATGTCTTTAAAAGTCTTGGAAAACCAAGATATTTTTTTGTTTTGTAATGTACCTCCAGATATCACCCTAATGCAATGCATCCTGGTCATATTGAGTTTTAAGCTCCACTGACCTTACTAGAAGCAGAGACAAAGTGAGGACAGCTCTCTCTCTCCGTGTGTAAGTCTAGCTCTGGCATCTGAGGGCGGTTTGTCCTGGATTCTTTCCCTCCTCTGCATTGCTCAACTGAATTAGGTAATAAGAAGTAGAGTTTTGTTCACATTCAAATTGGTAACTCCCATATTCCCTGGGGACAGGGAGTAAACTTCTCTTCCTAGAACTTATAGACTTACATTTAAACTCATGAATAAGTGTTCTGATATAAATGCCAACTGAGAAGCAGCTGGGCAAATAATTATGAAATCTAATTGTAAACATCACTTTAATAGTACTTTGAACCCTTCCTCCTTTAAGATGAACTAAATTTTTCCATTAAGTACTTTTTAAAATACCAATCAAAATTAAAAGAATATACCATTGCTTTGTTTTGGTATTTAATATTTTAAAAAATTTAATAACTTGAGATGTTCAGCTAAAAAGTTGTTCATGATTGGGTTTCAGTCATACAATGTTCCAACACCTTTTCTTTCATCAGTGTGCATTTCCCACCACTAATGTCCCCAATTCCCTCCAGCCACAATCTTCCTCCCTGCAGACAATCTTTCTGTGTGAGGCACTTTTCTTCTCTCTCTCTCTCTCTCTCTCTCTCTCTCTCTCTCTTTTCTCTCTCTCATTCTCCTTATGTTTCTTTCCTTTTTGACATCATGGTTTCCAGTACAGGTACTGAAAGGTTGTCACGTTTATCACTCTATTTCAGCACTCAGTTCTTGTCCAGATTGATCATTTCCAGCAATGACTGTCATGTGGACTTCACTATTCTACCTGTCCCCCACCCCCCCCCACTATCTGTAGCAAGCTTCCAACCATGGTCAATCCTCTGGCCCTTGTTTTTATTTTCTTTAGATTTTAAACTCTTACTTTGTTTTTATTTTGTGTATCCCACAATTGTGTACAGTCATTCTATGTCTGTCCTGATCCTTCTGACTGGCTTAACTCAGTGTGGTACTCTCCATGTGCATCCATCTATAAGCAAATTTCATGACTTTATTTTTTCCTGATGTGCATTCCAGTATGTAGGTGTGCAGTATTTCCTTATCCTGTCATCTATTCTCGGGCACACAGGTTGTTTCCAGACTCTGGCTTTTTGTGAAAAGTGCTGCAATGAACATAGAAGTGCAGATGGGTTTCTCTCCGGTGTTTTTGGGTCCACAGATTATATTCCCAGAAGTAGTTTTGTTGGGTGTTATGGAAGCTAAATTGCTTGGTTTTTGAAGAATGCCCATATTGTTTTCCAAAAGTCCTGAACCTGTTGGCATTCCCACTAACAGTGATTGAGAGTCCCTCTCTTCCTGCATATACTCCAGCACTGTTTGTTTTTGTTCTTTATGACGTGAGCCAGGGATGTGGTGTGAATTGGTGTCTCATTGTTTTGATTTACATCTCCCTAGTGATTAGACATATTGAGCACTTTTCCATGTGCCTTTTAACCATTTGTATTTTTTTTCTTTGAGGAAACCTTTTTCGGTTTTTCTCTCCAATGTTTGATTGGTTTTGAATTTTTTTAATTGTAAAATTCTACCAGTCCCTTATATAATTCTACCAGTCTGTTAAGTATATTTATATTAAACCCTTATTTGATGGGTGAATAATTTTTCCTATTCTGTAGGTTATTTGTATCTTGGGCACCATTTTTTTTTGAAGTGAAGATGCTTCTTCATTTAACGTAGCTCCATTTGTTTATCTTTGCTTCCACCTGCTTGGTCAGTGGTGTTTTATCTTTGACAGTTCCTTTAGCTTCAAAGTTGTGGAGGGTTCTGAATACTTTTTTTCTATATACCTTATGGATAGCACAAGCCCAAAGCTCCAGTAGTAGTTTAGAAACAGGAAGGCCCATGGGTGGCTGCCGCCCATGGCAGTAACTCAGAGCGCAGTGTCTCGGCTGGGGCTTTTGGGTAGGCTGGGGTTAGCAGATTGCTAAGGTAGAAAAAGAGAAGGTGCACTTCCCAGTCCTAACATGAGCACTTTGGAAACGGATGTGTCTGCTCTGGGATGTGAAGTGGTGCACTGTCTCCAGGATGGACACATTCTGCCTCAACCCTCTCATGTGCAGTCACCCTGAGGACTAGCACTCAGGCTCGAATAGAGGAACTATCAGAGGTCGGGCCACTAACTCTTCTGTGATGCCAGCTGCAGTGTCTGGGGAGGCAACACCCAGTCTAAGATAAGAAATAGGTGGGCCCCGGTTATCTGCCCAGGCCATCCTGCTGCTTCTTGAACACTAGGCTAGAGAAGGGAAGTCTCAGCTCCCGCTCAATGCTTTATTAGTTAAGTGATTGAAGACAAGGCACTTTATACTCTTGGGAACCACCCTCTGCTTCTGGAAAACAGACTGGGAACAACCTGTCCTCTCTGCCTGATAGGTTGATGAAGATGAAAAGCAGCTCTGAGGCAAGGACTCACCTTGCATGCATGAGGCTCTGGGTTTCCTCCCTCAGTCCACAAATAAATAATAATAGCAATAGCTCCTGTATATAAAAAGTATGCATAAGTTTGGGGGAATTGAAGGACTGTTCTCCAGGGCTTCCAGGGACTGGGGCATCACATTGGTGCCCTGTTCATGCCAGCCGTGCACTCTGTGGGTTTGAGCCCCAGGAATATATATATATATATATATATAACTTACAACTTTCATTTGTTTTTATATATAAATATATATTAGTTTTATATACATTAAATATTTATTAAATATAAAATATATATTAGTAGAACTTATCACAAGCCTATCATCAATAAATGCATGAGATGAGAGGCGATACAAGAGTATCCCACCCACACTGCAGAGCCTAGCAAGCTACCCGTGTCTTATTTGATATTCCAAAAAACAGTAACAATTATAGACCTCATTCCCATGACCTGAAGGAATGGTCTGAGGCTCTTCATGTTCCTGGAGTGAGCAGTTGCCCTTGGGTTACATTAGCATGTGACAGGACATATGGAGATGTTACTGGTGCCCGCTCGAGCAAATCGATGAACAATGGGAAGACAAGTGATACAAGTGATACCTTATGGATTCAGGTTTGATATTAAGAAATTTAATCCATTTTAATCAGACTTCTGCCTAGCATTAGAAGTAGTTCGGATTTCATTATTTTCCATATTAGCTGCTCAATTTTCCCAGCACCATTGAAATCACTGATATTGCAAGAAATAGTGGCTGGAGCCATAGTCCAGCAGGTAGGGTGTTTGCCTTGCATGTGGCTGCCTTGGGTTCAATACCAGGTTCCATATGGTCTCCCCAAGCTCCACCAGGAGTAATTGCAAGTAATTCCTGAGAGCAGAGCCAGGAGTAACCCCTGAGTATTTCTGGGTGTGACCCAAAAGGCAAAAGAAAAATGGTTGTTACATTGACTTTTTACATAGCTGCGTGGAAGTGCTTGCACAGCACAACCTGGCAAGCTACCCTGTCATATTTGAGATGCCCCAAGCAGTAACAACTCTAGACCTCATTGCCATGAATTGAAAGAATGGTTTGAGGCTCTTCGTGTTCCTGGAGCAAGCAGAGGCCCTTGGAGTCTACTAGCACATGACAGGAATGAATGGAAATGTTACTGGCACCGGCTCAAGCAAATTGATGAATGAACGAGAAGACAAAGTGACATGACATTTTTATTTCTTGCAATATCACTGATTTCAATTTTGTAAAATGATAATGTCAAAAAAATATTTTTCAATAATCAAGTGAGGTTTCTTAGTCTAAAACAAGACATCATTTTATGAACTTAAATTGGATCACCTGAATCAGGGCTTCATAAATCAAGAGCCCTTAAAATTCACTTGATCACTTGAATCCTGTTATTCAGCGATTTGCTCGAGCTGGTGCCATTAACATTTCCATTGGACCCTATCACGTGCCAATGTAGCCCAATGGCATCTGGTTGCTTCAAAATATGAAGAGCCTCAAACCGTTCCTTCAGGGTCTTGACAAAGAAGTCTGACCATCTTGTAGGTGGGCAGCCACGTGATCTTTTGACATCCCGTGGGATCCAGAGGGTAACGGCTCCTAGTCCAGCGGTCATCTCCAAATCCCATTACATGTCCAGCCAATCTGATTTTCGATGTGTTGGCAAACGAGACAGCATCCCTGATTCTGGAATAGCGACAGAGGTCAGAACTCCGGATTCCTTCTCTCACTTGAGTGAGGTGTGATATTCCAAGCATAGCTCTTTTGATTCCTCTCTGAGGGACAGAAATAGCATTCTCATCCTGCTTTTGTAGGGCCCAGGTCTCTGAGGCGTATGTTAATGCAGGGAGAATAGTGGAGTTGAAGAGAAGTGCCCAGAGCCAGAGGCTCTTTGTCCTTTTAGCTATTTCTTTGATGCTTTTGAAGGCATGCCATGCCGCTCTCTTCCTACTGTGGAGCTTATGTTTTAGGTTATTCATCATGTTGACTTCTTGACCTAGGTACACATAACTGCTGCATTCAGAGATGTCTGTTCCATTGAGAGTGAATGGGGCCTCTGGAACTAGTTCATTTTTCATGAGCATAGTTTGTTCAGATTCAGCTGTAGACCTATTTTTCCACATTCTCTGTCAAAATCAGCCAGCATTTGTGCCACTTGGCTAATGTTTGGTGGTGTTAGAACTATGTCATCAGCCAAGCAGAGGTGGTTTAGTTGCCGACCATCTATCTTCACTCCCATTCCTTCCCATTCTAATTGTCACATGATGTTCTCGAGGGTGGCACTGAAGAGTTTTGGTGAAGTGGTATCACCCTGCCGAACCCCTCTTTTGACATCAATGATCACTTCTTTGTAGAATGGTGAGATCCTGCTGGTGAATCTGTAATACAGCTCACAAATGATCTTGATGTATTGGATTTGAATGCCCTGTTTGGCTAGGGCTTCCATGACCACTTTAGTCTCCACACAATCAAAGGCTTTCTGTAAATCAATGAACGTGAGACAGAGCGGCATCTTGAACTCCCTACAAACCTCAATGAGCTTGGTTGCCATGTGGATATGGTCGATTGTGCTGAATCCTTTCGGAAGCCTGCTTCCTGGCATGGTTGTCCTTCATCTAGTTTTCTGCCAATCCTGTTTAGGATGACTCGAGTGAACAGCTTGTAGATGACAGACAACAGGCAGATGGGGCGATATTTGCCAATGTTGTGAATGTCTCCCTTCTTGAACAGTAGAATTGTCCTGCTGGTTTTCCATAGGGAGGGCACCTTGGATTCGGGCAGGTAGTGTGTGAAAGGCCGAGCTAATGTATTGATGAGTACTAATGGAAGATTCTTCAGGTGTTCGGGTCTGACTTTGGGGCAGGGTGCTGTTCCCTTCATTACCGATGAAATGGCATGTCGGATTTCAGAAGGGAGAATGTTGGGAATGACATATCCATCCTGTGGAATTTGTTATGCGGGCAGGTGGACGTGGCTATCAAAGATATCTGAGTAGAAGTCATGGGTAATCTTTCTCATTGCCTTTCTGGAAGATGTGATCGATCCATCGGAAGTTTGAGCCCTTTGGTCTTTTAGTTGGCGAAAGACAGGCAGGCAGTGTTTTTCCCGGCTTCTGTTGCATCTTCCAGTATTTCTGCTCTTCTCTCTTTGAGGTCTTCCTTTATCAGTTCTCTGTACTGCTTTGCAAGCTTGGATGTTAGCATTTGGTCGCCTGAGGCTGGCGCCTTGCCACGGTGGGCAAATGGGCTCGAGAGTTTCTGAAGACAGGCTTCCTTTTGTGTCTTTCTCTCAGCATTCTTCGCATAATCATGGAGGTGCTGAACCAGTCGGTTGTATTCTTCATCAATGTTGTCAATGATAGTATCTTCCCATGTTGCCGCAATCATGCCAAAAAGTTCACAGTTGGAGGTCATTCTGGGAGTTATCTTCTTAAACTTTGCATCCTTTTCTCCCCGTTGCATGAAGTAGAATTTTAGCAGCCGGGTCCGTTGAGTACAATTTTGCTGAATATCGTCATCTTTTTTTTTTTTAGTGTTTGAGTCACACCTGGCAGTGCTAAGGGTGGCTCCTGGCTCTATGCTCAAGTATTATTACTGTTGGGTCTTTTTGACTACATGGGCATACGAGAAATTGAGCTGGTTTATCATATGCAAGGCAAGTGCCTTAACCATTATATTGTCTCTCCAGCCACAATTTGCCTGAATATCGTCAGGAAGTTTTTAAACTATAAATTCCCTCCCTATGCTTTCTATGGAACCTTCCACCTACCTTCCTCTGTGGGTTATTCTTTGGAGATTTGAGCTAGAGACTATGAAGTTCAGAAAAAAGTGGCTCTAAAAAGGGCATAAAAGGTGAGTCATACTGGAGTCTATATAATGACTTCTTTTTCCTTGTCACTTCTGAACTCCAGAAACCAAGGAATTTCTTTCAAGCTTGAAACAAAAGTATCAAGAGTCCAAAAACTACTGAGCTGTAGCATAATAGATTTAAGGGGTATTATACCTGTCTGTCTTCAAAATGTTGCAGAATGTGAAACAACACAAAGAAGATTAAAAATCTATCATAGACTTGGTAGTAATACCATGCAGAAGTCAGAAAAATAGTAAATTTAAATAGAAAAATGTCAGGGAACACCAGCCAGGGTCCCCGACAGTGCCGGGAAGCGGAGTTCCCTTCTACCTCCAAAGCTGGCAGGGAATGGATGAAGACTCAGGAATCTGATGCAGTTTTAAAAGGCTTTACTTATCACAGGTTCAGGCATACAAGTCAGCAATGGCGAAAAACCCCGTGCATAGGATTCCCTGCTAGAACCCCAGACAAGTGTAGGCCAAGATGGTGGCTACCACGTGTTAAGGCCCTGTAAAAGGAGAAGACAAGACTCCCAAGAAGGGTGTGAGCTCACAAAGAGAGAGCCCAAAAAAGAGAGAGAGAGAGAGAGAGAGAGAGAGAGAGAGAGAGAGAGAGAGAGAGAGAGAAGCAGGCTAGTTTTATAACCCTGCAACTCAGACCTCCCACTATTATGGGAAGCAGGAAGGGTTAAATGCCCTCAGGTAATTTCTCCCAGCACCTCACCCCCCCTAGGCCCTATTATACGCTAATGTTTTGAGCCAAGATCTGCCTGGAAATGCCTTTGTAGGGTAGAGAAGGGGGTTTCTGAGATGGCATGTCTCTATACCAAAGACTAATACTAATGCCAGTTAAATATTTCTCCAGACCTTCACAAGTCTTGTCTACTTCACTGTAGTTTTATATTTCAGTTGCCTTTGAGTTATCAGGGAGCCATGCTTGCTTGCTTGGAGGCAAACAGCATTTCTCTCTGATCTAATTACTTAGAGATCCAACATGGCCAGGCAAATATGCTGGTAAGATCTAGTTAGTCCCATGATGATTGTGGTAGCATGAGAGAATATTTATACCAGCTAGTACAGAATACATGGTCAGATAAACTGCCACACTTAGACTACCCTCTTATCTATGAAGTGATTTGCAGGAGGCAATCCAGAGCAGATGCAGAGGCTCTTAGAGGAGTCCTGCAACAGAAAAATATGGAATTTAGAAGATGAAATGATCAAACTATTTAGAAATCTAAGGGAAAATGATTTTCAACTTGGTGCAACCAATTTTTAAATATTTCATTTCAGCACATTATAAGCATGATAAGTTGATTTAATAAAAATGAATTTCCAACGTTCATCATTAAGAAATTCGAGGTGCTCCCACAATATAAATGTTACCAAAGGTAAGTAAGTGAGGAAAACAGATGGTAGAAAATTGAGGAAATGGGTCTTCTGATAACTGAGAGACAAAGAGAATTTCTAGGAAGAATTCAAAAGGAAATTTCAGGGTACAAATTGTCATCGACTGATGAAAACAAAAACAAATTATTAGGACTGGGTTCTAGGACAAAGGATATTAGCTTGCCGTCATAATGACCAGGAAAGAACATTGTACTAGAAAGAAAGCATTCATTATGTCCTTCTCCGTTCTATTGATTGGACTTTAGATGCAGCAGTAGGATTTAAAAGATGAATAAAATTTGGCCTTAAATAGGTGGAGAAGATATGACACAATAAAAGAAGGATTTCAATAAATTAATACTTTCTAATTATGAGACTGGTGAAAGGTAAGTAGAAATAGGAAAAACATTGGAAGTAAGTACATAGGCAGGACAGCAATATGTATTTAAAACACTACAAAAACTTTGAGGAAACAATAAAAAAGTAAGATAAATGAACAGAATTCAGACCTTAAACCCCTTTGCATGATATTCTGAACATTTTAAACATTACTCAAATGCAGAATAGTAATATTAACTAGCTGAATCAGGTGGATGACAGGAAAAGTACTTCTCTTTGGGGGCTCAGGAGATAGCAGGGAAAGGGATGCTCTTACACCACATGTTCCCCCTATACTGCTGAGTGTAGCACCAGCGCCTCTTCACTTCCATGTGTTGCCCTTTTGGTGCTACAGGGCTGAACAGTGTAGCATTCTTGGGTGGCTGTTGTCTCAGTACACCGGGAATAACCCCAAGCTAAGCACATCTTGGGAGCCACCACCCACATCAGATAAAAAGAATTTCCTTTTGTGGGGGGCACACCGGCAGTGCTCAGGGTTTACTCCAGGATAAGCACTCAGGGATCACTCCTGGAAGAGTTGGAGACCATATGGGGAGGCTAGGGATAGAATCAGCATCATTACAAGCAAGACAATTATACTATCTCCAACCCAAAGTATTAACTCTTGAATATTATATTAAAATAAATATATCTGGATGAGAGTTCACATATAACATTGGTTAAAACAATATTTAGGAAAATTGTATCCAATCTAATGAATAAAAGATGTACTTATTCTAGACAGGTTATTGGAATAGTAGGAAATACTTGCAGTACAGGGTGGCAGCCACAGAGATGAGGGTTGTCAGACTTTAGAAGTGAGTCCTGATCATCATCATCAGCGTGACAAATACTCTAAGTTTTTGTGTGGACAGTCTGGAGCTTAATAGCAAGGAGTAGGAGGAGAATGAAAATGGATTAAGAACTGAAGCAGCAATCCCAACAGAAGCAGACAAATCACTGAGATTGAGCATTTCTTTTTTTCATTGATTTTGCTTAAAGTAACAAAGGTAGCATAATGCCAACCATGAGCAAGACAGATAAAAGCTGCAGACTTTAGTCATATCAGGAAGTATTCAATCCCCTGATTTCTTACTTTTCCTATTTCACCATACAGATTGGGGTTTGGCTACCAAGGTAACACAGAACCAGGGCAGCAGTACTTCAGCATCATAGAAGTTGAGTAAGGAACAAAGGGCTCCATGCATAAGGGCATAGGTCAGTGAGCAGGAGACATCTTACTTGATTCACTCAGTCTAGATACAGCAAAAGGACTCAGTTAAAGCAAGTCCCTGTTAGGAAGAAGCAATGACTAAAATAATGAAATATATTTATGTGAATATATTTACAGCTCACTTGTTCAGTGAGAATGGAAAAGACACTAAATCTGTTATGACAGTTTACAGAGGCAGACATAGGATAAAGATAAAAAGGGAATCTGAGTTTAAAGCCAAGGAAACATGGAAACTCTCCAGGAAATAAGTTGGGTGTTTTCAATTAAAAACAATTCAATCACTTGCTCCAAGACCAATATGTTCTGGAGAATCAAGGGATAGATTATAAGGAAAGAAATATTTTTATTTAATTCTGGCATAAAATTATGCCACAGCCATTTAAAAAATATTAGCAATGAGATGGTTTGAAGAAGCACAGCAAGTGCAGGAACATTGAAGGTAAGAAAACTTAGTGATATTAATTAGTTTTAACTTTTCAAATTGCAATTTGCTGATAAACTAGGTAGGAATCAACCCCTATGATCATCAAAAATAATGTAGCACATTTTCATCTATAGCAAATTAGGAATTAGGAATATGAAAAAATATGCCACTAGCACATTGTGAATTTTCTGACAGTATTTGCCTTTCAGGCAAAAGCATCATTTGCCTGGTAATTAATATACATTTTAATATTTTTGCATTATTTTCTTTTTACTACTAACAAGAAATTAAGTGAGTTATTAAGATCATGCTGTTATTTCATTATGAACTGCTCATATTTAAGGGGACAAAATGTTACCATTTTTTGAATGAGATTTGAATAAACATACAAGGCCCATGACAGGCATCTTTAGTCTTTAAATAAATTTAAGCCTTATCAACTTCATCTAAAAATTAAAATGCTTAATTGAAAACTTAACTTCCTAGTTCCAGTTTCCTAGTCAGTAAGTATTATTTCTGGCTCACATAAAACATAGTTACACTTTGATAACAGGAAAGATAAAATAAGATCATTCAAAGGGTAACGCATTAGAAGAAATTAAAAGATGACTATTTTTCTCTGTTCAGATCTTATCTACCAGGATAGTTTAAAGGCAAACTCTATAGAGTTCAATCAAAGTAGTTTCTTCAATTTAATCAAGATGATATGATGTGTCAGAAGTGAAAATAGAGCATTGTTTTTGTAAGGTTTTTATTATATTCAACTACTGACAACAGCAATAAAAAATACCCCTCAAGGATGGAGAAAATATTACATGGAAATGAAAACATGAATTTACCCTGCAGAGTATGGTTTAAAAGCTTATTGCATAATTAAAAGAAATTTATATATATAATACTAGGAAATAATTGGTGTTAAATAACAAACCATAGAAATTTTCTTTCTGTGTGACATAAGTAATAAACACTAATTTAAAGCTTATCCTTTCCTCAATTCACTCAGTACTTCCTTGATAGACATAACTAGTTACAAGGCCAGCTATAAGCAAAGGACATTTGCTAATGTTTCTCAATTTTAATCCATGCATTACTGAAACATATTGAATGTTTTCATCAAAACATTTCAATCACTTAATCTTTAAATTGATCAACTTATTAGATTTTTAAAGCAAACCTTATTATATAACAATAATCTATTATGTAAAAGAAAAAGAAAGATTATCGTGCTTGCTAAAAGAAGTATCTAGAATATATAAAAAAGAAAAATTTTATATTATCAACCATTTTTATACCAGGGAAAGTGATATTAGATTTACTTTATGTATCACTAAGGCAAAAAATTTAAAAAAAATTAAACAATATTTAAGCCAGTGTTTTTTGTGTTAATTTTCAAGTCCAATGTAATAAAATGAATAATTTATTCAGATATGCCATGTGTTCAGCAACAACAATTTCTTTGCAGTAAAGTGAAATCCTACTTTGCAGACCTGCAGTGTGCACCCAGCCTGCAGAACAGCAGTAAAAAATAGTCGATTTTGCCTGTGGGGTTCTGTTGTTGCCATTGATATTGTGCTAGTGTTGCTTTGTTTTGCTTTTTTTTTTTTTTGCTTTTGTTTACACTAGCTCGGCTCTTCACACGCTACCTGTCCGAATGCAAGGTGCCCTCCCAATGGAAAACCAGCAGGACAGTTCTACTGTTCAAGAAGGGAGACATTCACGACATGGGGCAACTATCGCCCCATCTGCCTGTTGTCCGTCATCTACAAACTGTTTACAATAGTCATCCTGAACAGGATTAGTAGAACACTAGATGAAGGACAACCTTGCGAGCAAGCAGGCTTCTGGAAAGGATTCAGCACAATCAACCATATCCACACAGTAACCAAGCTCATTGAGGGTTGTAGGGAGTACAAGATGCCGCTATGTCTCACATTCATTGATTTACAGAAAGCCTTTGATTCTGTGGAGACTGAAGCAGTCATCGAAGCCCTAGCCAAACAGGGTGTTCAAACCCAATACATCAAGATCCTTCGTGAGCTGTATTACGGATTCACCACCAGGATCTCACCATTCTACAAAGAAGTGATCATTGATGTCAAAAGAGGGGTTAGACAGGGTGATACCATTTCACCAAAACTCTTCAGTGCCACCCTCGAGAACATCATGCGACAATTAGAATGGGAAGGAATGGGAGTGAAGATAGATGGTCGGCAACAACACCACCTCAGCTTCGCCGATGATATCATTCTAATAACACCAAACATTAGCCAAGCGGCGGAAATGCTGACTGTCTTCGACCGAGAATGTGGAAAGATAGGTCTACAGCTGAATCTAAAGAAAACCATATTTATGAAGAATGAACTAGTTCCAGAGGCCCCATTCACTCTCAATGGAATAAACATCTCTGAATGCAGCAGTTATGTGTACCTAGGTCGAGAAATCAACATGATGAATGACCTAAAACCTGAGCTGCGTAGGAGGAAGAGAGCGGCATGGAATGCCTTCAAAGGCATCGAGGAAATAGCTAAAAGGACAAAGAACCTCCAGCTCGGGCACATCTCTTTGACTCCACCATTCTCCCTGCATTAACATACACCTCAGAGTCCTGGGCCCTACAAAAGCAGGATGAGAATGCTATTCGGTCTCCCCAGAGAGGAATCGAAAGAGCTATGCTTGGAATACCATGCCTCACTCAAGTGAGAGAAGGAACCCGGAGTTCTGACCTCCGTTGCTATTCCAGAATCAGGGGTGCTGTCTCATTTGCCAAGGCAACGAAACTCAGATGGGCTGGACATGTAATGCGATTTGGAGACAACCGCTGGACTAAAGCTGTTACCGACTGGATCCCACGAGATGTCAAAAGTTCACATGGCCTCCCACCTACAAGATGGTCAGACTTCCTTTTCAATTCCATGATGGAACGGTTTGAGGCTCTTCATATTCCTGAATAACCAGATGCCATTGGGCTACATTGGCACGTGATAGGGTCCAATGGAAATGTTACTGGCGCCGCTCGAGCAATCAATGAATAATGGGATTCAAGTGAGCAAATAATCAAGTTGCTTTGTTTTGTCTTGTTTTTGTTTTGGAGTTTCACCCAACTTTTCTCAGAAATTACTCATGGAAATGCCCAGGGTGTCAGGATCAAACTAGTGTTGTCTGTATGAAGTAGAAGTGACTTAACTACTAAACTATCTCTTCTTTCCTACCCTATATATTTTAACTAAACTTGTATAAGTGCAATTTGGATTAATATTTTAGGAGCATATTGATTTTAGGTTATTACTAACTACAGGGTCCAACAATATTTGATTATTAAGCTATTTTTAAAAATGTAGTAGGTAAAACAATCACTTTTTCTTTACAAATTATTTTCTCTAAATTAAGTTAAATTTTTATTATATCTATCCACATAAACCAGTGGGATATACTTTTAAATTTATATAAAATTTATTTTTATGGTATACTTACAAAGAAACAATTTTATAATTTGTATACATTATGCTTATTATATACAGATAAACAGACTAATCTCTTTTTTTGTTCTTAAAGACTGTCATAAGCACAGGAGGAATAAAATTTGTATTAAAATATGGAATGTATTAAGGAAAAGGTATTTTAGACCTATGTTTTTAAGGAGGAAATTGCTAAGATATTAGATATCAGAAACTTATCACCAAAGTTGTGGAAACAAGATTTAACTGAAATAGGTTTGATTACTGAAGAAACAAAGACTTGTCAAGGGAAAACTTACACAGCTACTGACATCCAGGAACTAGCCTGATATTGGTAGGGATTATTGTTTCTGGACACTAGTTTGCCACTTGCAGTAGGCCTTCAGGGATTTTCTGTTGAACATCAACAATTTTATAGAATATTTACTATAGATAAGTTCATCCTGTGACCATGAAGCATCAAGACAACCGCAACAGTCTGCCCACGCAGAAACTGATCATGGAACATTTTCCTCCCTGCAGATACTGCACATCCTTCTAACAGTTCACATGAGTCACAGTTGTTTCTTTACCAATTTAAGCCTTACTAAGTGCAACCTTCCCTCTTTCAGCATAAGATTTGTTAATACACCTGGACATAAAAATACAACATTGATCAATGACATCTAACTGGAGCAGAGCTCTGCTTCCTATAATCCTGTTCCTAAATCATCCAATCACCGTTCAAAGTCTGAAGAGATTCATCCTAACACCCTCAACTGAATCACCCTCACATTCCTATTACACCTGTTTTCTTTTTTGCAATGCATTGTGAATTCAACCTGTTTAACACTAGATGCATTCCTGTATTTCTGTTGATTGACAGTGTTGGCACTAGTAAGGCACCTAAAAAGAGTGGATTTCTCATGTCAGTCTTATCAGGGGGCCCTGATACTCCTTGCTCTTCCAGTACAAGAGTATCTTAAGACAACAAAATGGAACACCAGAGAAATAAAATGTTAAGCTAGGTAGTGATAAGAAACAAGAGAAATTATTATGATTCTACAAAATGCCATAGAACATTGTTGTTGAAGTTAGAGAAGCTGCTCTAAAAATAAATATTCAAAAAGTTTACCAAAGTGAGGATTTTTTTTTTTCTTTTTGGGTCACACCGGCGATGCTCAGGGGTTACTCCTGGCTCTGCACTCAGGAATTACTCCTGGCGGTGCTCTGGGGACCATATGGGATGCCGGAGATCGAACCCGGGCCTGCTTGGGCCCGGCTGCGTGCAAGGCAAACACCCTACCCGCTGGGCTATTGCTCCGGCCCCCAAATGAGGAATTTGAATCAGAGCATAGGAGGCACATTATCAGCTGAAGGGGCAAAAATGTATAAACATTTTTTATAATATTGCAAAAGAAAAATAACAATAAGGAATTTCAACTCTAATATCAACAAAACCCCACTAAAGAAAAGAAGGCTCTGCCTTACACTGAAGATTT
Organism: Cryptotis parvus; assembly: GCA_021461705.1. Taxonomy (NCBI): domain Eukaryota; kingdom Metazoa; phylum Chordata; class Mammalia; order Eulipotyphla; family Soricidae; genus Cryptotis; species Cryptotis parvus. Next base: position 106,824 of record JAJIBD010000848.1, read on the forward strand.
CTTACTATTATCTTTGGCAAACAACAATGCACACATAGTAGAGCAAAATTAAGGATGGATGACTGTCCCAGCAAAGTACTTTGGGAAGGGAAGGTGAATTTTTAATAACTTTTTTAGAAAATATTCAATGATTTTATTTAGAAGGGATTAGTTTTTTGGTTATTAGTTAGGTGGGAATTACAGAATATGAATGTAGATCAAGAAAACTAAGAGTAGTGATACTGCTGAAAGTGGAGAAAAGGTTACAATATGAAAACAAAAGATTTTTTAAGGCAGCCATATTGAATATGAGTTGAGTTTTTCTTATTTTTATGCAGGATTTTTTTGAGAACTACTGAGCAAATCCTGTTCTAATTTGAATAACTGTTCAAGCCGATTAAATGTTATAATACTTTGACAGTGTAGCTTCAAGCACTCACTTTTCAGTTTTTGCTTCCAAAGGAAGGAAAGATTTAATTAGATGGCACACACTGAGCTTGGCTCTTGCGCCATAATACATGTCCTTCTCTAATCTTATCTGCCCTCAACCCTTTTGCCTACAAAGCAAAGCACCTGCTGGGTGGTCATGCTTGCAACCTGAACCAAGTTCTGATCTGGTTCCCTGCTGCATCAAATCTCCAGAAGACTGGCACATTCTCACCCGTCTTTCTGTCATTGAGTTTAATCGTTCTAATGCTCGACAATTTTTTCTATCAAAATCTTGTTTTCATTATTTCACATACTTTGAAACTACTTTTTTCTATAATAGTTTAGACTTACTTTCATTTATTTTCCAGTGAAACTGAAAAGTTTCATTAATTTGTAGTCCTTATATGTTGAAGGACAGGTTTAGCTATTCTGGGAGTTTTGTTGTTTTGCCCACTCCCAGCTTAATTTATTTAAGCCAAGGTTCATTCTAATGAGACCTCTCTTCTATGTAAACACTGCTAGAGGGTGTGGCAGTTACAGAAGTCACCTTGATTGAATAACTTCTGACTTATACATCTACTAAGACTTCTATGTTTTCTAGATTGGGCACAGCTCCTCTTTATACCCACTGCACCCAACGTGGGACAGTTAGAATTTACCAGGAGACTACCATCCTGGCTACGTTGAGACTATAGGAAGACTATACTAGTTTGCTCTAAGCAGGTGAGTGTGACCCTTTCAGTACATGAGAATAAGATACTCAGAATCACCCTGGTGCAGATAATAATAAGAAGGACCTTGTGGGTACCATCTAGATTACATGAAGCTCATGAAGTTAAGATGTATTACTTTATACCAGCCCCCCTCCAGTGTTTTACATAAGAGATATCTCGGAAAGAGTCCTTGGTGTAACCTTTGTTTATATCTGCCATAGGGTGTGGCACTACACTCTGCTTAGAGTTCTTTGTTGACATGACCCTTCCTGTCACAAATCAGATTACTTTGGTGTATATAAGGAGACTGACTTGAGGCCCCTTCACCTTTTGACCTTTTGGGCCTTTTAGCTTTCGGCTTTTGCTCCTGTGGCTTTTGGCTCCTCTGCCTTTTGCTTTTGGCTTTTGGCTTTTTGCTCTTTGGCCTTTTGCTCCTTCTTCTGGGTAGGACTCAGCTCGGGTGAGATCCTCTCTCTTTGGTGGGAGACTTAGGCTCTTTTGTATGGCCTAAGTTCGGACCAGAGCTAAAGTTTGTTCATTATATTGGAGTGCTGTGGAAGAGCTTTTGTCCTATTAAAAGCCTTTTTTGGAACTGCACCGGACTCTGATAACCTCTCAGTACCTGTACTGCAAACTATAATGTCCAAGGAGGGAGAGAGAGATAGAGAAAGAATAAAAGTGATTACCATAGAGGCAGGCTGGACGGGGTCCAGATGGTGGGAGGAACTCTGGAATGATGGGAAATGTACACTGGTGGAGGGAAGGGTGATGAAACATTATAATTGAAACCTGATCATAAAGAGCTTTGTAATTGTGTATCTCCTGGCGATTTAATAAAAAACAAACAAACAAAAACCTGCCTACTGTGTTCATTACTACCTGACTGTATTGCAGGCACCAGAATAACTACACACTCACTAAGTGATAACACATAACTTTGTCTAAAAATAATTTGCTGACTCATATTTCCCTACATTTTGATGAACACCAGGACGAATTAAAATGGTGAGATAACCATCATGGAGTTGATTGCTCTTTAATTTTAGATATATATTGCACATCTTAAGTCAGAACAAAAATGTAGTAAACTACTGAGACTTTTAGTAGTTTCAATGCAGTGTACCGACTGTCACATCTAAATATAGACAAACAGGCATATGGAGACTGCACTGATGCATGTAAAAGAGATTGGAGCCATATAATATAAACTTAGGTCTCTTCAGGATATATAGTAGATATAGTCATAAAAATTAGGTAAGATCACTTCAAAGGTATTGATTGAAAGTTTATGAAAATTGTATTCCTAGAGACTGGAGAATGGGGATTCATGGCTAGGCAAGGATATTCAAATTAATTTAGTTTCTCTGGTCCTCAAGTTCTCATTTGCATCTGCATTCTGTATCTTGGTTTAAAGATGTTGTGCAAACTAATCATACTTTCAATGTTTACAGCCTTACCAATATATAAACAGATATTAGCATTTGGAAATTATAAACAAATATGAACATTAGGAAAGTAACTGAATGTAGATATTCATGCATAAAGCTCGGGATGAAAACTCAAGCTTCATAGCTATTGCTTTGCAATGATGTATAATTACCGAGTAGCTTTATTTATACAGAAAACTAACCAAATAGTTACATTGCTTTTATTTACTCCATAAGATTTTAGACACATAAATTTCTCTAGCAGTTACTATGTACAGAAGTTCTGTATGGGAAATTTTAGAAAGAAAACAAAATAGCATCTTTAATACTCTAGAGGAATATTAATGGACTATTCGAGATAATGAGAATAATTGCAGTAAGCGCCCTTTCTGTTTGCCTCTTAATACAAGGCTTTATAATTTCTTTGGCCTAATCCTACTTTGCCTGACTTTGTTCAGTAAAATTGTAATCAAACTATATTGCTATATAGTTCAAAAAATGCACAGGATTGAAAATGGAAAGGGAAGAGACATTAAAGGAACTTTCATTTAGGTCACAAAAGAATTTTTAGGAAGAAGTTTAAAAGAAAAAAAACAGATGATAATATACTGTAACTGGCCACCTTCTCCACCCTAGAGAGAATTCTGGGAGCATGCATGAACAGGCTAAACAAGAACAACTACCATGCATGCTGTGGTTTCCAAAAAATGTGGGAAGTGGAAAAATCACAATGTTCTGGGCAGAAATCCATAGCTGGAGGCCTTACATACTAAAAAGAAACTTGGAGCAAATATCAAAGTTGACTCTGGATCCAGAATGGAACTTGCTTAACTAAGAGGCTTTCTCTAGCTTTATCTCCCACATGGTATCTGCAACAAAGACATTCAATATGCAGGCCACAGAAGCAAACTCATCCTGTTTCGCACAGGACTGGGGAAGAGGACTAAGATGTCAGGGGTGTTAGATAAAATGAATGAACTGCATCACAAGTGTCAGTAACTGAGCCTAACTAATGTAAATTATTGAACACTTTATGTTGTATCATATCTAATTATCTTGACTGAATTATCTGCTCTATATCACAAAAAACAAAATCCAACCCAGACATGTTATGTAGAGCAGTGGCAGAGTGGTGATGGCAATATTTCATAAAAATACATGCCTGAGGGCCAGAAAGATGGTAGTGCAAGTCACTTGGCACTGAATGATCCAGACTGAGTGACTCAGTATCACCAAGCTCTGCTGGTGTAGTGTTCTATGGTATATACAGCACATGATTATACAAGACTTATGCAGATACTTAAGTCATTTCAAGAAAGTTAAATGTAAGAAGAGTAAGACAGATTTTTACCTTGTCCAAGTGATAAAGCTTCTTAAAATTTCTGTCATATTTCATAGTGAAACATGAACATTTGAGGTTAGAAAAGATTTAGACATAATATTTCACCAAATTAATGAACTCTACAATGTGCTTATTGCAGAATAGGCACTGAGCATCGATGATGCTAAAAAATGTTGCACATGTCTCTGTCTTGATAGAGCTTACAATCCAATGGGCGGTGCCAACTCTCTGCAAGACCAAAGGACTATGAAGAGTGCCCTTATTATGTCCTGCTTTCCTGCCTTGTAACATTCTGCCCATGATATATCAGGTACTGATAGAATTTTATGAAAAGGAAACAGCCAACCCCATCAAAAATGGGGAAAAGAAATGAACAGAAACTTTCATGTGTCTGTTGAGATGTATCTTTAGTTAAGCCACTCTGAAAGGACAGGACTGCTAAAAGCTAAAGGCTTCCATGGAAACTAGAGGCCTATCCATTAAGGGAATGAAGTAACATTTTGGTTAGTATCTGAACAGTTTTCAGATAAAACAATGCAACAATAAATGCATTTAGTGAATTCTTCCAAATCTTTAAGAAGGAACTACTGCCAGTCCTTTTCAAGCTCTTACAGGAAATAGAAGAAACAGAAGCACTACCGAAAAGCTTCTATGAGGCACATAACACCCTGATACCCAAAGCAGGCAGAGACATCACAGAAAAGTAAACTACAGACCAATCTCCCTGATGAACACAGATGCTAAGATCTTCAACAAAATACTAGAACACAGAATCCAAAGACTCATCAAAAAGATTATATATCGTGACCAAGTAGGATTCATCCCTGGAATGCAAGTATGGTTCAACATTCACAAGTCAATCAAGATAATACACGATATCAATAAGAGAAAAAATAAAAAATAAAAACCATATTATCGTATCAATAGACACAAAAAAAGCACTTGACAAGATCCAACACCTGTTCATGATAAAAGCCCTCCATGAAATGGAAATTGAAGGAACCTACCTCAACATAGTCAAAGCCATTTACCAAAATCCCACAGGGAGTATCATTCTCAATGGGGAAGAACTGAAAAAATTCCTTCTAAGATTGAGGACAAGACAAGGCTGGCCACTCTCACCACTTCTATTCAATATAGTACTGGAAGTACTTTCCATAGCAATAAGAGAAGGAAAAGACATTAAGGGCATCCAGATAGGCAAGGAAGAAGTCAAACTATCACTATTTGCAAATAACATGATATTATACCTAGAAAACCCTAAACTCTCGATCTACAAAGTTCCTAGAAACAAGAGTTAACTATAGGATAATGGCAGAGTACAAAATCAATACCCAAAAGTCAATAGCTTTTCTATATAAAATAATGAAACAGAAGAAATGGATATTTTTTTTTTTTTTTTTTGCTTTTTGGGTCACACCCGCAATGCTCAGGGGTTTCTCCTGGCTCTGCACTCAGGAACTACTCCCTGGAGGTGCTCGGGGACCATATGGGATGCCGGGGATCGAACCTAGGCCAGCATGAGCTGGCCACATGCAAGGCAAACGCCCTACCAGCTGGGCTATCGCTCTGGCCCCAAGAAACGGATATTAAGAAAATGATCCAATTCACAATTGTGCCACAGAAAACCAAATAATACCTAGGAATTTGTTTAACTAAGAATGTAAAGGACCTGTACATAGAAAATTACAAAACTCTGCTTCAAGAAATCAAAGAGGACATGAGGAAATTAATAAACTCTACAGACACATTCCTTGCTCATGGAATGGGAGAATTAACAATGTCAAAATGGTAATACCCCCTAGAGCCTTATACAGATTCAAAGCATCCCTATCAGGATACACATGACATTCTTCAAAAAAAATTGACCGAACACTTCTGAAATTTGTATGGAATAATAAACCCCTATGAATAGCTAAAGAAATTCTTGGTCAAAAGAAGATGGGAGGCATCACCTTTCCCAACCTCAAGCTATACTACAAATCAGAAATAATTAAAACAGCATGGTATTGGAGTAAAAACAGACCTGTGGACCTATGGAATAGAGTTGACTATCCTGACACCCATCCTCAAATACATGATCATTTAATCTTTGATAAAGGAGCAAAAAGCATGAAATGGAGAAAGGAAGACCTCATCAACAAGTGGTGCTGGCAAAACTGGGCAGCTGCATATAAAACACTGAATTTTTATCTCTGTCTAACACCTTACACAAAAGTCAGTTGAAAATTGATCAAAGATCTCAATATCAGACCTGAATCCATAAAGTACATCGAAGAAAATATAGGAATAACCCTCCATGACATTGAAACTAAAGTCATCTTCAAAATTGAAACACCACTTACAAAGCCATTGAAGCAAAGATAAATAATGGGACTACATGAAACTAAAAAGCTTCTTCACCTCAAAAGATACAGTGACCAAGATACAAGACCATCCACAGAGTGGGAAAGAATATTCAGTCAATACCCATCTGATAAGGGGTTAATATCCGGGCTATATCAAGAACTAATAGAACTTTACAAAAAGAAATCAACCAACCCCACCAAAAAATGGGGAGAAGAAATGAACGGAAACTTTAAAGAGAAATTTGAATGTCCAAAAAGCTTATGAAAAAATGCTCATCATGACTAATCATTAAAACAGCATTGAGATATCTAACACCACAGAGACTGGCACATATCCAAAGGAGCAAGAACTGGGCCGGCGCGATAGTCCAGTGGGTAGGGCATTTGCCTTGCACGCGGCCAGCCTGTGCGGGCCCAGGTTTGATCCCGGCATCCCATATGGTCCCCTGAGCACCGCCAGGAGTAATTCCTGAGTGCAGAGCCAGGAGTAACCAATGAGCATTGCGGGGTGTGACCCAAATAGTAAAAAAAAAAAAAAGAAAAGAAAAAGAAAGAAAGAACAAGTCCTGGTATAGAAGCTGGGAGAAGGGGACTCTCATCCATTGTTGATGGAAATGCCGACTGGTACAGCCTTTTGAAAAACAATATGGACATTCCTCAAAAAATAGAAATTGTGCTCCCATTTGACCCAGCCATACCACTCCTGGGAATATACCCTGGGAGGCCAAAAAAGCACAGTGGAAACACTATCTGCACTTCTATATTCATAGGAGCACTATCCAAAATAGCCATAATATGGAAACAAACAGAGTGCTTGAGAACTGAAGACTAGATAAAGAAGCTTTGGTATATCTACACAGTGGAATACTATGCAGGTGTTAGGAAAAATGAAGTCATGAAATTTGCCTATAAATGGATCGACATGGAGAGGATCATGCTGAGTGAAATTAGCCAGAAGGAAAAGGACAGGTATAGAATGACTGCATTTATTTGCAGGGATATAAAAAATAGCATAATACCAATATCCAAGGCCAGTCAAAACATGGATCAGGAGGTCTTGTCAGTGGGTGGAATCTCGCAAGTGTCTGGGAGTCAGAAGCTAGGTAAAACAGAGAAGGGAATAGAGTGCTAATAATCATTGGAAATGATAATACCAGCCTAAAATTGAGCATTGAATATAGGCAAAGGTATATGCAGAATGACCTCTAAATGAATGTACTGCAAGCCACAATGTGTAAGAGAAGCAAGCGAGATACAGAGAGAATAAGAGCATGTGCACGCGAGAGAGAGAGAGAGAGAGAGAGAGAAAGAGAGAAAAAAGAAAGAAAGAAAGAAAGAAAGAAAGAAAGAAAGAGAGAGAGAGAGAGAGAAGGAAAGAAAGAAAGAAAGAAAGAAAGAAAGAAAGAAAGAAAGAAAGAAAGAAAGAAAGAAAGAAAGAAAGAAAGAAAGAAAAGAAAGAAAGAAAGAAAGAAAGAAAGAAAGAAAGAAAGAAAGAAAGAAAGAAAGAAAGAAAGAAAGAAGAAAGAAAGAAAGAAAGAAAGAAAGAAAGAAAGAAAGAAAGAAAGAAAGAAAGAAAGAAAGAAAGAAAGAAAGAAAGATGCCTGCTATAGATGCAGGCAGGGAAGGAGGGATGGAAGCAGATGTGACATTGGTGGTGGGAAATGGGCACTGGTGGAGGGATGAGTGCTCGAACACTGTATGATTGAAACTCAATCATGAACATCTTTGTAATTGTATATCTCACGATGGTATAATTAAAAATTTTAGAGTAAGAAAATAATGAAAAAAGAAGCTACAAAACCCAAGGATTAAAATGCATGCTGCAGTCAGCTTCTTTATTCTGAAATGGTTCCATATGCATTATGTCCATTACTTAATTCCCACATTTGAGGAAGCAATGTCAGGACACTGGAGCAAAGAGAGCAATTTTCAGGGTTTATACCTTGTTTCCTTTAAATATAACTGCCTTTAATAATTCATTTAAGCGCCTCTTAGCAGTGGTAGGGTAGTGTCCTAAATTTATTCTATTTCTGTTACTGTTTCCATAAAAAAATTTGTCATTCATTCTATTTTGTTTAAACTGTCACCAGAAGGTTTCTTTCTATATCACCAAGATTTCAAACCACTGCCTAACTACTACTACTGCCTATATTTTTGTTAAAGTTCAATACATACTTTCTAATGCTCTCCAGTATGAACAACCGATTCTGACAAAGAACGTATGCAGTTTTAGGATTCAATATTTAATAATACTTGTTGAAAAATTCCAAATTCTGAAAGTTTATGTCTCCACTATGATTAGGCCCATGTTACAGAAACACTGTAAAAAGTACACATTCATTACTTCATTTCTAGGAGAGAAGAAAGACACTTTATAATAATATTAGTTACACTCCAATAAAGTAAAAAAAACCACATTGTAGACTGAACAAAATGAATCCCTATATAAATTTAAGATGTGATTTTAAGTTTGAAAATCATGATATTTACTGCTAATATTTCTTTGACTTCCTAAAAAGTCAAAATGAGATAAATGTAAGTTATATTCTGTAACATTTAATGAAAAAAAATCAATAGTACTTAAGAGATAAATATATTTAAAAGAATTTTCCTTATTCCCTTTTAAACTTCATGGTCACTGAAAGGCAAGCGACTCTTACATTTGAGCAATCCTCCGTGAATGCTGCCAAGCTGTCTATGTCCCTCTCCATCAGTGCCTGCCAATTTTCTGTCATTTCCTCCTTCAGATGAATGTGTTTGTGTGACAAAGGTCTCTGAATATATTCAAAAACATATTAAGCTATTTAACAGTGTACCACTAAGCACCTATTTAAAGGTGTTATTTTTTCTCCACACAGATAAATTTGTCAGAAGACACAAAGCAGGATAAAGCCTTCCCTATTTCTATAAAGAAATGACTAGAAAGCTCATTGTAGAACCAATGGCATACTAATTACTTTTTTTAAAAGAAAAAAAATGCTTAGCCAGTTCTGCACTTTGACATAGAACACACTTAAAACTGTTAAGTAAACTATTTAATATTCTCTGTGCACTCATGCTACTTTCAGACCATTTCCTTTTCCTGAGGAACAATCCATTGTTTGTGAATAAGAAGCACTTAGTTTTAGGGATTATTTAGGATGCCAGTAACCTGACATGGAAACAGAATCACTCAAGTATTCCCCACTCCTCATTCTATATAAAGTAGTGGTGACAATGTGCAGTTTTCATCCACAGAGCAATGAAAAGTATATTGTCCTTTATATTAATTTTACAGCATTTATTTTTAATTTCAATGTTTTTGTATGTTTTTGAAGTTTCCTCCCTGAAGCATGGTTTGTGAATTCTAAAGACATCAGATTAAATTTTTTGATCTGTAGCCTTAATCAGCAATTTGTGCCAGAAGAAAATAGATCCTTTGTTAAATAAGGAACCATATATTACTACCCACTGCATTGCTCTAAGAAAAACACATTCTTTCTTTTAACTGACTCATTTTGTAATCTTATCTCATCATTGTCACGGGCATATTAAAATTTAAAGCCCCCTTTTGTTTAAAGTCTCCTTTGGTTTGTTATCTGTTGGTGTTTGCTTTCTTTCTTAAAGTCTTAGAACAACTAACTACAAAGACATCACTGTTTTTAACAAAAAGGAATCTAATTCAAATTAGTGTTGTATGGTACACCATTTGAAAATATTTCTTCCCTCCCTTTTCAGGATTATAAGGTCTCATGTACTGAACCAGATTTCACTTTTATTATTTCTTTACCTAAACTTGAGGACAAGTCAAGCTGCTTATATCTCTACATTCCACCTGAGTTTGGAGTTCTTTCATAGCAAATGAGTTATAAGTTAACGCTTTTCTAAGTATTGGCCAAGAACATTTTCCCCAGTATTCTGCACAATTTAAGAACCCTCAAAGAACTCAGGAAAATGACAGGTGGAAATCTGACATCCCTGCCAAGATTTGTAAAATAATTTAGTAAGTCCATAAATACTGTTTAATTCTGTGGGTAATCTTGTTACACAATAAGCATATCTTTGAATTTTCTTTTTGCATCATTTAGGGACAGTTTTTTATATAACCTTATTCTAAAACACACCATGTGACAAATATTTTTTGCACGTAAGAAAGTCTCCCAGTCCTCAAATAACATGCCCAGTAATTAACAGTCAGACAACATTTTTATGATCACTAGCAATCCATAAATTTATGTGTAGAAAGGTGTTTGATTGTTTTCTCTAGTTAGCTTTTTAAGGGAATTTAGTCTTTTAAGTTTGTTTCCTAAATACTTGATCATCTGGAAAACACATTTAAAAATATTTTGAGTTTTCATGAATGAATGTCGTTAAAATTCATTAAAATGTTTCTCCAGCTTAAAAGAGAAAACATAGAGTACCCAATTCAAAAAGAGTAGTATTTTAAATATCTTATAATGTTGACATATTTTGTATGAAATTATCAATGAGTCTATAAAAGGCATGCCAGATCAGAAAATCTGAAAAATAAACATTTTTTACTATAATTAGGCTCTTCTAAATAATGGGAAACTTCAGTTTTCTGATAATTTCTTATTAAAAGAAAATAATTATGAAAGTATAAATTTCAGAATATGGATTAGAGACTAAAGGAAATGTGAAATTTAGTTGTAAAATTTTATTTTTTGATCCATTTATATGAAGTTACCATAAACCAAGTTATTCTTGCAGATATTTTTCTCCTGAATAAATTACAGATAAGCAATATCATTTAGAAGAAGATAATATATAAACTACAAAGACATTTATAGCCACAGCCCTAAACAAAAATAATTCTGCTCACCAACGTCTAGAGAAACTTGCTTGCCCAAATGTAGGATCCCCAAACTGGCTTTGGAAAACTTTTGCAGCAGGAGACACGGAAATAAGCAAATGCTTTCTCAGCATAGCAGCTGAGAATCAGAAATAAAGCACAGGATCCTGACTGCAGATCTGACATCTGAAAGCCATCGACATCCCGAGACTTCCAGCACTTCAGACTCATGCCTAACTTTAGATAAATATAGAGCTTTGATACCTGAGCCTGATGAACTTCAAGTTAGCTAGAAAGATCTCTCTCATTTTGTACCTCAGTTATGCAAAATAAAACAATGAACCCTATTCTTGTTTAACCGCTTTGTTCCTTAGCAGAAATTTAGCAGATAGTTGCTGTGCTTATGAAATATGGGAATTCAAATAATTAGTCATTAATAACCAATTAGGGGATACTTAATATTATTATTGATTCAATAAAAATTTTAACAACAAATGTATAGGTCAGCCCTTTATATATGAAATCTATTTGATAATGTTTCTAGTTGTAATTTCTTCTACATTTTGTCAGTACTAGCATTGGTTCTTTTCACTTGCCTCCATTAAAGAGGCAAAAGATGTCTTGCATTGGAGGAACATTATTTACAGTTAATCTTTTGGCACAGTTTTAAAATGTAGTTGACTCAGATGGAATTTTGCCTTCTCTTGGAATGAGTAAAGCTTTACTCAGTTTGGTCAGATGATGCTTACAGCTATTTTTCTTGAATATAATGGAAATATCTCTTTATTTTCTGTGATTTATAAGATAAGCACATAATATTTACAATTAAAGAAATAGTGTACAGAAAAATGAGGATAGCCCTGCCTTCCTAAGATTTTTGTATATTAAAATAATTCCACTTGATGTTTTACAGAATAAATACTAGAGAAAAATATTTGATTTTAGAAGTATGACTTTCTAAATCAAACTGACCAGGATCATCAGGCATTTTAGAAAAGAACCCAGTATTGTCAAATTATTAAAACAATTCTTTTCAATTTTTAATAATTGATTCCATGGATTACATACTATCTATGTCCTTGGCACTTTTCTAGGTAGAGATGCTGTACTCTAAAGCTCTTTTCCAAATCCTCAAATACCATTTCAATTAATTAAAAAAAGCTTCATTTAACAGAAAAGAAAACTATACACAAAGAAAAATACTGACTTTGTAATTTTGCTAATAAATCTTTTTTATATAAATATAAAACAATTTTGACTTATAAAGCATATTTATTTTATATCCTACAACATAATTATATGTGATTTTAAACTTTGGTGATGAGTACAGCAACACTATACCTCTAAAATATATAAACATTTGCACTCTTTTTTGGGGGTCACACCCTGCAATGCTCAGGGGTTTCTCCTGGCTCTGCACTCAGGAATTACTCCTGGCAGTGCTCGGGGACCATATGGGATGCCGGGATTGAACCAGGACTGGCATGGGCCAGACGCGTGCAAGGCAAACACCCTACCTGCTGGACTATTGCTCCAGCCCCCAAACATTTACACTCTTGCTACCAACCCTAACTCAGTGAAACCAAATTTTAAAACACAAATTTTACCCATGCTTTATCATATCATACTACCCATGCTACAATAATAATAAATCTTCCTTAATGTTTTAAAACAAAATTAGGAAAGGAAAGAAGATATCCCAGTGGAATATTACTATGACACCAGGAAATTCCCAGATGATTTATATCCCTTGAACAAGAAAAGATAGAATATCTTTTAAATATAACTCTACCAACAGATATTTCTTGTCTCTTGCCTGGTGAACTGATTTTGATGATTATCTCTTAGTTATTACTCCAAATGGGCAGTTTCCATTTAATGGCCTCGGTGAGAAGCCAGATTTAAGAAGATGACTGTGAGATCAGCTAGTTCAGATTCAGGAAGCTACCTGGTGAGATCAGTGACCAATAGCAGGGAGGTCTTTGTGTGAGAAAAAACTATTTTTCTCAATTACATAAAGTTTATTATGTTTTAAAAAAGGTAGTGTTTATGCTAGCAGAAAAAATTATATTATTTTGGATTTTTAAAACAAAAGATTTTGTTAAAGAACTGAGAAGACAAATTTAAAATTCAGTGAATATGGAATCACATTTTCTATTAATCCCATGAAATTTATATGGAATACATCAGATATTCTAAGCATCATTGTTTTTGAGTATGGAGTTTATCCTATAGATAAAAGCGGAAAAGTCTAAACTTTATTTCTGTGAATTCTATAGTCTTTTTTCATTAAATCCTCACTCCCTACTGAAATTGTGAGGAAACTATTGCAAAGGAGAAAGAAGAATGGTGGATTGATCCAAGAAAATGACTCTGACTCTGGAGTAATAGAATAAAACCTCTGGAATTCAAAGCAAAATTATCATCTGGAGAATGATCAGACATTATATTCTAATTTGAAAATCACTTTGAAAATTAAGCATTTAATTGAAAAATGTTAATGAAACCTAGGAATAACCCACCCAAAACTGATTTGCTTTCAAACGTTGTAAACTTAAAGCCTAAAGGAGGTAGAACCTAAACTCTGGTTTGTATTACACAAGTGGCATGACTGTATGCATGAAAATCACATCAACAATCGTACTACCAATAGTAGGTGTTATTAACTGTTGATAGAATGTTCCTCAGGAGATTGTGAAATTTCTCAGGCAAGTTTAACTTTTCCTGAGAACTAGTAATTAAATGATTCTGTACATATGTAAAATATCATCAATAGAAATAGTAGTAATAGTGTTTCTTTTCTCTCCTTCCCCACACTTCCTCAATCCTCCTTCACCATGCCTTCAGAGTCCTCTCTTTATTGCAGATCTTTATTGTGCATCCAACTGGCATCAAATGGGGTACCTCATTAAGAAGTACTTCATTAAGAATTAGAAGCATTGACTTTATTATTATGTGTGATGTGAAGAATATGTTTAGCACTTTTAAGTTAATAATACAGTAGTTAAAAAATTTCCTTTCAGAGACATTCAAATTTTAGTAAAAGATTTCCCTCATGTAAAGGCATACTCACTACATGAATATTAGTAGCAACCATTGTTGATTTTTAGATTCTGTTACATACAAGAGAAGGAAGAGCTTGTGACCTTATAGAGAAAGTTTGGGCAAAAAACCCTGCGTACACTTAAAAAAATAAAAAAAATATTTACCAAGTTAGCCAGGCATATTATCTTGATAAATTTTTTTAGGAAAAAATACTTAGAAAACAACTTTGAAATATGCTCAAAGTACATATTGAGAATCTAAAAGGCATTTTGGGAACAATTTGTATCTGATTCAATTAGGACTCTGCCTACAAGGGTTTTCTGTTTATCTGTTTGCTTTCCAAAGATATCATGGAATGAATTATTTGGATTCAAATATATTCCTCATAAAGAACATTGTCCTCAGGAGAGCTTTGATAAGGGCTTACTGTTAATCTCTATTTTACTCGCTCTCCTCAATTATACAGGTATGTAAATTTCTTTATTATAAACATCATAAAGTGGTAAAACTTTTATTGACTTTTATTCTCAATTTTGAAATTTGGCTATAAATCTTTCTGTGTATTTGTTACTAAAAAGTAAGAGGATTTCTGAAAATCTACACTATTAAAATAATTTAGTTGATACAAATAAATCCTACTTACTTGGAGTCTTAGTTCAGAATCCCATGCATCCTTTTCATAAATGTATGAGGAAGCTCTGTGTTCAATATCATATATTAATTTTTTTAATCAAGTACTGCAGTGTTTTTGTTTGTTTCTTTGCTTTTGTTCTGTGGCTACACCTATAGGTGCTCAGGACTTCAAAGCTTACTCCTGGCTCTGTGCTCAGCGATCACTTGTAATGGGGCTTGGTACCAGATGGAGTGCCAGAATTGGACCTGAGTTGATCCTGTGCATGGAAAACACCCTACATATTTTGTCATCTCTCTGTCTCCTACTCAGTAACACTCTTACATGTTCAGCATAAAATTATGACCAAATGTTCATGTCTTCATAATTTTTCTTTCAATGTTAATTTTTATTAGCTATAAGATCCTTAAGAGTTTGAATCAGAAAAGAGCAGTGTACCCGTGGTCCCCAGCAACACCAAACACCCAGGGCCTCAGCACTGCACACTGCTAAATGTCCCTGATTGCTTCCAGCACTGCTGGGCCCAAGATATGCACCAATAGTTCAAGCATTCTATGATATTGTTCATTGACTGAGTATCACTGAGAGTGATTCATGATCCCTCTGAATGCAGGGATCCACATCCCTCACAAAGAACTTGCACAAAAGAGGATACAATCAGGGTTATTTTCTCTTTAAAGTACCCATGTGTTTATATATTAACTTAAAAAGCAATATTTACTGTGATTCTGTATATGTAGATTGTAGTGTTAGATAACAAGTTAGATAAAAGTCAAATTTTGGAGTTCAGGTTGTTCACATTTTAGGAAAGAGAGATAAGTACAATTTAATAAATCAGGATACATTGTAAACTGAAAATATGCTACTAATCATGAATATATTTCTATGCATTGTAATATATATGTAAATAATTATATGTGACATATGTATATATCAGATGTCTACAATGAGTATACTTTACTTGTTAAAATTAAAAAGCATTCATGAGTAAGGAATTAGGGACCAGGAACTCTGTAGAAACCGCCACATAACAGAAAAATAATACGAGATACCAAAACCTAAACAGAAAACATAAGACAAATGTGACTGACTGCATGATCAAGTACAAGGATGAGTAATAATTTTGTTTATAGGGATCTATTCAGGGAAACCTTTGAAGAATTCTATCAGGATTCTACATCATTCTATATTGAATTACATTTTCCTAATAGAAAATCAATATATCTATAATCCATATAGATTTAAATTACATTAGGAAAAACAATGTTTCTCAGAGCCTGTGGCTAATGGACTGAATAAGGAAGAAGAGAGAACTGAAAAAACAGAAAGGTCACTTTTGATCATTTTAATGGTAACTTTCCCTTAAATTGCTGATGAAAAACTGAGAAAACACCATGGGTCTAAGAACTATTTAGAAGTACTAAAATCAACATATTTTAGTTTTGGTGGTGGTTGTGATATATGAAGAAAATATAAAAAAGATTAATTGAACATCTGTTCTTTAGATAATATGCAATGCTTCCTCTAGCAAAGTGAATAGAAATGAACATGAAAAATTAAAAAAATAGATTGAATGAATGTTTGAGCAAATGAGTGAATGAAATTGAATACAGAATATCATACATAGTATCCATTTGCTTGGTTAATATTGTAATATAGCTATGGCTTTAAAAACCAGACAATACCAGTGACACTACTGAGAATGATTGAGGAAATTAAGAAAATATCCAAAAAAAAAGAAAGGGTCATAGGAAACTGAAAGAACCCAATAATAAAAGAAAAATGTTAAGTCACTTAGAAAAATTGTGCAAGATTCTTGTACTCATTTGGCTATGTGTATAGAACTTGTACTCTAATGGAAACTTGTGTCCCCCTGGACTTAGAGCAAATAATATCCACAGGACATAAAGTCCTTCTTTAGCACAACAAAACAACAGGCTGGTAGCCAATTACAGTCTCAGCCAAGCAGATGTCCCACTGGTTTTTAAATCAGACACAGTCTTAGTTTGCGATAATTATTGTCTCCATGCTGTAGCACTCTGCATACCATTTTAAGTTATCATATAATGATCATCTAGTAGTTACTAGATCATTCTTACACATATTATTATATAGTTTCTAGTGTACAGTAGCTCCGACCTCTTATCTTCCAGAGAAAGATTTAAGCAGGAAGATCCTGAGGTCAAACCATAGGTTCTAAAGAGCATTAGAAATAAGACCTCCTGTCATTTTATTATGTGATAAGAATTGCATAATATATTTTTTGTTTATGATTTATTATCATGTAAACATCTGACAACTACGTATTTGCCTTCTGTGTCTACCTGTGGGTTCAACGTTCAGGGTAATATTGAAAATGCTAAAATCTATTAAGGTAAAAGTCTTTTTTCACTTTCTTTCCTTCATGTATCTTCTCTTTGTCAACCTACTTTATACTATGCCTTAATTAAGCATGTCTGCTGAGTCAATCCCAAACTCTAGTTTTACACATATATGATAGCAGACCAGCAAAAATTAGTTAACATTTCTGATCATTCTTTTTACATTTGTAAATTTTCTATACTATTTTATTAAGTGTCCTAAGCTCTGAGGGTAAAACTATTACTTATGACTTTACAGATGTAAATGGAAGTATAGAAAAAGTTAGGCAGCTTACTTTTCTATTAAGTGCTCCAAACAGCCCTGCTCCCTTCAAGGCCTCCATGGCTCCAGATCGCCAACTCTAGATCACTAATGCTATGTTGTCATTAACTAATTTTGATGTCGCTGCCTACCAATCTTCTGGGAACATCTGTTTCCAGCTGCTTCAAACGTTTACTTCCTCGTTCCTTTCTCTCAGTGTCTGTCTCAGTCTCCTAGTCTCGGTCTAAAATTGCAATCAGCATACTTTTGGTAATCCAATTTCAACTATTCTCTGAACTCTCAATTGTTTGTAATTCCTAACAAATCCAACTTCAACAGATATTTATTATTTGTCCTTCGTGTTTCAGTTTTGTGCCTCTACCTGAGTGAGGTTTGTCACCACAAAACTTGATTATTGTCATAACCTTCTTAACTGATTTTCCTGCATATAGAATTAATTCCTTATATTTATTACTTTATTGTTTTCATATTTTTGCATGAAAATTAAAACTTGATTTTTTTTCATTTTAAATAATACATTTATAGCACCTATTATCTATAGAATAAAATTTAAACTCTTTAGCCCTATATTGTGGATCCTCAGTTATTGTTTACCGTGATGAAGTTTATTTTTCACAAAGTGCCTTCTTATTGCTTTCTCTCGACTACTTTTTTTCAGTTTTAAAATTTAAATTAAGAACCTTAGACATATAATGCAAGTATGGTACACTGAAAGATATTCCCAGTCCTGTGGTATCTAAATTGCTTGTCTTTCCTACATCTTAATGTATCTCTTATACTTAAGTTTTCAATCCTCTACCCAAATATTACTCTCCAAATTCAAAGATCTCTTAAATATGGTGCTAAAAGTCACTACATGACAGAAAGTTTTAAAAATTTGTGCTCTATTTACAGCCTAGAAAATTGAATAAGAATTAATACTTCCATGTTTGAAATCACTGTTAGTGTTATTAGCTATGCAGTTATTGCCTTTTGCCAGAGAATTGCCATTCCAACAATCTATGTACAAATAAACACACTGTTAGCTATACAAGCATACTGATACTATGGAGGGAGATCAAGGAAATCTTTATTACACTGGTTTCTCAAATATGAGGTCTAAGCTAGGCAAACCTCTGAAAACTTAGACAAAGCTCAGGGGTTCAAGAGTTTTATAGGGCATTACTGCAAACTTATCATTGCTATAAGCTTAGGAGAGTGCTCACATCATAGTGCCTTGTCAGTATTTGTTTACAGAAAATTTTCCTACAAACAGAATTTCTTAGCTTGAAAAAGGGAACTTTATCAAAATGCAACAGCATGGGGATTACATTTTAAAAATTTTCTACCACATCAAATTGATCTCTAAGAGTACTTGTTATAAATCAATGACAAAATCACAGATACATATCATAAATTTTCATCATAATAATAATACCTATAAACTTTAAAATCTTCTAAAATATTTAAGAATAATACATTTTCCCTGATAGCTTCCATGAAGGGAACATTCCCCTAATACCAAAATCAGAGAGAAAGGCATTCCTATAAAAAAATTAGGAGCTTAGGTGATTGTCTTGCATAAAGCCAACACTGATTCAACTCTGGTATCACATACATTCCTCCAAGAACCATAAGTAGTGATTCCTGAGCACAAAGTCAGAAGTAAATAAGCCCTGAATATTGCTAGGTGTGCTCCCCCCACAAAAAAAATGGGTAAAATTAAAGACCAAATGTAATTTGGCTGGCCACAACTCAATCTTTGACTCTCTATTACAATAATGAACTTCTGAATCTCTACTCAAACTATAATTATCTTCCTAGAATGTGTCAAACTACCTTCCACCATTGGATCTATTGGGAGTCAACTCTATTGGAAAAGAGTACGAAGCTTCTTTATTTCATTCTATATATGATATATTTTTGCACCACGATTCACAATACTGTTCGTTATGAATATATATTCATTTTTTATCTTTATTGAACCACCATGAGTTACATAGTTACAAAGTTGTTCATGATTCTGTTTTAGTCATAGTGTTCCAATACCCATCCCTTCACAGTGTACATTTTCTAAAACCAGTGTCTTCCACTTTCCCTGCCACCACCCCCTCCTCTACTCTGTCCCAGCCTCCCTCCATGGCAGGAAATTTTCTTCCTCTCTCTCTCTCTCTCTCTCTCTCTCTCTCTCATGTCTCTCTCTTTCCTGCTGGCCATTGTACCTTGCAACACAGGTACTGAAAGATTATCAGGTATATCCCTTTACTTACTTTTAGCACTCAGACCTTGTCCAGAGTGATCATTTCCAACTACCATTATCACAGTGGTCAATCTTCTAACATAACTGCCTTCACCCTGCCCTTCCAGTAGTGGAAAGTCCTTTCATGAACCAGTCCTCCTGGCCCTTGTTTTATTATTTTTTACATCCCACAGATAAGTACAATCATTCTATGTCTGTCTCTCTCCTTATGACTCATTTCACTCAGCATGATTCTCTTCTAGAGCTTAAGTATAAAAACCAACTATAATATGATCTAACTTTTCTACTTCTCTTTAGGATTTGTGGCATTAATCAGTATGAACTGTATATTCCTTGAGAATTATGCTACAGTTAAGGAAATTAATTTACGTGAACTACAACATTATAAATAAATATATATATGCACATCCCTTGTGAACTATGCTACAGTTATGGCAATACATATACGTGAACTATAATCTTATACATAGATATATATGCATACATATGTTTTCATTAAATAAGTGGGAGGTAAAAATAAAGCCTTAACTCATTATTGTGAAGACACCCTTGTCTATTTCTGAATACAGTAAAGATATGATTACTAAATCTAACAGTGCTTGCTTACAAAATACACCTTTTAGGGGAAATGCTGACTCACACTAGAAGTGACATAAGGACATTGATAAAGTATCACATTGGTGTTGGTTTGATAAAGTGTCACATAGGTTCAATAACTATCTATATTGAAATAATCAAAGTTAACAATATTATAACTGTTTCATAAACTACAATACAAATTTTAGTGAGAACTAAAAAGAGACAGACATGGGACAGAGCTGCTACTGGCTCTCACTGTGCCCGGCCGCTCATGAGGTGCCCGGGAGGGATGGCAGTTTCTAGCCTGGCCGCCACCCCAGCAGAGCCTCACAACAAGCCAGATGACCCCCACTCCATGAGGACCTCCATGTTCCACATTCGGACTTCCCCCTCGTCAGAACTCCACCCAGCAGACCAGCCTATCACAGCTCAGCTTACGCGGCTTGTGGTGGCTCGTTTCATCAATAAATGCTGGATTTTGAGATGATTACAAGAGTATGCTACCCGCATGGCAGAGCCTGGCAAGCTACCCGTGTTGTATTTGATATGCCAGATACCAGTAACAATTATAGACCGCATTCCCATGACCTGATGGAATGGTTTGAGGCTCTTTATGTTCCTGGAGCAAGCAGGTGCCCTTGGGCTCTACTTGCATGAGACAGGTTATATGGAGATGTTACTGGTGCCCTCTCGAGCAAATCGGCGATGAGCGGAAGTCAGTCAGTCAGTCAGTGATACAAATTTTAGTGCCTTCAATGCCTTCAATAATTGTCTGTTTACTACAATGATGTCCTTATAATGTCAGCTCTTTATATAAAAAAGTATCAGTTGCTGGTACCTGTCATGTACACAGACTGTGAATCCCTGCCCCTTATTTGAAACCTGATTAAACTCACTCAGGCCCTACTGCGCTGGGCTGGGGTTGGGTAGAAAGAGGGTTCTACAACAAAACTTCATTCGAGATGGTAGCAGAAGAGGGGCAGCTCCTACTTAAGTACTCTGGGTCTCATATATATAGGAGAGGGAGAAAAAGTTGATGGAATGAATTGTAGGTGGCATGGATACTCATCATGCATGAACCATTGTGACTGTATGTCACCGCAGATAGCTAAGAAGCTGACTAAAGACTAATTATTTGGATGTCGCAACAGAATACAATAGATAGACATTCTAAGGAAAGGATATTTGGGAATGGAAATCATTCTCAAATGAAAGGCCTCTGGTGGTGTTCTCATAATACTAAATTTGTTACCTGCTCTTGCTTATTGGCAATATTCCCTTCCTAGATAAAAAGTGCTCAATGCTCTTCCTTCTGTTCCGTGCCACACTTGTGACACAGTGCCTTCTAACGTGTTGAATGTCTGCATTGCATGTCCTATTTCTGTAAAAAGCAAGCTGTTAAGAGAATACAACTGCTAAAGAAATATTTGGACACTTATATTGCTTCCTATAACCCACTATTATAGAGAGGAGAAATGGTCAACTAAAATTTTAAGGAAAATGAAAATCATTAGAAAATTTAGCAGGAATCAGACAGTTCAGATGTAGAGAAATCTGAAACACTAAAAATAACATAACACTGTCTAAAAGCAGGGTACTTCTCTAAGCATAAAAGACTCCATAGATCACAAAGCTCTCTGACAGAAGTTGGCACATACAGATAAATTATGGTTAAACTGAGCCCTTTATAACAAATACAGTGTTAGTACTAATCTTGCCATAAGCTTCCTCTCCGGTTTTAACACAGGTGGATCCTAGAATAGAAAGCTCCTCTCCTTACTGGTTGGGAAGAAGAAACTGATGATGATGCTTGTTAATATACTTATCTCTTTGTTCTAGAAAGGACAGGGCTCCCAGCAAAGCTCTCTGTCTCTGTGTTACCTCTCTCCCTCACTCCTTTTCCCTCCTCCTGTGTCTCTCTCATTTCCTCTCCTTGTCTCCCCATCCATCTCCTTATCTCCCAATTTCTTTCTCTCAATTATTCTTCCTGATATACAAACATGACTGGGAATCAAGTATTTGACATATATTCTCTTTGACACTTGTACTGTAGTTGACCATGACTCAGTATATAAATAAAATAAACATGTATTAGCAATGACCAACATTTTAAGAGAATCCAATTGTGGTATATACCCCAGCGAGGTGTCCTAAAATGGGAATTGTTATTGAAGGTCGGGAGCAAATTGTGGCTCAGTTGGTACAATAAGACCATTTACCAGTACTTGCACAAACTAAATGCCACACTTATTGTCCTGGGTGTGTGTTTCTTTATAATGATACTTAGAACATATCACAAAAGCATTTTCTTGGAATGGGCACAAACCGATGCCAAAATGTATTTCTTATCTAACTGTTGGATCTGCAATTTCTTCCCAGTTTCTACTGAAGAGAATGTGTCATGGGCTGCTACACACTTAATCTCTTTATTTGAAATTATTTTATTACAAAATCTTTATGAAACAAATATGTATTCACATGAACATACAGAGTTTAATGCTCCTGCAAAAATATATACTTCCCTAGGTTGGATGAAATATAATCTCCACACTTGACATTTTAGCTATAAATTTCAACATGGGAGGAGGATGACGAACATTGCTAACTACTCCCCTTCTTCTATTTTTCCTGTCTTCATATGAAAATAGCTATAAGAGAAAAAGGACGTGGAGATAAAATACCCCATTTAAAATATGTATTTTGCTCTCCAAAGAGGAATCTGGGTGAGTAGGTTATTATCACTCATGAGTTGTAATAACATTTAGTCACACATTCTTTATGAATGAATACGTTTTTATGTTCCTTCATGGTCTAAATCACGGTCCTCCAATAAATGCGCTAGAAGAGACAAGCCTAAAGGCTCACTGTGCAGAAAGCATTTGTTAACTGAAATGAGCTGTATCAGTTTACTCTATCCCATACAGAACTATTATCGCCAAACTGAGATGAAAATTTTAGTCAAATTCTCACTGCTTTTGCTCTTTAAAATTGTAAAGATAATAACTGATAGTAATTCTAGGAATAAAGTCGGTATGTTTTGGAAGTATTGCTCAAACACACTATACTTGTGAAACTGCAAACACAATCACTCATCTTGATAGAACAAAGATGTACATTACATGCCTCTGAGTACTTTTGGCATCCATACTCTCACACAAATCTTTTATTAGTAATTTAATAAAATTATATGTAATTTTGATTGTGTATGAGAAGCCACTATAGCGTGTGAATCTTTTCGTGCTTTTCCATCATGACTGGTTTTAAGCCCTTGTAGGTAAACTACCTCCAATAAATTTATGCCTTTATTCAATAGTTGCACCTACATAATTCTACTAAAATTACTGTTTCAGATTGTGAGAAAGTTTTAATTTTCATGATAGAACACTAATCTGCTTATTTTCTTTTGTTCTATAAAAATTATCATGCACAAACCAGAGCAAAGTTAATAGGTAGAGGATTTGCCCTACATGCAGCTGACTGGCATTAGATCCCAGGCCCCCTCTTCAGTCCTCTGACCACTTTCAGGAATAAGCCCTGAGCACTGCTGTAGGTGGCTGAACAAACAAAAAACAGAGGAAAAATAGAGAAATTACTATATATTTACTGTTTTAAGAGATCTTCATTAATTTTGTCATAATTACTAATACAAAATGTTTAGGCATGGAGATTAATTCTGTTGTCTTTAAACATGCAACTAAGGTTACGAGAGGGTGAATTTTCTTATTAGGTAGAGGGTTTTCTTCTGAATTCACATATGAAGAAGTGACAGTCTTTTGTTTGTAGGATTAGAGTCTTCTATCCTTGCTTTCTTTTGAATAGGAATTGTTCTCTGCTCCCAGAAGCTGCCTTTAGATTCTACTTATATGTCACCTTCTCAAAGCAAGAAAGCTGTCTTTTCAAAGTCCGTTGAGAAATACCTTACACTTGAGATACCTTACACTTGTATCTCCCCATTATAATATCTCTACATGATTTGGTCCTTTAAATTTAACAAGGTAAAATAACCTAAATATTGGATTAAGAGTTATCATGTATACATCACTTTTTTTCAAAGGGAAGTAATTCTATAAGGTGTATAGAGCAGGAGTAGGAATGTTGAAGTCATTATGGAATTCTTTCTAAGAATAGAAAGATCTGTTATTAATACTCCAAAACAAGTACAAAGTTGTTATGCTACAGTCTAAGCCAATCCATAGAATATTCTAGACAAGTATACTAGAAGGAATCAATAATGGTTCCAGATTCTGCTTATGAATTGTGCATGAGAATATTAAGAAGGCTTTTCTTTTTTCTTCCTTCTTTCCTACAGTTCTTCCTTCCTTCCTTCTTTCCTTCATTCTTTTACCCATTATTCCTTTCTTTTAACTTTCCTTTCTTCCCTTCATTTTTATTTCTATCTTTCTTTCCTTCCTTCATTTTCCCATTTTTCTCCCTTTCAATTTTCCTTCCTTCTTTCCTTCCTTTTGTCTCCTAATCTTTCTTTCATCTCCCCTTCCTTCCTTAATTTCTTCTTCCTGGCAATGCTTAAAGACAACATGTCATAGCAGGGATCAAGACTTAGTAAATCATATGCATATCCACAAGTACTATCTTAATGTTTTAAAATAAGTGATTATCCACCCTACTGTCCCTTTGATCGCAGGAATTTTTTCCCTAAAAACTAATGCAGCACAATGTGATTGGAAATACAGACAAAAATGAGCAATAGAAAAGTAAATTAACAATATTGCATCTTCATGTACTGCAATATTTAATGTTAAAATGTCAATACTGCCAAAAGCCATATGAATTAAATGTGATCATTTGTTTACAAAGATAGAAGCACCTCTAATAAAATTTATTTGGAGCTACAGAGGAATAAGAATTATACTAGAAATACGAAAAAAGAGTAATAAGGTAGAAGGTATCAAAAATTAAAGAGTATTGGAAAGCTATAATCATCAAAATAGTATGCAATTGGCTTAAAGATAGACACATAGTTAATAGGAATTTAATAAAGAATTAAAAGAAACACAAACACATATAATTGATATTTGAAAAAAGAGCTAGGATATTCAATGGAGTAAATAGTTTCTTCAACAAATATTATTGAGATAATTGAATGTAAGAGGATGCAACTGGATGTATATTGTATACTACTTATAAAGCCTAACTCACAATTAAAGATTTGAATGAGAACTAAACCATGAAACTCTTTGAGTTAAATATAAGTAGACCCCCTCACGTTCATCAAGAAGATAAAATTCTGAAAGTTATCCTGAAACCAAAAATTAAAATTCAAAAGTGTTTAAACAGAAAACCACTGAAAAATTAAAAAAACAACATATAAAAGACAACATATATAATGAACTACAATATTTTTAAGTTATGTGAAGGGCCATATAAATATGGTAAGGGGTCAATATCCAAGATAAAACGAATTCAATGGGCTTGATGGAAAGTACAGAAGTAGAATGCTTTCCTTGATTGTGACTGATCTTGGTTGGTTTCCGGGACCCAATATAGTTCCCTGAGGCTACCAGAATTAATTCCTGAGCATAGAGCCAGAAATAATCCCTGATCATCAATGAGTTGGGACCACCAAAAACAAACAAAAACAGAGTTCATACAAAAAATAGAAAGCAATTAAGTGAAAATAATAAATTATATAAACATTGAAGTTAAACTGAGCAAAGAGGATTAAAATACATTATCAAAAGGAGACATTCAAGAGTTCAACAGATCGTTTAAGATATTCCCTATTAGTATTCATTAGAATGATTCAAAATACTATAATGAGACATTACCTCATACCTGTGAAAACATCAATCAACAAAAGTACAAGAAACACATGCCATTGTAGGTGTTGATAAAAGGAAATTCCTGTGCACTGTTTTGTTGTAAATTTTATGCACTATTAATAAAAAGTCTACAGGACCCCAAAATAAAAATAAAACTGCCCTATTAAATAGAAATTCCATTTGTAGGGATGCTAAATAATAATATAACTCAGAAATTGCATTACCATATCTGTACAAAATTATTTTCCAATAGAAGTCATGAAACAACTTGACAAGATAAGTGTTTATCAATGGTTGAAAAGCTACTTTTTTTTTCACTATGAAATATTATTCAATCAAAAATTACAATAATTAAAACATAAATGAACCCTGAACTCATTATATGATGCAAACAAATGATACAAATATTTTATGATCTCACTTAAACATGCAACCTTTTAAAACATATATAAAAAGAGTCAGGCTTTGATAACTGTTGATAAAGGATGAGGACAGTGGTAACAGAAGGATTGTAGTGAAAAGATAAAGATGCCTGTTTCTGACATAAGTTGGTGATAGGAATGCAATGTACAAATACTACAGCTAACTGTAAGAAATATTAAACTTTTTTATAACTTCTAAAAATTCTCATCACAATTAGAAAGTTTTGTGATTTTATTTGTTCTTCTATTTCACATGTTTAGAGAAAATGGATGGCAGTTAAATCTCTTGATATTATCATCTAGATATTTGTTGTACTGTGTGATAGATGATAGAGAACAAGGACTGGTTGGGAGGCGTGGGAATGCCTGCCATAGAGGCAGGTTGGAGGGGTGAAGAAAACTGGGGACTTTGGTGCTGGGAAATATGCATGGGTCTTGGAATATTGTATAACCGAAACCCTATTGTCAACAGCTTTGTAATGGACTATCTCATGGTGATTTAATTAAAAGAGTTGTTTTGTTACAAAAAATGCTTGCAATGGCAACTAATTGCTAATAATTTTATATCAGAAATAGTTGCTTTGAAAAGATCTAATATTTTCCTCTTAACTGATTCATTTATGACCCTATTTTTTTCTATGGAAGCTCCTATATTTTTGCAATATACAGTTGGTCAAGATCATCTTATGAAAGTTTGTTTTTGTCTTTGAATTTGGTTGGAAATTAAAGATAAAACAGATGAAGTACATTTACTTAATGACATGTTAGTGAACAGAAAAAATCTAGAGAGCTCCAGTGGTCTTTGGGGAAAAAGAAAGTCAAACTAGGATGCAATGAAGAGCAAAAAATACAAATGACCTAAAAGCCAATTGGAAGCCTGTCTCAATTTCTGGAGGAGAGGGTAGCCAGAATAGGAAAGGGACCACAATCACAAATGAGGGTTGAAAGGGATCACTATGGATGGGAGATGTGTGCTGAAAGTGGGTAAAGTACCAAATATGGTGGCCTCTCTGTATATCTGTATTGAAAAGCAAAATGCCCCAAAGTAGAGAGACTGAAAGGAGAAAAGTGACTGTAGGATGGCTAGTTGGTGGGGGAAAGTGGGAGAGATACTGGGGACATTGGCAGTGGGAAATGATACACTTGTGAAAGGATTGATGTTGAACATTTTATGACCAGAACGTGATCATAAAAGCTTTGTAACAGTGTATCTCATGGTAAATCAATTTAGAGGAAAAAAAAAGAAACACAATCTGCACTTTTATTTTCATAGCAGCACTATTCACAATAGCCAGAACCTGGAAACAACCAGTATGCTTGAGAACTGATGACTGTATAAAGAAACTGTGGTACATCTACATAATGGAATACTATGCAGCTGTCAGGAAAAATGAAGTAATGAAATTTGCCTATAAATGGATGGACAAGGAAAGGATCGTGTTGAGTGAAATTAGTCAGAAGGAAAGAGAGAGCCATAGAATGACTGCATTTATTTGCATGACATAAATATATCAGGTGGTCTTACCAAAAGTGGAAATTACCGCAAATGTGAGGTAGTCAGAGGTTAGGTAAGACAGAGAAGGGAACATATGTGAATAAATGTCGAAAGGGCTGATACCAACATAGAACTGAGCATTAAATACAGGCAAAAAATGCACATGATGGCTTCCAAGTGTATGTAGTGCAACACACAATGTGTAGGAGATGGAAGGGAGAGGGAGGGAGAAAGAAAAGAGATAAAGAACCTGCCATTTAGGCAGGCCGTGGGAGGGGGAGGGAATTGGGGACATTGGTGCTGGGATATGGGCACTGGTGGAGGGCGTGGTGCTGGAACACTATGTGACCGAAACCTCCAAACATGAACAACGTTGTAATTGTATATCTCACGGTGGTATAATAAAATATTTAATTAAAAAATAAACTGGAAAATTTTATTCATATACAGCTGTTAATTTTTATGTACATGTAGAACATTCCTATGAAGGGAAATATGTAGAATTCTACTTTGGCTTCTTCATAACAGATTTTTAGAAATATTAAATCATGAAAGATGAACATACAAATATATATATATAAGATAAATATTTTAGCCCCTGCATTTCCTCAATATAATCTATATATTAGTAACAGTATTAAATTTTTTATTTTACAAATAGTTTATATGAACTTGAAATTCCAGAGTTATAATGGGGTATTATGTTAAATCCATGTATATTATTGCAGTTCAGATCATTATCAGTGAAAATGTAAATGATTTAGGAGGTGATTCAGATGTCACTAGAAATGAATCAGAACTAAGCAATTTAAAAGTACAAGAAGAGAGTTGTATCTATTTAAATTAAACATTTTGGGCACAAAGTCTAAAGAATTAGCAATAATATAATTGAATATTTTGTGAGCTAAAGTAAATAAGAATTTAATAGTCATAGAGCTCATCACAATAGTTTTTTACACAGGTAAAGAAACCTTGGTTATTTGTTGATTTTTCTTGTTTATCATTGAATTTAATAAATATAGTTATAGATTCTTAAAATATGTGACCCATGTTCAGTGACTTTTAACCTTTTCCTTTTTATAGACAAATATTTATCAAGAGAGAAAAATATTTATTAATGGTTTTTTCCTACTTTTCCAGTCAGAATTTTTTTCCCTTGATGGGAATTTTTAATATGTTTTTTCCCATAAAATTTCTGCATTTTGTTCTGTTTTCCCATTCAAGGCACTCCAAGCAAAGTACACTGATTAATTATAAACCTTATTCATAGTGATGATGTGTTATTTATTATGACTGACGGTGGTGAAAACAGGAAAGTTAAGCATAATTATTCCCCCTATGTCAAATCCTATTTGAAAACAGGATTTTCATAAATAGTAAAATGTTCATAAATAATAAAATGATTTAAAACCTTGGAAGATTTAGGACATGCCAATGAGTTCAAAATAGATAGAATATAAAGACCCACACATAACAACTTGCTCAAATAATCAATTGAGCACAAGTTAAAGATCAAAAAGCTATAAGGATTCCATTTAGCTATAGAACCTCACAATGGTTAAAACATTTTTTACTGACCACAACTATTTTTGCCAATGTGTTCATATTGATGACTATTTAAACAGCAAGGAGAGTGCTTGCTTTGAGCTATTTGGATGGTTTCTAACTCTGGATCCATATAACCTATATTTGGAAAAAATGCTTTCTTCTGAGACAAAATAAGTTAAGAACTCAATGTTTTTTTTCAAGTTCCTCAGATATTTTAGCAGCTGCTGGGAAAGTGGTATTAGACACACGGTCTACATTTTTTTTTTTGTAAAGAAAATGGCAAAATTTATAAATATTAAGTGAAGGACCTGGTATAAGAACTGTACTCTTGCCGGTAGATCAGTAGATAAATACTAAAAATGTTGCTGAATATACATTTTTTTAGTTTTCATTCATTCAAGTGCCCAGTTTGTGTGCAATTATTAGAGTGCAAAGCCCTTAGTGAGAGCGGCTATTAATGTTAATAATAAATTCTCAGCAGGATGGAAATGTACTGCTCTAAATCACTTTAAATTACTGGCATAGGTTTCCATTCAGAATACTTGAGAAAGTATTCCACATCACAGCCTTGGTTTTAAATTTTTGCTTCACAGTCTAGAAAACTTGTGGAACTCAACTCTGTTTCTTACTTTTCATGACATACTCAAGGCACACTTGATCCTCTCACCTGAGCGCTTCTCCAATTTTAACTTCAAGGTCACCATTCATTGGACTTGATGTCTTATGTGCTTCGGTTTTATACTAGAATGCAGATATATCTTCATTTTATTTGTCAGCATTTCTTTATTCTGTCAGATTAAAGTTTATTTGTTATGGAAAGAATTATCAATGAGTTCTTGGACCTTATAAAAGTTGGTAGTGCTATTCCTTTAAAAAATATCATTGAATCACTGTGAGAAACACTGTTGCAGAGCTATTCATGTTGGATTTCAGGGCTACAATGTTCCAATCCATCCCTCTACCAGTGTGCATTTCCCAACACCAATGTCCCCAGCTTAACTCCTGCCTCAAAAAAAATGTTTGGTCTTCTTCAGCTCTCATGATATCTTAATGACTAACTGCTGCCTAACTTGAGGTTTAAAACATAAGGCCTAGCACCAAAGAGATAGTACAACAGATAATAAGATGCAGATAAGATGCTTGTCTTGTGCAAGGCTGACCTGAGTTCAATACATCAAATCACAAATCTGTGAGAATTATCAAGAGCAATTCCTGAGTATAGAGCCAAGTAAACACTGAACATATCCAGAAGTGGCTCATATCCGATACAATAAGAATAAGATCTAGGGAGATGGCTCAAAGGCTGATCCCCTACAACAGTTACAACCCAGCCACATCAGTAACAATCCTGGTGGTCTGCACTGAGGTGACACAGTAATACAGAGCATAGCTGGTCTGAGCAGCACTCCATTGCCAGGCCCTCTGGTCAGGTGCACACTGTGGGAACAAGTTTCATTGTGAATGAAACCTGGGCCTCAAGTACTGAGATGTCCCTCCCAAAAAAGTAACAGTAGGAGCCTTGGAGATAATATAGGGGCCAAGACATATGCATTGTATTCAGTCAAACTTACTTCAATCCCCATCATCATCCAAGAAAGGGTCCCTAGGGCAATGGAATTCCTAAGATATATCACTTGTATCACTTGTCTTCCCGTTGTTCAACGATTTGCTCCAGTGGGTGCCAGTAATGTCTCTATTTATTCGGAATGAGGTCCATTATTGTTACTGTTTTTGGCATATCGAATACACCATGGGTAGCTTGCCAGGCTCTGTCCTGGCTCTGGGTTCATCCAGGGGCCCAGTCTTTATGTCAGACCAAAAACCATTCAGGGCCTACGGGGCAGAGGCCTCGGTGTAGACAAGCCTGTCTCCTGTCTGCCACCTGCTGACACAGCCAGCCACCACAGCCACACCTGCAACACCTCAAGGGGTAGGTGGCAGATCTTTTATTCCTAAGAAGTAATGAATCCATCAACCCCTAATGCCATGAGAACTTAAGCACATAGCTAAGTCCTGATAAGTCTTCATCTGGTGCCAAGAGACCCAGAGAAGGCTGAAACCTCTCTAAGAGAAGCTCTAAGAAAAACAAAGGACAGGAAAGGAATTTCAAAATCCATCCCCCACTCCCAACACTACCTCCTTGACAACCATTTAATAATGTTCTCTTACTTAGGTAGAAGGCATACCTGAAGGCAGCTTGAAAAAAAAAACTATAAAAGCCACCATGAACAAAGGAAGGGTGCACATATGTCGTCTGAACCAATGTGTTTTTGACTCACATGGCCAAGCACATGTGGTGCCCAAGCACAATTCCTCATTTCAGCATGAGTTGGTGACTCCTTAGAAATCTCAGTGGTAGAGATCAACTCCCATACCTAGAAACCAAACAGATGTCAAATGTGACTTGAAATCCACTTTTTGGTGCTGGATAGGCTTTGGTCCATGCCATGTAGGGTCTCATCACAGACTTTATCAGTCCTAGCCTTCCAAAAGTGTCCAGGGAGACAGAGGTGGACCAGGAGAAAGTGACCATCTCTCTCCTGCAAGCTTCACATAAGCCACCTGTGGGGCTACCAACATCATAAGCATCACCAGACACATCTTGGATACCCTGAGGACCAATGTGCGTGAGTCTACAGACCCCGGAGCACTGCCAGAGTCTCCCCAGTTACCTCTGGCACTAGGCCTGAACATCAGAACATCTCAGGCCTTTCCATTCAACTGTTACCTGGACAGCCAATAAATGCTGGGTGGGATGGCTAGGCTTCCTGAGTACTACAGGAGAGCCGTCCTCCAACGCCCTAAAAATACACAATTAAAACTAAATAATAGATCACTTATTAAATATACTTTTAAATCATCCATTTATGCTCTATTCCTTTCCTTGGGTGTTGTTTATGTGGTGGGGACATGGAGATGGGCATAGGGTGGTGGGCTTACACAGGTGGGTCCTGGCTGTAGTGCTCTTGCATTTTTAGCTTTTGAGCACACTATGGGTCTCACAGCAGATTGTGGTGCTTGTACTTTGGCCAAGAGTTCCCTGAGGTTTGCACTCTTTTAGCTACAGAGTTACTTCTTGTCTCTGAGGGTTGCACTTTGGGTTTACCATGGTTCATATACTCTTAAATGAAGGAAACAATAGCTGTGTGCATGATGCAGCTTGCGCTAAATATGCTTCTTAAAAGAAATATTTGAATATTTAAATCCACTTTATGAATTAATTTGTGTATCTATGCTCCTATTTATAAAAGCAGTCAATGCCTCTGGTTGACTTGGCATATATGCAAAACAAATTTTAGTAGGGTTCTTTGTTTTGTTTTAGTGACATATGATTTTATTATGTTTTAATTTTAATGAGACTACTAATACATTGTCTCTCTTAAAACATAGCAATGGCTTTAAGAAATGATGGTTTTTTTTTATCCTGTTTTTCCTTTATAAACATTTTGGTTCTAAACCTTACAAGATCTTGGAAAACAGCACAGATATTCAGACTGTAGTATAATATAACCCCTTGCTAGAAGACTTAGATGAAACACAAAATATTCATTTCTATATGTTTGAAAATTTAATTAATAATATGATTGAGTTTCAGTGAATCTTGAGTGAATTGAAGCATTCTAACAACAGTCCCTTATGAAGATACCTACTTTAGGCCTGTTCTTAAAACCATGTTCTCCCTTGAACATGTATCTCACTTGATTATGTTTCTTTACTTGACTATTTCCAATCTGACAAATGCTGTATTCTTTCTTGAACACATATTTCTCCCTTCACTTCTTTCTAATTAAATTTCAGTAAAAAATTTACCTTTTTGTTGGGCTTAAAAAAATAATAAAAATAGTGATGCCTACTCTCACTTCAAAGGCCTGACAGGTTGAGACAGTCTTTGCTATGATATGGAGACTCTTGACTAGATATAACTAATAGGCCGCAGGTGCCTCACTATTTCTCCATTCTGCCTCCACAATACTTTGAACTGGCTTGATAAAATCCTTGTTTTATAAAGTTGGCCAAGCAAGACATGCGTTCTATACTTTGCCAACCAAATCCCTAAAATTGAGCACTCCTTACTGGGATATGTTAAGATTACTTATTATCTAAACATGATCAGCTTGGAATATTTCATAATTGACATTAGCTATTATATGCATTTATTATCATTCTTATATGATTGGCATAGAATATTGTGCTCACAATGAACTCTTTCCTTTAGAAAAAGGAAATTTGGGTACTTGCCTCCTGCTTGCTCCTCCCAGGAGTAAATTAATCTATAGAAGGCAAACATTTCCTGTTAAAGCACCCACACATTGTACTATGAAAATATCCCCTAAGAACACAAATTGAAGCATGGAATTAAAGTGTTGTTAGAAAGGTATTTGGGGTTGAGAGGTAGTATAGGAGGTAAGGCAGTATTTTTGCATCTCACTAAACCCCATTCAAATTCCTAGTACCCACCCATATGGCCATCTGAGTAGTGCTCCTGAGCTATTGCTCCATGTGGTGTGTTCAGGGCTTATTCTCCTTGGAGTTGGATTCAGGAATCACTTGTGGTGGTGCTCTGGAGTCCTTAAGAGATATTGGGGATCAAATCTGAATTAGGTTCATAAAGACAAACCTCATCTATACTAGCTCTATCTTCCCAAGGATGCTATTTTTTCTTTACTGACTGATAATTTAAAAAAAAAAAAAACTCATAAAATAAGACACTTTAAAATTAACCAGTTCTAAATCAGGAAATTTGGGAATGCAGTTCTGTGTAAGACTCGCCTGTGGGGCCAGAGCGATAGTCCAGCGGGTAGGGCGTTTGCCTTGATTGCAGCCGACCCGGGTTCAATCTCCGGCATCCCATATGGTCCCCGAGCACTGACAGGAGTAATTACTGAGTGCAGAGCCAGGAGAAACCCCGAGCATTGCTGGATGTGACCAAAAAAGCAAAAAAAAAAAAAAAAAAAGACTAGAATGTAAGATTATTTTTTTCCAACTTGGAAGATGTATGAATGATAACAAGCTATTTACGTTCTCTACACTTCAGTAATTTGTAAAATGCAGACAAAATATTATAAGGTAATTGGTGTAATGGAACCATTTATCCATTATAATAATGAATTCTATGTCATATGCATATTTTTTATTTGGCCCTTTGGAACAGAAAGTCAAATGAAAAAGTCTATCAGTCTAACATGTAATAAAACAATGAAACTATTGTCATAAAATACTTTTAAATGTATCCTAAAAGACATTAACATTACAAGTATAACTAAATATGAAAACAAATTGGAACAGTTCCCCATAAGGCATTTTTTCTTCTATATTAAGATAAGGGCAAAAGAAGTTAAAGAATGCTGTGTATTTTTTCTCAATCTCATCTGTTTTATCCATAAACTGTTTATTCACCTTTTTTTTTTTTTCTACATTTTTCACTTATGGCTTCCTTCCTTTTTCCTGAGACATTATTTTAAGCTACCACCTCAAGGACTCTCCACAGTAATATCTCTCAAATAATCACACAGAAGATATGGGTAGAAACATAATATGAGAAAAATTAGGAAAGCAACTAATAATCTCAGTCTTGTAAGAAGGAAACATCTGGTTTCTATTGACAGTGATATCTTAAAAGTTCAGAACCAGGGAACTTCAAATATGTTAGTAGCAATGACCACAACCTGGAAATGACTGAGCTCAATAATTCAGATCTCAAGGACTAATTCTAGATCAATATTTACATAACAATACCCTATCCAGGGAAGCTTAGAAGCCACTTTAACTTACAACTTAAAAAATTAACTAAACAAAACTCATGAACAGGAAAACACTTTTCATTTTAAGCGATTAAAGGAAGTTAAGCTTGTCTATTATTCCTATATT
Source organism: Cryptotis parvus (assembly GCA_021461705.1). NCBI lineage: Eukaryota > Metazoa > Chordata > Mammalia > Eulipotyphla > Soricidae > Cryptotis > Cryptotis parvus. The sequence continues at coordinate 142,104 of JAJIBD010000848.1, forward strand.
CTCTTCTTTAATGTTAAACATTTATACTTATTTTGTTCACAGTGCATTATTTTTAACCATTTTTATTATGGTTTTCATTGTAGTTTGACTATATACTGGATTTTCAAAAGTGAGACAAAGATATTATAACCATATATGGACATCTTCTCTTGTAAATTATTTATTTAATTTGCCATTTGGACACCAATCACTTTTAAATATTTAGTCCAGAAGGCCTTGATGATAGGAAGGAAAATGTGGAAGAGAATTTTTTTTAAAGGGTGTTAGATTACTGGAAGTTGGAAGTCACATCAGAGATTAGATTAGAATTCAAGGTCAGGAATCAGTAGAGAAAAATAAAAATAATTATTACATTTTATGTTTTTATTTCTTAATTGCATGCTGATTCCTATCCTAAAAGAAACTAGATTTGTTTTAAGTGTGTAGTCAAATAAATAATAAGAAAATATTAAGTAAAAATATCACTTTTACTTTTTCTTAATGAAGCCACAGAGGAAATGTCTTTTGCCAGGTATTAGTGTCTACAGAGTCTAGTGTATGCTTTGGTGTGTATGTGGGGTATTGGGGCGTTGTTATATTAAAAAGAAATTCTCTTGGATATCTGATTCAATATCTGATTCTAAACTAAGTCATAATTTAGTAGACATAGCCTTCTTCAACTCAGGACATGTCATATTGAAGTCTGATTATAAATACAGATTAGAAAAATTGTTTTTAATGAATTACGAGATATAGGCCAAGAGATAATACAGAGATGAAAGTATTTGCCTTGCACAGGACACATGACTGACTAGATTCAACATCCAGAACCATATGGTCTCCTGATCACTCAAGAGTGATCCCTGAGCACTTTTGGTGTAGCTTAAAACCAACAAAATTAGTGGGTTGTGTGTATTAATATTCACACAATTCTGGGTAACAAAACTGGCAAATGGGCTACCAAGTAATTTGGTACTTGATCTGGCAATGTGTTCGCAAAGTGTCAGTCATCTGATAATTGAGAGAAAAATCACTCACTATGTATTTTGAATATTACAGTTCTGTATCTATGAGAAGACCAGTTTAATTTACTCAATGATAAGAACAAATCTTTCAATATGCCAATGAGCCAAATAAGGGAGACATAGTGACTTTCCTCCATTTTTCTTTTCTTCATACCAAATGAGTTTCCCTTTGCGTCATTGAAAATAATTTCAGATCAAAATTCTAACTAGGTTTCCCAGATCAACTTCTTGACAGTTTTATCTAGACTGAGAAGCGCACTTTTGCCTTCACTGATTTAAGGGGGAAAAGAAATAATTAACTTGTACAGCAATCTTATTTGTAAAAACTTGAAATTATCTTGAGGAGAGTCAACCATTATCTTTCTTGCCTTATATCAGTGAGCAATACTAAAAACTTAAGTTAAACTGTCAAGCCCATAATAAGCAACTAAGTGGTATATAAGAGGAGTTTAAATGAAATTATACAAATACAATGCAAAAGATTGGAACAAGACATAGTATCAAAAGAAAATGTTTGTTTTCTCTGCCTAGAACTTAGGTCATACATATACCTTTACTGGATTACATTTCTGAAAAGGATTTATGTTTTTTTTACTTTTATTATAAGTTATACTATTTTTATATCTAAGAAAGTTCTTAATATTTACAGTGATGTTAAAGAAACTTCTGCTAATGTTTCATCAGGGCTTCAGAAACATTTATTTTTAAAAGTCATAAATAAAATATGTTCTAGGATATTAATGTCTATAGCACTGTCTGTCACTGTCACTGTCTTCCCGTTCATCATCGATTTGCTCTAGAGGGCACCAGTAACATCTCCATATGTCCTGTCTCATGCTAGTAGAGCCCAAGGGCACCTGCTTGCTCCAGGAACATAAAGAGCCTCAAACAATTCCATCAGGTCATGGGAATGAGGTCTATAATTGTTACTGGTATCTGACATATCAAATACAACATGGGTAGCTTGCCAGGCTCTGCCGTGCGATGTCTCTAGCATATATGCTAATGTTCACCCTCATGTTATAAGAATGAAATAAAGAATAAGTTACTTTCAATTACAATCAAATAAAAATGTCTTTTTCTTCAGCAATGGAATTAAAGCTGGGGCCTCATACATGAGTTACATGCTCTGCTGCCAAGTTACATAATAGAGCCTAGATGAATTTACAGAGAAACTAGTCAATTGTTCTTACTGACAATGTGTGTTTAGTTAAACATTAATTTTCATAGAAAGGTGGAAAATTACTCTGGCACAACAGACATTCTCTGAACCCCCTAACTCACAGAGGTTGTTTTCCTTCTGAATGCCTAGATAAACTTTCCATCAGTGACACTCATTTAAAAATTAATAAATGTTGTCTGTGTTATGAGTTACCATTAACCACTAAATTAGGTACAACTGGAGGGAGGGATTGTTACTTTGTGGCAGTGTTTAGAATATAGTAATCCTTAATATTTTTGAATGCATTGATTCTTCAATACTAATTATCAACTCAATCACAATAGTTATCTTGAATCCATATAAAGACTTTCTAATACAAATTTTCAGTGTCTTCACCTACCTAGTTGTATGTTATAGAGAGAGATATATATTATAGAGCAGATAAAAGCTCCAATTAATTCAGAGATGAATTACTGGATCATTTGGAGTGTCTTCCAAATCAATCTTTCCCTTAATTCTCGAAATTATTTCTAGTCTTTATCTTATTCAAATGAGTTTTATGCTCATTTACTAAAAGGAAAACTCTTCTGGTAACATAACAGCAAAAAATAGTTGGTTAATAGAAGTATAATACAGTGGGTAAGATGCTTGCATTGTACATGACCAACCTTACCCAGGTTTGATCTGAGGCACCATTCATGGTCCCTTGAGCACCAGAAAGATCCTAAGCATGAATCCTTAAACATTTTCTGGTGGATTGGAGCAATAGTACCATAGGGCATTTGCTTTGCACGCCGTTGACCGGAGTTTGAACCCGGAATCCCATACAGTCCCCTGCCAGGAGTAACCCCTGAGCATTGCTTGGTGTGACAGAAAAAGTCAAAACGTTCTCTGGTGTGCCCCACTCCCTTAAAAAATTTGACTGACACATAGTAATTATAAATTTATCCTTTACTCAGTCTATAAAAACCAAATAATACATTTCTGATTTATGACTAGCTTTATAAAATTTCAAGACCCCAGAACTTTAGATTGCAGATTATATGGATTTTAAATTTGACTGTAGATTGTATACTCTATCAGTTTACTTTTAAGGTTAAATTTTATACTTTAATGTTTCTAATGGTTCCTTATAATTTAAAGTGAATTTGAGTGTTTAGATATTTAATATTTGAGTAGTCCAAACCAGGTGTTTGGTGCTACTCCCAACAATCTCCCATGTGGACTCATGACTGAATTGATGGTGCCTATCTGTGCCTTTACCCTTAAACTCTCTGCCCAGTCCCAATACTTAATAGCATTTTATAATCAGCTATGATGTTGAGATGTCCAAAGGACCTAAAATTAGACTAAGTTTCGTTTTATGTACTCTGCAGATTATTTGTTGTCATGACATTAATGAATGAGCAAAGAGAACTATAATACAGGTATTCAGAAGATCAGAAAACTGCTCCAACCCTACCAAAGAATGCAATCCAATAGTCAAAGGCTATGGCTATGTGAATGAGGACTATGTTTATTAGTAATCAACAAGTATGACTATTCTATTTTCATCAGTCCTTGCAAGTTATTATTAGTAACATTGGCTCAAATTTTTTGATACAACAGAAGTTTTTCCCTAAATACTACACTAAACCAATAGGAGATATACATTTTGAGAAAAAAAATACAAAGTGCACAGTGTTTAGAATGGTAATATCTAATATCTAAAATAAAAATATATTTTAAAGTTTCTCTAATTTTTTTTTCCTTCCAAATTTCCATTTATTTCTTTTTTTTTAACATTTTATTATACCACCATGAGATATACAATTACAATGCTGTTCACGCTTGGGGGTTTCGGTCACACAGTGTTCCAGCACCCGCCCTCCACCAGTGCCCCCAGCCACCACCCATGTCTCCAATTTTAAGAATCATATTTATATTCATTATAAAAAAGTATGAATAAAATCTATAAAAATTATAATCTGAAAGTTATAATTGGAATATTTTTCAAAAAACCATCAGATAAATGTTACAAAGACAGTCAATGGATTTTGCATACATTGCATATATGAGGCCCAGGTTCAATCCATAGTCACACAATGTCCCTCACACACAGTCATGTGCTATCTATCCCCTGCCCCCTTAGTGCCAAGACAGAGGCAGCAGTGAGCATCACTAGATGTGACTTCCAAGACAAACTTCTGCCCCTTGAAATAAATATCACTTGATGTCACCAATAAGACTTATATTTTACTTATTTTTAAATTTGTTATGTATTTTCTCATATTTTTTACTATATTTAAGGCTAGAAGAAAATATTTAAATGTCTGTTTATTATACTATAATAAGAAATATCCACATTACCTCACTAATGTATTCTATTGTTTTTCCATCAAATTAATGAGTATTGTCTCAGTTTAAATCTAGTATCCATCCTTTTTATTTAAGAAGGTAAAAGTTGACAACACAATTAAAAATTCTCAAATATTCATAATAGCAGCATGTCAAAATATTGACTTTTAAAATGTTCTTTTTGTTTTCCCCTTTTATCTTTTCTTCTCAAAAAACTCCTACAGATACTAAATTTTATGCATATGCAAAGAAAAATATGTTTCAAGTCTAAAAACTTTCAATGATGGAGCAAGCAGAACAATTGTCTTCCAACTGAGAGACCCTGTAAGGAAAGGGAATACATTTCCTCCCCAGAGAAATCAGGCTGTAAGTAAATAGAATGAGCTCATATCCTAAATTCCCCGACATCAAGACGTCTCTATGACACCCACTTCCAGAATGTTCTTTTTGTAAAGTTAAAGCTATTAAGATAATATTGTGTACAAGAAAATTATCATACTTTTTTTGACTACAGGTGTTGAACAATTTGAGTTAAAAAAAAATAAACTTTGAACTTCAATCATAAGAGACAGGTAGAGAAATCATAGTGTTTCCTCAAACATCCCTTACCATGATCTTTTCCTAACTTTTGCTTTCCATGAAGAATTATTGTGTATTGACTCAAATACACTAAAATATTGAAAAACACACTTGAGAGGAACAGAACATAATGGTGCATAAGAAAGGAAAAATATAGTATTAAAGTAAAAAATACTTTCCTTTGGGATTTTAAAACAAATAATTTTTTCAAAGTCTAAATGGAAAACAATCTGGGTTTTTCCCATTCTTTTATAATTCTTTGGAGCAAAACTTACATAGAATTACAGAGATTCAGAAATTACAAACAATACTAAGGAGTGAATCAGACCTCCTTTGTGATTCTGTGTCTAGGGACTACTTTAGGGAAATCAGGTACTCTATGATGCAAAGTAAATGTGTGTGTTTTGTTTTGGATCATGGATCAGGTGACCTAATATCATCTTGCATATTCACATTCTAGGTTTTATTTAAACTTTAAAGAATGTCTGCAGAAAACCTCAACCAAGTCTGCATTTATCGCCTTATGGGAGCTCTTCTCTGGTTTCTTTTTTTTTCCCTTTTTACTCTTTGCTCTCCCTGCTCACTTTGTCACATTTGTAATTACTTGACTGAGGCATTTATGCAATGAACTGGCTCACTTCTGCCTGCCTGGCACACCAGCCAACATGCTAAGGGCAGAGATTATCTTAATATGCTCACTTCACAACTACATAGATTATAATTGCAATGAATCAGAACAATGGTATGGTCCTCGCCCAGAGACTATCATGGGAATCTTTGCTTAGCTGTATTTAAAACAATGGAGCAATACACACAGTATATAGGTGAAGGTACAGAATACCTAGAAAATAGAGAAAAGGCCAGGGAGAAATGAAAAAAAAACACTGCAGTAAGTGAAACAAAGAAGAGAGGGGAACACATGGCTGAAAACCTAACAGTGATTTGTTGGATTGGTTTTGGTTTTAGGACCATACATGGGTGCTCAGCGCTTACTTAACTGCCAGCTCAGCCCAAAGATCACTCTTTCTGGGGGCTGGAAAATCCAACCTGGGTCAGCTTCATGTAAGGCAGATGTCTTACCGACCTTACTACCTGCTGTACGTACCTGCTGTGCTCCCTGGTTAAACAGTGTTTTATTAACCTCACACACCAACTATTTGCATTGTAAGGCTGTTAAATGACCTGAATTCTTGATTAAGGTCTGCCTAAAGCATCTCCAGTAAGTACAAAAAGTTACCTGGTCAGGATCTCTGAGGTCAATATTTCTTAGTCCTTAAGCATACATAAAAATATTTACCCTGCAAAACTGGCAATGTTGTTTACAGTGGCATGGTCTGGTGCCTGTAAGGCTGGATGGAAGAAAGAGCTATCAGAAGCTGGCAACAACCTGAAGCTTTCAGGTCTCCCTACCAGGCCAAAGCTACACAAAGAAAAGTTTCCTTTTGACTTCCTGTCCTCTCATTCTTGTGAAATTCTTTTGTTTTTGTCTTTGTTTTAGATATGACTGTTATTTTTCTCCCCCAAGCAACATTGTATATTAAGGATATTCATTATTTAAAGCTTGGAGACTTTTGTTATTGTTGCAATTTTGTTTGGGGTTTGGTTTGGGTCATACCTAGTGATACTCAGACATCAATCCTGTGGGTGGCTGACTCTATGTATAGTAAATATGTATAGTACACATGTGTAGTATGTATATGTATGTTTAGTACATATGTATAGTACAGCATGCTGAACCAGGGTGAGTTATGTGCAAGGCAAACAGGAGCCTTAAGTCATTATTATCTCTACAGCCTTAAGTCTCAGATTAAACTGAAGAATGAATTCTTTATTTTACAGCATATCTTTCCCCCCTTGCTTTTTTTTTTTTTTTTTTTTCCACACAGGAAGTGCCTAAGGCTTATCCCTGGTTCTGTTTTCTAGGATCATTCCTTGCAGGGCTCAGAGAACCATAATGGGGGAGTGGGTATGGGACACTGGTGGATAGCGTTCAAGGCAAACACTCTACCTACAGTACTACACGGCTCAGTGCCTTCACAGTTATCTTTTTACAAAGGAAGTATACTGCATTTTTTAAAATGAGACAAAAGTCATGAAAAATGAACCTCAGATGAAGTTTTGGGGGCACACGTTAAGTGTCAAAGATAGTTAAAGTGGGAAGAGTTTGGGGATATAAACTATCAAAGCAGAACTCTCTGAGAGCTAAGGGTTCTAGCACAGTGAATAATAAGTACACTGAAGATCAAATGCCACTCTACTCTCTGTCTAAAGTCAAGTTTTCTGGGGTTATGTGACATCTGAGACCTGAGACAGAGAAGGTCCAAAGAAAATTAATTTTTCTAGTTTGTGTGGGAAATATAGATACGTAAAGAACTACTTCAATTAAATATTTTATATTTGCTCATTGTTTTAAGTAACTTTTCATACTGTGGATCTCTAATTTCAAGGAAGCAAAATAATTTTAAAATAAAAAAATTATGTTCCTACCAAACTTCTGTTAATTGAGATAAAGTATCCATTTAAATTTTACATATCACTTATATTTTAATAATTTTAAGCCACCAACATAATGACCCAAAGATTTGAAATGTTGCAGATTTAACGCAATATAATTATTTTAATAAATCCATTGTTCTTCAGAGCTTTCTGATGTTCCATCACTGTTACTTTTAAAGGTCTGAAACATAGTTTAATTTTTTGTCTGTGGCTTTATTTTGTTTTAGTAAAGTCATGATAAATAAACTTTGTTATTTTCTAAGGGTATGTCAAAATTTATGGATTATTATCAGACAAATTATTAGGTTTCAGACCAAAAAGCTTAAAGTGTTTGCTTTTCAGGTGAATGAGTATAACTGGAGATATAATACGTTATAGTCTAAGAATTTCAGATCCTTGCAAATTATTTTTCCTGGACAATCACACAGGACAGACTCATAGTCATGGGGCAGAGCTGCTACTTGCTCTCCCTGTGCCCAGCCGCTCACAGCCCTGACCCGCCACCCCAGCAGAGCCTTGCAACAAGCCAGACGACCCCCCACGCCATGAGGGCATCCATTTTCCACATCCGGACTTCCCTCTCGTCAGAACTCCACCCAGCAGACCAGCCTATCACAGCCCGGCTTGCGCAACCGCTTGTGGCAGCGTGGTTCATCAGGAAATGCTGGACTTAGAGATGACTACAAGAGTATGCTACCTGCACAGCAGAGCCTGGCAAGCTACCCGTGTTGTATTTGATATGCCGAATACCAGTAAAAATTACAGACCTCATTCGGAATGGATTGAGGCTCTTTATGTTCCTGGAGCAAGCAGATGCCCATGGGCTCTACTAGCATGAGACAGGACATATGGATATGTTACTGGGGCCCGCTTGAGCCGATGATGAACGGGAAGACAGTGATACAGTGAATCACACAGAATAAATTTGTTCCAATAAAGTGATTTCTTAGAAATATTAGAGGATGTTTAGATGAGTACCTAAAAATTATAAACAATAATTACGTTATGTAGAATATTTTAAATTTTATAAGACATTTATTTTTAAGAAAATGGCAGATTACAGTCATTTAAATAACTGGATAATGGTTTCATTTAATTATTCTAGAAATATTTATTTAGCATACTGTGTATCCCATATAAGGAGAATGTATCAATTTTATGTCATTGGCAATTAATAAGCTCACACTCTTATGAAGATCAGCAGAGACAGAAAATCATATTGCTACCTAATACAACATAGCCTGACAAGAACATAGACAATATTACATAGAAATCACTCAGATTTAGAGGAAGAAATTTTTAAAATTCATATAAAAGGTGGGGCCAAACCAATAGTACAGTAGGTAGGGCACTTGCATTGAATACAGTCTACTGGGTTTAGGGACCATATTACTTATGGTCTGCAGAGACTATTAGGATTGAATCCTAGTGCAGGGCCAAAAGTGACCCTTGAGCACTGGTTGGTGTGGCTTCAAAGCAAAACAAGATGCTTACAACAAAAATTAGCTTAAAGGGGTGTATTCGATCTTTAGTACTTATGTATTAAACATTATTTGTAGAGAATAGCTAAGTAGAAGACATACTTGCATTGTTTTTTGATATGAGTATTATTAAACTGAATGTTTTCAAACAATAATTATTGCTGGAGGACATTACATTTTTTTAATCAATGTAACCCATGTTTTTTTTTATCAAATTACTCTGCTTAATCTCTTTTTCCTACAACTTTTAATATCAGAAAGAGCAAGAAATGCAAACTGCATATTCTCAGAAACTCTGTTTTATCATAAGAGAAAATGTTTTATGTTACAAACTGGAACAGCTGGAACAGAATACATGCCTTGGAAAACAGAAACATTGATTCAGTAACGATATTTAGTCAATTACGTAGAACACACCATAAAATTATAAAAATCTGACAAAGAAATGCAGTAAAACAAGCAAAAGTTACATGTATCTTTCAAAGAAATTAAAATTTAGCTTCTGAATTTCAATTTCTCTTCTAAAAGGTACTATCCAAGCTATTTCTTTTATATTAACTAAAGAATGCTTTCATATTTTTACTATATGGATTTTTTTACCCAGGATCCACTTTTTATTTAATGTGACCCAATTTTTATATCAATTTACAATGCTGAATCTCTTCTTACTATAACTTCTAATATCAGAAAGAGCAAGAAAAGCAAACTGGCAAAGTGCATCTCTTCAGAAACTGTTTGTTCATTGAAACACCATGTGATACAGTTACAAGGCTGTTCATGATCAGGTTTCAGCCACAGAATGTTCCAGCACCATCCCTCCACCAGTGTACATTTCCTACCAACAATGTTCCTGTTTTCTCTCCACCCCTCAACCCCAGACTATAACTTCAGAAACTTTAAAAAAAGCCTGTTTTCTAAAAACATAACATCACAAATTTGACAACCATTAAACATTTTATGAGCAGCTGGCATTAATGTATGATAATGTTATCCTACCCTTACATTACTCTGGCTTGGCGGTGCTCAGGGTCTACTCCTTGCTCAGTGCTTGAGGGTCCCTTGTATGCGTGCCACACTTGAACCCCTGCATCCTGCATGCAGAGGATGTGTTCAGTCTATTGAGCTCAGAATTCAAATCTTAACTCCAACTCAAAGGATGATACAATCAACTTTGCTTGGTAATTCTTTATCTAAATGTGGCTTCAGGATTTCTCTGCTTGTAGAGTGTTCTATTATCAACTCTCTGTTTCGATAGGAACAAAATGACAAAAAATATTTGGAAGAAATATTATCAGAAGAAAATACTGCCACTGTAAATGTGTCTTTCTATTTGCTGGTTGGTTTCCCTTATTAAAAGTAAAGTCACAGTCCCTTTTAAAGGCAGTGGTGCTTGAAATAAGACAAACCAATTCTTTTTTTTTTTTTTTTTTTTTAGCCAGGGACCATTTGAGATGCTGGAATTTGAACCCAGGTCATCCATGTGGAAGTATGGAAGTTGTAGTATCTTTCCAGCCTCAATAAATTGATTTTTAAATTATCATCTCAACTATTAGGATCCAAATGACAAGCTACATTACCCTTGCACCCTCTGTTTTCTTTATAGCTATATCAGTTTCCTTGGTCCTCTAACATTCACAGGCAGAGCCACTGTATCCACTGGAAGTTCTGTCTTTTCTGAGACAATAAATTTGACTCAGACCTCTAGATCAGGAGAGTGTGTCGTGTTTTGGACCAGGTTTCATACTCACTCCACAAAAAGGTACTGCTACTAATATTGCTTTTACCATCACATCCTGACTCTTGAGCAACTGAATCTAACATTTTTTCTTCTTGTGACCTTCCAGAACCAGAAATTACATTCAATATCAGAATAACCTAAACACCCATGGTTTTAATATTCTCAAAAGTGCTTGGAAAGTGATACATTTTGGGTGTTCGTGGGAAAGAAGGTCTCCCAAGCTGGGCTCAGGAGGCCTGAAGGCTTCACTTGTGACTTTTTACGCAGGAGTTCAATACAAGAGCCGGAAGTTGTGAGGCTTTAGTGACTTTGAGGTGACCCAAGTATCCCCAGCACCTCAGAATCATGATGAAGATCTTCAGAAAAACAATGAAAGCTATCAAAGGTATATATTTATTACAAAAAAATTAAACACATCTATAAATGAACAGATGAAAGAAGGAAAAGACTAGGTACATTGTTGCCAATGTTTTTGTGGGCGCTAGCTAGGATTCAGTGGAATTGAAGTCAGTAACTGAGAGCTTGGCTAACGTCTCCAAGTATGACAAAAAGTTTCTGGAAAGCCAGAAAGAATATATTACTATAGGCTTCTAAAAGCAAGCTATTAACATTGGGAAACTTCATCAAGAAACATTGGCATGGCACTCAATGAGAAGCAAGAATATCAAGCTCCTTTCAGAGAGACTCATTTTGCCCAATGAGAATTTTCATTCATCTTTATTATAATAATATATAATTAGGAACTAAGCCTGAGGAGATGTGCCTTAATACATGACAGGGCTCTTAACTGCCATAAAGGTTTCTTTTATTATTTTGAACCCAAACGCGAGAGGGAAATAAGAGAATCCCTGAAAATATGGGTCCTGTGAAAATTGGCACTGCAAAGTTTGGTAAAACAATGTGAGCAGAAGAGAAGCACTTGTGGGATTTCTAGTGCTGATAATATCTCCAAGATTTATTTATCACATTGACAAGAAGGAAAACAACCTTCATGATAAAAGAGACTAAATTTTCCTCTATTGCCACTATTATATTGATACCTAATTAAAATTTACAAAAACTAGACATAGTACAGGGGCCAGAGAGATAGTACAGTGAGTAAAGTGCTTGCTTTGCATGCAGCTGATACAGGTTCAAGCTGGCATCCTCTACAGTCTCCTGAGCATTACAATGAGTAATCTCTGAGCATCACTGGGAGTGTCCACACCCAAAAACCTAGGTACAGTATTATGACATATTTCTCACCCTGGGTCATGACTAAAATTTTACTGAATATAAATAACACCAATTAATATTGCTCAAGGTTCCTAATTGAGCTTGATTGTTGTTCATACCAAGTGTGTATGGGATAAAGTTTTGCTAAGTCACCTTCCAAGATGTAAAGAAATGTTTTCCCCAATCACTTACCACTCAAATGCTTTCACTGTTGTACCTCTTCACACTCTGGATATAAAGTGTCACAGACACATAAACCTCTTTCTTGATGATAGAGTCTCAGCTTCTCCACTTCATGTATTAATCCCATCCATCTAACAATGATATTCCCTTTTAATCAAGTCGACATGGGGATAATTTCAACTAAAGAGCCTACGATAGCTTTATATAATGGCAAATAATAATATATTAGTGGAGGCAGGATTATTGTTACCATATTCCACTTTTCTTGGTTTGTATTTATTTGCCCTGTTTTAAATAAAAGTTCATGCTCCTAATCATTATAAACAGATTATCACACCAATTTCTTTCAGGTTATACACGCTTGGCATAGTTTTATAATTTTACATCACCAATATTTAGTCAGTTTTTAAATTTAAAAAATGTGAACAGAAAACAAATTTCCTATGAAAGAACTCCTTAATGGGAGCACTTGAATGCTTTGTGTATGGGAGCACTGGATTGAATTTCTAGTAACTTATGGTCCACTAGTCACCTCTGGTTGTGAGGCCCCAAACCAAAAAGCAGTAGAAACAAATGCTTTTTATGGCTTCTACTAATTGGAGTCAATATTTTTTCCTTGTAGTTTGGGTTTTGTAATTATGAAATTTGAAGAACATAATGTAGATAAAGAGAAATAACTAAAGATGATTACAGCCCGGATCATCGACACCCACCCTGAAGCGTTTTTTTTTTTCAATCTGGTCCAGGTATGCTGAACCAGAGACTCTCAGACATGGGGGCAGAGCTGCTACTTGCTCTCCCTGTGCCCAGCTGCTCATGAGGCTCCCGGGAGGCATGGCAGATTCTAGCCCTGGCCTGCCACCCCAGAAGAGCCTCACAACGACACCCCCCCCGATTCCATGTGGCCTGCCATTTTCCACATCCGACTTCCCTCTAGTCACAACTCCACCCAGCAGACCAGACTATCACAGCCAGGCGGCCGCACGGTTCATCAATTAATGCTCTATTTAGAGGTGACTACAACAGTATGCCACCCGCACGGCAAGCCTGGCAAGCTGCTCGTGTCGTATTTGATATGCCAAATAGCAGTAATATTTATATTAGGTCATACCCGTGACCTAATATAATGGTTTTAGGCTCTTTATGTTCCTGGAGCAAGCGGATGCCTTTGGGTTCCTAATAGCTTGAGACAGGACATATAGAGATATTACTGGTGCCCGCTCTAGCAAATAGATGATTAACGGGAAGATAGTGATAGTGAACTAAAGATGATTAAAGAAGAGTGACCTTATTAGGAACAAATGAATATCTTTGTATGAATCCCTGGAACTTCTGAGCACCACTAGGTGTAGCTCTGTTGGTCCCAGGAACTAATCATAGAACTTGACTTGATCTGCTTCCTCAACTCTAGCACTGAACTATGCACTCTAGCTCACTAAATATCATTGGAAATGGCCACAAGGACAAAAGGCACTGCTTGGGAACAGCCCCTCCCCCATCCCAGATGCCCAAATTAGTGATATGCAGAGAAATAAAAAATACTTTAAATGAAATAATATCTATAAAGTACATTAAATGATATTGTACACAGAAACCACCAATTAACATATAATTTGTTAATCTAAATAATGAATAGGGGTTGAAGATATGGTACAACAGGTAGAACTGTACATGGCTGACCTGGGATTGATCCCTGGCACATTTGGTCTAAGAGTGATCCCTGAGTTCAGAGCCAGAAGTATGCCCTGAACACTACCAGGTGTGATCCCCAAACCAAACCAAAGCAACAAAGCAAACCAAACAAGTTTCCATCCAGAATCCTAAAGAACGAAAAATTAAATTAATTTAAAAGAAAGTCATGTTGTACTAAGTCATCATAGTCCAACAAGCAAATAAACTAAAGAGATAGTAACCTTGCCTAACTGAAGGGCACTGTCCATTGTTATATACAGAAAACACAAGTGTTAATAATCTCAGTTCATGAGAGGCCATGTTGATAGCTGTCTGTTGTACATATACCAAACATGACTAAAGCAATTATTAAGATTAAATCTACCTATAAATCCTACTTATAGACAGTGACTGATTATTGATGACTTATATATTCTTTTATGGAAACCTAATATTATTAGATAAAGCATATGGGAAAATCAGAACAGCATCATTTTAGAGATTATACATATTCTTCTAAGTTTTCAAATGAAGCATATGGGATAACCTGAGATTCAGTGGTATTCCTAAATTCAAATGATTATTTAATAGTAGAGCTGGAGCTATTTTTTCCCAAAACTGCCTATGCAGTTGCTATATAGGACACTTACAGGTTTAAGATAATTATCGGCAATAAAAAGCCCACAAATGCTAAAAAAAAATCATAAAATTTGCACACATGTTAAATTCTTTAAACAGTCATATTTTGAATCATTCAAATGCCAATCACTTTAGAAATGGCTAAAGTCAAACACATTGTAAATTAAAAAATAATGCAAGCATTTTAGAATATGAATTGTATGTGAGACGTTTTCAGTTAAAATTCATCATTATATTCAGAAAATTTTACTTCTTCTGTCTTGACTTTTAACGCAGCCTTTACCAAGCACACATGACTGGAAATGAGGGTATAAGAGAGACACAGTTTCTGTTATGCAGTTGCTTAAAGATTAGGGAGTACCAGAAGTAATTACATGGGATGTTAAAAGTCAATGTAAAAGTGTTTCAAGTTATAGAATTTTTCAGGCACATTCCTGAAACTGTAAGATAAAGGGAATGGAAGAGCTGAGGTAAAGAACAAGCCTGACTCTTGGGGAAGAGCTAAGGAGTTTCAGTGAGCCCAGACTGATCTGGTAATATGCCAAATCTGAAGGGATTAGAGAAACATCAAACTCACTATCGTGGAAATGTAATAAAGGAAAGGGAGTGTGATTGAAAAAGGAAGTGGGAGTAATTCAGTTCAGATAAGGAAAGGTTTATAGGTCAGAGTAAAAATTTCATGTATGTTGGTGAGTATAAAATAAGAAACTATAGGAGAAAGAGCAAAGGCAAGGGGCCAGTTAAGAGTCCAGTGGAGGCTATGGATGCGTAAGGGATGACCTGAATGATACAGGGTGAAAGTGGAAAGCAAAGGCTAGATGAGAAGGGTGTGTGTATGTGTGTGTGTATGTGTGCATGATTATATATGCACATATAAATGTAATGCATGCCATACTTTTACTATATGAACGCTAGAAATAGAATATATTTTCTAATTAACTAATTTGAAGCAGGATTATCATAAAAATTAGCCTATAAAGGGATCCCTAACTCAGCCTGGAGAACATGTTAGTTTTCCTGAGAAATATTATTATCCCAGCTTTACAAGGCGAAAATATGCATGTCTTTAATACTTGTAATTACCCAAACATATAACTAAATATTTCCAAACTAAAATAAAAAATATCTATTTCTATGACCAAATCATCGATATTAAGAGAATCCTTGAACTAGAAATACTAATGAAGTATGATAACCATTTGTATGTTATCTTTTAAATTACGCTAGCAGTCTTGATCACAGGGATGATCTAAAGGCAAAGGCTTCATTATAGATTACGCTTCATGAAGATGATTAGTCCAGAACAGTTTAGTACTATAGTAAGAAAATAGTTAAGGAAAAATTAAATCAAAATAATGACAAACCTTTCTATTAAGAGGGTCATCGTATTAACATATAATAGTTTTGTTTTATGTTATATGTTAAAACAGGGAGTTTTTGGGCCCTGCCCTTTCCTCCGCCTCCATGCCAGTTGCCTCGGAAGAGAGAGACCCACCCATGCCAGACTCAGCTAATTTGCAACCCCGGAAGAGATCCAGACCCATCCACTTCAGACCCACAGCTGTGCTGCTCGGCTGGCCCCATGTGGAAGCAACCCATGGAGCTGACCTCTTGGTAAGGGCTCGGCCATCCCCTGGCCAAGTCTAACATTGCTCCAAGGGTTTGCTCTCATGAGCGGAGGAGAGACCATGCTGGCTGGACTCGGAGTGGAGTTTTGGGCCCTGCCATTTCCTCCGCCTCCATGCGAGTTGCCCCAGAAGAGAGAGACCCACCCAAACAAGACTCAGCTAATTTGCAACCCGGAAGAGATCCAGACTCATCCACTTCAGACCCACAGCTGCACTGCTCAGGCCGGCCCCATGTGGAAGCAACCCATGGAGTTGACCTCCCAGTAAGGGGCTCGGCCATTCCCTGACCGAGTCCACCATTGCTCCAAGGGTTTGATCTCATGAGCTGGGGAGAGACCATGCTAGCCGGACTCGGAGTGGAATTTTGGGCCCTGCCCTTTCCTGTGCCTCCATGCCAGTTGCCCCTGAAGAGAGAGACCCACCCATGCCAGACCCACATGCTTAAGGTTCTTCCCAATTTCTATCACATTTATACATAGTAAACAGTTATAGACATGTTTTAACTGATACCAGTAAGCCTGGCAAGAAGCCAGACCAAACTACACATCATGCAGTTAGTCATTCTCAACATCCAAACTCCATAGTTTCTCAGAGTTCCATCCAAGAGAAAACCTGATCTTCTCCCTTTAAGTTTCATCAGTAAATGCTCGGGTTGAGAGCCTTCTACTGAGACTATACCACCTACACTGTAAAGCCTGGCAAGCTACCGTGTATTATTTACTTTTTATGCCAAAGACTAGTAACTATTATGGACCTCAGTTCCATGACCTGAAGAATGGTTTCAGGCTCCTCCTGTCCCTGTAGCAAGTAGATGTCCTTGGGTTGCACTTGCTTGTGACAGGACTAATGGAGATGTTACTAGTGCCCACTCGAGCAAATCGATGAACAATGGGAAGACAGTGAGACAGTGGTCATAATATTTAGTCATTTTATTTTACATATGAGAAGTAACCAAAATATTAGAGAATTTTGTCTGTTTACCTATCTTCAGTAGTCACTTGAAGAACATGATTTAATTACTCCAGTATCTCAATATTTTTTATCAAATGCCATTGCATTGCAACACTATATATCTTATATGTATATCAATAAAAATAAAATGTATATATTAAATGAATTTTATAATTGAAAGGTCCAGTACTGCTTTGGGGGAAGCTATTTTGGACCACATCTATCAGTACTCATTAGCTACTCCTGGATTTTCAGGATCTTTCCTGGTGGTGTTAGGGAACAAAATGCTGTGCTGAGGAGTGAACCATGATGGGTCACTTATTTGCTTTTATTATTATGCTAAGGTACTGGCCTACGTGATGTATTACATATTTTTTCACATATTAATGTATATTTGACTGCATATAGCGATGAAAAATATGCAGACATTCATTAGAAATTATACTTTATGAGCTAAAGTGATAGTATAGCAGGTAGGCACATGAAAGCCTAAGTTCAACCCCTGGAATCCTATATTATTCCCTGACCCCTTCCAGCAGTCATCCATAAGGGCAAAGCCAGGAATATGTCCCGAAGTACTACTGGATAATACCCCCACAAAAAAAAAAGAAAGAAAAGAGGAAAAATGACATACTTTAGGTTATAAAAATAGGCATAAAACACAGGTGTTAATTTGAACTTTTATAGCTTATGCATATAGCTATAGGTATATATTCTTAAACTACATATATATTTGAATTGGTGTATAGTTTTATCAAAAGACCTTATTATTAAACAAATATATATATACTTGCTTTTAATAAACCAAATTGTTAAATTATTATTAAATTACAAGATATTAAATTATATACATATTGTAAATGTATATATGGTTTAATAATAGTCTGACATAAAATAAGCACATGCAAATTTTGCATTGAGAAAATATTTATTTTTAAAAAGTATGTGTAGGATTTAATTTATGGAATTATTATAAAGAAAATTGCATATTGCCAAGTACTTTTCTACAACATAAAATATTTAAGGGTTAAAGCAATAGTACAGTGGGTAGGACATTTGCCTTGCAGGCAGCAGACCTGGGTTCAACAAACATTTTCCTTAAGCACCATCAAGAGTAATTCCTGAGTGCAGCACCAGGAGTGACTCCTGAGCACCTCTGGGTTTGGCCCCAAACCAAAAACATAAAAAAAATTAAACTAATGTTAAAAAGTCTTGGTTATTATTTTCTTATTATTTCGCACATATATGTGCACAAATATTTATTTTATATGAATATTGAGTATACATATTCACATGCCTATGTATATAAATACTTATTCTTAGCTTCTGTATCTAAATAAAAAGAAACTATTCATTTAAGTTGATCTAGTATTGATTTAAATGTGCCATTGGCACTTCAAATTATTTGAAAAATAATTATGAATTTAACTGTGTATGATAAGTTCTGTACTAAGATAGAAATATATAAGCCCCTCAGGTGGGGACAACATCCTATTCTGAGGAAGGAAGAATATTACCGAGAGCTATAAAAGAACCAAAGAGTGTCATATCCCTTTATATATATTTATTAACAACCTTACTAAATAATAAAAGTGAACAACTTTCCATTACAATCGCAGTAAAATCTAAATACAATGCTAACTACCACTTCAATATTTAGTAATATATTTCTTCAAATGGTTCCACCAATTTTGTCAAATATTCAGTACCATAGTCAAAGGAATATACTTCAGCAATAAAAAAATCACTTAAAATAATATTTATATATTATTTTAAGTGATTTTATATATATATAAATCACTTAAAATAATATATATATTTATATATAAATATATATATTTTATATATATGCAGTGATTTTTTTTGCATATATATGTATATATACATATACATATATATATATGAAAGTGCACCCTCATGTTTATAAAGCATGTTTATTATCTCTGGTTCAATAAAATATATTTTACTAAAAAATTTTTATGTCAACATATATTTTAACTGAATTCCCAGTTATATTTATACACCCAATCAATAATTCCTAGCATTGAGTATCACCGACACCCAGCCTGCAGCAGCTTTTTTTCAATCCGCCCAGGTATGCTGGTCCAGAGACTCTCACACATGGGGGCAGAGCTGTTCCTTGCTCTCCCTGTGCACAGCTGTTCATGAGGCAGTCGGGAGGCATGGCGGGTTCTAGCCCTGGCCCACCACCTCGGCAGAGCCTCACAACAAGCCAGACCACCCCCTCCTCACTCCACGGGCGCCGCCATTTTCCACTTTTGGACTTAACTTTCGTCAGAACTCCACCCAGCAGACCAGCCCATCACAGCCCGGCGGTTCATCAATCAATGCTTTATTTGGAGGTGTTTAAAAGAGTTTGCCTCCCGCTCGGCAAGCCTGGCAAGCTTCTCGTGTTGTATATGATATGCCAAATTCCAGTAACAATTATATTAGGTCATTCCCATGACCTAATATAATGGTTTTATATTAGGTCATTCCCATGACCTAATATAATGGTTTGAGGCTCTTTATGTTCCTGTAGCAAGCCAATGCCCTGGCTCTACTGGCATGACACAGGACATATGGAGATATTACTGGTGCCCGCTCTAGCAAATAGATGATCAACGGGAAGATCGTGATCGTGATCGTGATTGAGTATCACTTAATAATTCACTTCTTTTTTTTTTTCCTTAGCATTTCCTCTTCACACACCAAATTACACTCAACATGCACTCTGAAGTGAACTTCTTCAATCCTTGCATAATAAAAACTTCAATTATTATTGTGTAATATACTGGTAAAGGAAAGCAGGAAATTCTTTTGCAATCATAAGATAGAAATTACAGCACAGTACAAAAATCATACTTCATAGCAAAAGGGAAGTAGTAACCCAAACTTACTCTTCTAGTAGAGTTTTAATGGAAGTCTTTGATTGTAGTCAAGTGTGGGAGGTGAGCTTCTGAATTATCTGAAGAATAAAAAGTTTCCCCACATCAATTCATCAAAGACAACAAAGAACCATAGTCCCACCACTTTTTACTCTCTGTAAGTTTCTATATGGGCATGGTCCTCATATATTCAGCTGATATTGAGATATAAAACCCACATCCTGAAATCAACCACAATCATCCTGATGTGAGACCGCATCTTGATAAACTGTTGGTTTCCTACCTCAATACTACCATAATTTGGTGAAATGATTTTTGAGGAAGTCAAAGCTCCATAATAATTGGTGCTTAATAATAGCTTATTTGAAGAAGGACATGTTCTAAAATTTTCCACAATTTTCTTAGAATTTAGAAACTGTCATTTGCAAACTGAAAAGATGATTCATTCACATTACTAATCCTAGAGTAATATTTCACTGAAGGAATTCAAAACTATTTCATTTATGTATTTATTAGAAGTATTTAATTGTAAAATAAAGTTTTATAAATCATTATAAAATGCTAAAATCATTAGCATCTTTAGCTCAAGATGTTTACCACATTTTAAATGTGGTACAATAGAATAAATTTACTTTAGTAGTTCACCACAATTAAATTAAGAATTAAACAAAGAGATACAAGATCATGAATATAAAATGTTTCCATAACATTTGTGTAATGTAAATACTCTAAATAATTTATAAAAGACTACTTAAAATTTAAATTCACCATTCAGGAGTTTATTTCCTTGAGAAACATTTCAATCATAGAAAATCAAATCAAATTTTATATAAAATATCTATTCAGTTTTTCTTGAGTTTAATAATATTTTCTTGAACAACACATACATTTTTGTGTTTTCTTCAGTTAAACTGGAATCATGCAACAAATATCCTCATTTTTTTGTAGTGTGACTATTTCTATGATATACCACATGTAGTTTGGTAGTTTCTACACACTAATATATTTGATCATAGCAAATTTAGAGGCTGATATTGTTAATTATTTTAGACATAAAATGATTTTCAGATATATTGAAGAAACTTTCAATGGTTATATAATTTAAATATATATAATTTATATATGCATACATATATATAATTCACAAGATTAGTCCTAAGTTAAATTTTATGTCAAATTATTTTCGTTACAGAAAATAATTGACAAAAAGATATATGATCAATAATTTTATAACTGAAAAATGATAGCAACATATGTATGTTGGTGAATAAGAATAGCTGTATCACAGTATCATTGTCTTCCTGTTGTTCATCCATTTGCTCGAGTGGGCACCAGTACCATCTCCATATGTCCTGTCACAAGCAAGTGTAACCCAAGGGCATCTGCTTGCTCCAGGTACAGGAAGAGCCTCAAGCCATTCTTCAGGTCATGGAATTGAGGTCCATAATTGTTACTAGTATTTGACATAACAAATGAAACGTGGGTAGCTTGCCAGGCTCTGCCATGTAGGTGGTATACTCTCAGTAGAAGGATGAGAGTATAAATAGCATCACTGTGTGAATTTCTGCTAGGTCGGCACCACATGGAAACAACCCATGGAGCTGTAGAAGGTACAGTATTATTTAAGAATATTGCACGGCCACAATGTGCCACGCACCAACAGAACTGTGGATTTGACGTGGGTGTGTCTCTTCTCAGTAGAAGGCTCTCATCTTGAGCATTTACTGATGAAACTTAAAGGGGAAAGATCAGGTTTTCTCTTGGATGGAGCTCTGAGGAACTATGGAGTCTGAATGTTGAGAATGACTGACCGCATGAAGTGTGGGTTGCTCTGGCTTCTTGCTAGGCTTACTGGGATGACAGGTATCACTTAGAACCTGTCTAGAACTGTATACAATGTGTAAATGTGAAAGATCCCGGGAAGGACCTTATCTTAAAATCAGTATTATTTAAGAATATTGCAGGGCCGCCAAAGTGCCACGCACCAACAGAACTGTGGATTTGACGTGGTGTGTCTCTCTTCCTGGGCAGCTGGCATGGAGGCAGAGGAAAGCGCAGAGCCCAAATCTCCAATCTGAGTTCGGCCAGCGCGGTGAGTGACCCTTAGAGCAATGTTGAACTCAGCCAGGGACAGGCCGAGCCCTTACCAGAAGGTCAGCTCCATGGGTTGTTTCCCATGTGGTGCCGCCCTAGCAGAAATTCACACAGTGATGCCATTTATATCACTTTACCACAATAGAAAAAATGTTTAGAAGAAATATTTATAGGAGAATTCAAAAAAAAGCAGCAATTTGTTTCTGATTTCTGAGGTATTTTTCACATGGCAGAAATTCTAGTGTTATTATAATTTAAATACATTTACTCTCTAAATTTGCAATGTCTGGGATTCAGAGTATTCTATTCTATTATTCACATTCTCCTATATGGTTACATTTGTCGCATATACTCCATGAAATAATATTTCAGAAATTGTGATGTATCCCCAGTAATAACCTTTGCCCTCCATCCATCAGAAGAAAGGTGTGAAAAATATTCTAAATTTGTTTCATGATGACATTCCCTGTATGTTAAAATAATAATTTCACCTACTTTCTATCAGCTCAATTGTTTTCGCTTGGCACAAAGTTGTCCTGCAAATATAAAATGTTTTGTTATTTCATACAGAAAAATTGTATTTCCTTCATGCTAGATAGCAATATTTCAATTAAAATCTGAAATGCATTTTGCTATAGAGTTAAAGAATGGGTAAGAAACCAGATTCAACCTAAATACACGCTATCATTCTTAACTGCCTTCTCCTTTTATCAGATAAGTGATCACCAAATTTTCCTTCATTAAAGAAAAAGTAAATATTTCATTATTAAATCTTATGGGAGCAATGTAAAATACAAGAGGTCATATTATCAAGCAGATTTAGATTTTTAATATAAAATTCTAATTGTAGTTCATTTTACTGGTAAGTGAATGCTCTGCTTAAGTTGGAGTCAACGGCATTTGACTCTGAAAAGTACGAACATTACATAAAATAATTTCAGTATTAAGTCTAGCGGGATGTGAAACATAGCATTTAATATTAAATGTTAAAAATTAATTCTGAATTTTAATTAAACTAAAATTCAGACTCATTTATACCTATTGTTTAGACAATATTATTAAATATATATGTAGTTAGATTCAGCATAAGAATTCAATGTCAAAAATGTGGTAAATTAAGAAAAAAAGTTTTACTATAGAAACTGAAGAGTCTGAGGTACACAGAAAAGTTATGAACTCTAAGTAGATAAAAACATACTTGCTTTATAAGTAAGTAGAAATTAATAAAGTACTTGGAAGTTGAGTTTGATTCTTTGACTACATTCTCCATGTTTCTACATTCTACTTGTTTTTGAATATGCACCGAAAAGGCATTGTTATACTCATCTTACAAATGTTTTACATCACACTAAATGTTTAGTCTTCATTAATAAATAATATTAGCTCCTTCAGTAATTCCCAAGTTATATGTGATGTGCTAGCATGCCAGAGTCTCGTTCATAATCGGAATTAACCAGACAAATCGCTCCACCAACTAAGAATGGCCATGTACCACCACCCTGGCCTGCCACCCCAGCAGAGCCTCACAACAAGCCAGAGGACACCCAAACTCCATGGGGGCCACCATTTTCCACAACCGACTTCCCTCTCATCACAACTCCACCCAGCAGACCAGACTATCACAGCCCGGATCATCGACACCCACCCTGCAGCAGTTTTTTTTTTTTTCAATCCAGCCCAGGTATGCTGAACCAGAGTCTCTCAGACATGGGGCAGAGCTGCTACTTGCTCTCCCTGTGCCCAGCCGCTCATGAGGCGCTCGGGAGGCCTGGTGGGTTCTAGCCCTGGCCTGCCACCCCAGCAGAGCCTCACAACAAGCCAGATGACACCCCCACTTCATGGGGTCACCATTTTCCACATCCGGACTTCCCTCTCTCACAATTCCACCCAGCAGACCCGACTATCACAGCCCGGTTCGCGTTCATCAATAAATGCTTTATTTAGAGGTGACTACAAGAGTATGCCACCTGCAAGGCAAGCCTGGCAAGCTGCTCGTGTTGTATTTGATATGCCAAATACCAGTAACATTTATATTAGGTCATTCCCATGACCTAATATAATGGTTTCAGGCTCTTTATGTTCCTGAAGCAAGCAGATGCCTTTGGGTTCTACTAGCATGAGACAGGATATATGGAGATACTACTGGTGCCCGCTCTAGCAAATAGATGATTAACGGGATGATAGTGATAGTGATAGTGATGGGATGTGTTAAATATCTGACCAGTACTTTCAAGTCTTGTACACCAGAGTTGGTATAAAATAAGGAAAGAAGTGTTACTACTATTGAAGTAGTATTAATTTTAAATATATTACTCATTATTATAAGCTTTATATCCTAATCAATTGCCTATTACATTTAGAACATTTAGAACATGAAAACTAATTTACTGTAACATTGAGAAATATCAAATGTATATAGCCCTGACATCCACAACAACTCAACCTCTGTAGAAAAAAAGTTACTTGGTTAGTTTTGCTAAAAAAAAACTTATCAAGAAAGGTTATCTCAGGGTACTAGGATGAAGGCTAATGCTGAGAAAATTGGAAGAGCACTGGAAGGTTTGCCTGTATTTCTGATTGAAAGGCAGGAAGTTGCAGGGTGAAGTTTTCCTCTTGATTTTTATCCCAGTAATTACATGTTTACAAGTTGTTAATTAAAGAAGCAGAATGGTCTCTTGCCCTAGATAGACAGGCATATCTATATTATCAAAGAAGAAATTCATATTCAAAAAAATTTTATGATTTACAGATTTATCACTAATATACCCTGTTCTATTTAGTTTCACTAAATAATATACATCAGAAGTGAAATAAAATACCTTTAGATGATTTGAGGAGGGATACGCCTTCCCTCAACATAAGACACAGGAACACAAAAAGGAGGGATAAGGTTTCTTCAACACAAAACATAACACACAATTACAAATTAAAAATACAGCTCAGCTCTCATACTGTAAACTGCAATCCTACAGTGTTTATTCTGAATATTACAGTCACAAAATCATATATTCATTGGTGTTTTATTTAAAGGATCCTATCTTATTTTTTTGGCATTAGTAAGCATCTCTAATAGTTTTAAGTTTTTTTTAAACGTTTTTATTGAATCACCATATGATAAACAACTACAAAGTTGCCCATGATTAGGCTATTGGGTTGCACTCATACAAAGTTCCAAACCTCTCTTTTCGCCAGTGTACATTTTCCATAGCCAATGTCCACAATTTACAAGTCTGCTTCTAAGGTAGACACTTTTCTTCTCACCCCACCCTCCCTGTTTCCACCCCCTCTCTCTCCACCCATTCCACCCATTCCTCCTGAAGTGGACATTTCTTAGCACCAATGACCCCAGTTTCCCTCTTACCTCCATGGCAAGCAATTTTCTTCTCTCTCCATCTCTGTCTCTGTCTCTCTCTTCTTAGTCATTATCCTGATACAGGTACTGTTGGGTTATCCTAACATTCCTTTACTTACTTGCAGCATTCAGCTCTTTTCCAGTGATTGTTTCTAGCAGTCATTGTCATAGTGCACTTTCTCCACCCTGAACTGCCATCTTCCCCACTCCCCTACTTTCAATTGTGGGCCAGTACTCCTGACCCTCATTTCTGTTGTCCTTAGGTAATAGTCTCATACTGTGTTTTTTTACATCCCACAAGTGAGTGCAATCATTTTACTTTTATGTCTATACCTTAAGCTAGACTCATTTCACTCAGCATGATACTCTCCATAAAGGGATCCTATCTTAAACATACAACAGTCATTGAAATTATAACATCTTGATAGATTACAGGCTGAAATTAATAAAACCTTATTAATTTCTGTTTTAAAATTAATAAATTAATATCAATATTAATAAATTAAAGTTTTAAATTAATAAAACTTTGGGGTTAATAAAAGGAAGTGTAGTGGTATGTCTATTGACCACCTGGAAGTGAGAAAAACCTTTCTGTTTTTCACTTTCAGAAATTGCATGATGTCCTCTTCTTTGCTGGAAAACAGCATAAAATAGGAGAAAGAATATAGAGCAAACTAGAGATCAATTAATGTTAAAACAGAAATACCACTTGAAAAGAAAAGTATTGTAGTCTGTAACCGTAAGTGCTAGTTCCTAGAGCATAATTCAGGCAATCACTTCTTCTATAAGTAAGACAAATATTTCCATTACTGGAAAATGTGGTAAGATATTTGTTTCATAGAAGTTTTATAAATACTGAGATACCTCTATATTAGGGTAGGACAGAGGCAATAGGAGAAGCAGAATGCCTACTCTAACTTGAATCAAATATTTAGAAGTAGAATTTTGTCCTGTAGATTCCAAATACTTCACATCCCAAGCTTAACAATGATGATTTTTGTTTTTGATTCAATGTCAATAAAATGCAAAATCATGACATAAACACTTTAGGAATTAAATATCTTGGCATTATTTTTTTGTAGATAATCAGAATGTAGCAATTGTGTTTAGTGACTTGGTTTTCCGTTATCAAAAGCAAAAGCTGGTAAAATCCAAAGTTCTTTTCTTTTTATGAATAATTTGTCATGAAGCAGAAGAAAAATGATCTTGAAAATCAGTGGACTTTAAAATTCTTATTTATTTCTTTTTGATATAAATTTTATATTTTGCAATTTTTTAGAGACTTTCCTATAGTTTTTAATTTTTGGACAGCAGCATAATGCTCCATAAACAGTAGGTCTTCCTTTAATTACTTTCTCTCTGCATTACCAAGTAGCTCTTGAGAATTAAACTGATTTAAAATCTGCAAATTAAGGCGATCATCTGGACCCTCATATCACTGGGGAAATGGAGGAGGATATCACTCCCATTGTACAACGGAGAACAAAAAAAAAGTGTTTATTTCCTCTCACACTGATTAAATTTTAAGGTAGAGGTTAAAATGAAGAAAACGAAAAAACAGAACTTAGTCCCATAGGCTCCCATAGTCCTCTCATGTAAATTTGAAAGCATTGTGTGAATTGCAGCCAGTAGTCAGAGCTGAAACAATCCAAAATTAAATGTTAATGGGGAAAGTCTCTGGGGACATAAAAAATGTTCTTTTGTTTGTTTTCTTTTGTTCTATTAAGTAAATGTTGTAAATCATGGGTCACAGTTTCTGGGATGCTTCCAAAAGCCACTCCCTTTACACTGAACACAAATGTTACTAATATAGTTGTGGATAGTTAATAGAGATTTATACTGATTGGGAAAAACATTAATAATATAACAGAGCTAGGTATATAGTTATATTACATACTCATAAGACACAACTACCAATTAAAATATAACCTGATCTTTAGTACAGAAAAAAGAAAGAGTAAAAGGTAAGGAGGAACTGGGTCAGAATGAAAAAAAAGATAGGGAAAAAGACAGATGATGCTGGGAGGGTGCCATCTTCTATTATAAATTCTACCCCGTTAGTCACAAATTCAACAAAAACTTTCCTAAAACTACCTACCACCCCAAGAGAACTAGTAAACCCATTCACTGCAGATATACTATGTGTGATATGCACTTTATTTCCATTTTTTGTCATTTTACTTTACAGTTTAAGAAAAACAGATAAATATTATTCAATATGTATACAGGACCATGGATGATGAATTATGCTACCAAGTAGATATATCACTAGTTACTGGAGATGAATAATAATTAACCAATTTTTGTAAAATGCCTTAAAACTTATTCAGTTTGAAAAAAACAGAATTTTAGCTGAAAATAGAAGCAAACCTAAAAATTGCCAGGAATTTTTAAAATGTAAATCTTTGGTGAAAGGAAAGTTTAAAAATGTCTTTAGAGAAAAGTCGTTTCTTGTGGAAAACAATATTAGAAATACTATGTAAAATTGATCACTTGATCACTTGAATCCTGTTATTCATCGATTTGCTCGGCGGGTGCCAGTAACATTTCCATTGGACCCTATCACGTGCCAATGTAGCCCAATGGCATCTGGTTGATTCAGGAATATGAAGAGCCTCAAACCGTTCCTTCAGGGTCTTGACAAAGAAGTCTGACCATCTTGTAGGTGAGCGGCCACGTGATCTTTTGACATCCCATGGGATCCAGTCGGTAATGGCTCTAGTCCAGCAGTTGTCTCCAAATCGCATTATATGTCCAGCCCATCTGATTTTCTATGCCTTGGCAAATGAGACAGCATCCTGATTCTGGAATAGCGACAGAGGTCAGAACTCCGGGATTCCTTCTCTCACTTGAGTGAGGCATGTATTCTAAGCATGGCTCTTTCAATTCCTCTCTGGGAGACTCGAATAGCATTCTCATCCCTTCCTTCATAGGGCCCAGGTCTCTGAGGCGTATGTTAATGCAGGGAGAATGGTGGAGTCAAAGAGATGTACCCGGAGCCGGAGGTTCTTTGTCCTTTTAGCTATTTCCCTCGATGCCTTTGAAGGCATTCCATGCCGCTCTCTTCCTTCTACGCAGCTCAGGTGTTAGGTCATTCATCATTTTGATTTCTCGACCTAGGTACACATAACTGCTGCATTCAGAGATGTCTGTTCCATTGAGAGTGAATGGGGCCTCTGGAACTAGTTCATTTTTCATAAACATGGTTTTCTTTAGATTCAGTTGTAGACCTACCTTTCCACATTCTCAGTCGAAGTCAGCCAGCATTTGTGCCCCTTGGCTAATATACATAATGTACATAATGTAAAATTATGTTAAAATACATAATGTAAATTATGTTAAAATGCATAATGTAAAATTATGTTTGTATATAAATCAAAGACAACAGAGATATTGGGACATGAGTACAAATGTGAACAATCAAGATTTGTTTGTAACTATACATACACCACTTATGAAGCAGTATACTATTATTGGTAGTATTTCAGATTAGTTGAAAAAGTATTAGGTAACAGTTGAAACTTGTTTCATTCTTTGGGACCACACTCAGCTATGCTCTGCAATCAAAGATGACTCCTCACTGACCCTGGGTTCAGTATGATAATCTGAGGACCAAACCCAGTCAGTCATGTGCAAGACAAACATCTTCTCTGATGTACTATCTCTCAAGAATTTACAATTTTTAAAGAGAATGAATTACATTTTAATAAAAGATATGAAATAGAATTGCATAGTGTCCAGTTAAAATCAAAATGTTGGTGAAAGGGTAAAAGACAAAAATAGTAAAAGTGCAACAAATAGTAACATAAAAGATGTAAATATTAATCGATTTGACCATCGATGTTCAAAACATACCAAATGAAAAGCAAAGATTATCATAGAGGATCTAACACCCTGTGGAAGTATAGGGAGGTGAGGAGAGGTGATTCATTTTGACTATGAGTAAGCCTGGAGATTTCAGTCAAAAAGAGCTAGATACGGGGCCGGGAGCGATAGCCCAGCGGGTAGGGCGTTTGCCTTGCACGGCTGGCCCATGCCGGCCAGGGTTCGATTCCCGGCATCCCATATGGTCCCCCGAGCACCGCCAGGAGTGATTCCTGAGTGCAGAGCCAGGAGAAACCCCTGAGCATCGCCGGGTGTGACCCAAAAAGCAAAAAAAAAAAAAAAAGAGCTAGATACCTGACTTTACGCAGTTTAATTTCTGGGTGAGGCTTCATCTGGAGGCAAAAGAGTCTTGCCAGAGGCACAGTGGTGATTTTGCAGTGAGCGAGCTGAGTAGTTGATGGGGCCTTGTTTGGGTGGGCCATATGTTGGCTTGACCTCTTCAGGTGCTCCAGATGTCTCAGCCAAGTGCAGGTATTCTAGAAATTTTGGTGACTGGTTTTCCTATCCAAACATATCCCTAAAAGTTGCTTTCTCCCATGCTGCAAAATCATTTCCATGCCTCTGACTGAACTCTTTTTTTCTCAGGATCATGCCTCATCCAGAAATTAACCTGCTGAAAATGTTCATATTCAAGACATCTCCAAGCTTTACAATGCTGATAATTTAGCAGTAGCACATAAGATGGATGGGATGTAACATAGAAGGCAATCAATCTCAACTAACAAATACAGAATGCTTTACCAGTAGCAACATCTTAGTAATCTCTCATACAAGGACTTAAAGTCTCCATGGGAAGATACATTTACACTAATTTTTATCTGAATAAGTAGTTTTTTTATCATTCTGTTAGCACTTTGTTGATTTCAAGCAATGTAAAATAAATTATGGTGGATCTGTTATGGACGCAACCTTGTATGGTAGTTGGGCAAATTAGAGACAGTGGTGTAGGGAAAACAATAATAGTGGTGGAATTGGTATTGTAATATTGAATGCCTATAACAAATCATCATGAAAAATTTTACAAACCAGTGTTTATATAAAATATGGGCAAAATTTATATCAGTAGGCCTTGCCTATTTCATGTAAACTTCAAAACATATTAGCACAAAATTTCTTTAAAAGTTTTATTAAAGACAGGTAAGTTATGATTATTAAGAGTGAAATTCAAATAACTACCACTATCTTCCCGTTAATCATCTATTTGCTAGAGCGGGCACCAGTAATATCTCCATATGTCCTGTCTCATGCTAGTAGAACCCAAAGGCATCCGCTTGCTCCAGGAACATAAAGAGCCTCAAACAATTATATTAGGTCAAGGGGATGACCTAATACAAATGTTACTGGTTTTTGGCATATCAAATACTACACGAGCAGCTTGCCAGGGTTTGCCGTGAGGGTGGCATACTGTTGTAGTCACCTCTAAATAACGCATTTATTGATGAACTGAGCGGCTGCTAGCGGCCGGGCTGTGATAGTCTGGTCTGCTGGGTGGAGTTGTGACGAGAGGGAAGTTCGGATGTAGAAAATGGCAGGCCCCATGGAGTAGGGGAGGGTGTCTGGCTTGGTGTGAGGTTCTGCTGGGGTGGCAGGCCAGGGGCTAGAACCCACCATGCCTCCCAGGGCGCTTCCACGAGCAGTTGGACACAGGGAGAGCAAGTAGCAGCTCTGCCCCATGTCTGAGAGTCTCTGGTTCAGCATACCTGGGCCAGATTGAAAAAAAAAAAAAACTGCTGCAGGGTGGCTGTCGATGATCTGGGCTGTAATAGTCTGGTCTGCTGGATGGAGTTGTGACAAGAGGGAAGTCCGGATATAAAAAATGGCGGGCCCCATGGAGTAGGGGAGGGTGTCTGGCTTGTTGTGAGGTTCTGCTGGTGTGGCAGGCCAGGGGCTAGAACCCCCCATGCCTCCCAGGCACCGCACGAGCAGCTGGGCACAGGGACAGCAAGTAGCAGCTCTGCTCTATGCCTGAGAGTCTCTGGTTCAGCATACCTGGGCCAGATTGAAAAAAAAAAAAACTGCTGCAGGGTGGCTGTCGATGATCTGGGCTGTAATAGTCTGGTCTGCTGGGTGGAGTTGTGAGGAGAGGGAAGTCCAGATGTAGAAAATGGCGGGCTCTCAGACATGGGGCATTGCTGCTACTTACTTGCTCTCCCTGTGGCCAGATGCTCGTGAGGCGCCTGGGAGGCATGGCGGGTTCTAGCCCTGGCCTGCCACCCCAGCAGAACCTCACAACAAGCTAGACACCCTCCCCTACTCCATGGGGCCCGCCATTTTCTACATCCAGACTTCCCTCTCGTCACAACTCCACCCAGCAGAAATTCAAATATTAAATAAAATTTAATGCAATATTTTTTTTTAAAAAGCATGACTCAATTTTATGTTGTCTACAAAAATTAACTTTAAATATAAGGACATGTATAAAATAACTGGAAAAATACACATTAAAAATAGAAGGAAACAAAAATAGCTAAACTAACAATATATGGAACAGAACTAAATAAGGAATGATTACCATATCTTTGAAAAAAGGAGGGAATCACCTAATTATAAAGGGGTCACATCTTTTTGTTAAGAAAGCATTAAGAATTCCTAGTATATGTGTGCAGCAAAAGATATCAAGTTACATGAAGCAAAAATCTTAGAGATGCTAGAAATACAGCACAGTGGGTAGAGTGCTTGCCTTGCATGAGGCTGATCCAGATTTGATCATTGACACCTCCAAATGGTCCCTCAATACCACCAGAAGTGAAGCCTTAGTACTGAGTCAGTATTAACTCCTGAGAACAGCTGACTATGGACTCAAACAACAGAAAACAAAGAAAAAAGCTTATAGACACTCAAAGACATTTAGGCCCTGGAAGACACTCAAGGACAGTTTGGTCCTTGAAGACATTCAAGGACATTTAGGTCTTTGAAGACATTCAGGACATTTAGGTCCTTGAAGACATTCAAGGAGATTCAGATACTTGAATGATCTCATATCATAATTGGGGTCTTCAATACCCCTTGAACTGACATGGATGTATACTGCTGGCTTAAATTCAATAAAGATATAATTAAAACATAGTAAATAATTTATTTGGCTAAAAATAATAAATATAATGTTTATACTGTGCTATCCAACATAGCAGAAAGCATATATATGCATAGGATATTTACTGAGATAATGTATTATGAGTGACACATTATAGCTCCCAAACTGTAAAAAATATAAAGTTGGTTCTTATCTAAATGCAATTAAGCTAAAGTCAGTAACAAACATTTAGTTGGAAATCCCCTGAATTCCTGGAAAATAAGCAGCATACTTTAGCTATTTTTAAATAGCACATAGGTCAAAAAAAGAAATAACAAGAGAAAAAATTACATGTATCTGTTTATAAAAATACAACTTAATGAAGTATGTTGAATACAGTAAATGTAGTGTTCAGAGGATAATATATGCCATCAAATTAATATATTAGAAAAGAGGGATGTATAAAATTATTCAGGTAGCTTCCACATTAGGAATCTAGAAATATACTGAAAAATTAAATTAAGCAATTAAAATTAAGTTTTCCATGGATAAGGAGATTTTGTCAAAGGTGAAATCTACCACAAACGTGTGGGCGACAGAGGTTAGGTAAGACAGAGAAGGGAATAGTGTGCTAAAAATTCTCGAAAGTGAGAATACCAGCCTAGTACTGAGCATTGAATATAGGCAAAAAGATACACATGATAACATTTAAATGTATGTATTGCAACCCACAATGTGTAAGAGAAGGAGAGAGAGAGAGAGAGAGAGAGAGAGAGAGAGAGAGAGGAGAAAGAGAAAGAGGAAAAAGAGATAAAGAACCTGCCATAGTGGCAGGCTATGAGATGGGGGAGGGGAAGGCATTGGGGGCATTGGTGGTGGGAAATAGGCACTGGTGGAGGAATGGGTGCTTGAATACTGTAAGACCAAAACCCAAGCATGAACTTTTTGTAATTGTATATTTCACGGTGGTATAATAAAATATTTTTAAAAAAAATATTTTTAAAAATAAAAATCAAAATAAAAAATTAAGTTTCCAAATAACAGAAATCAATGAAACTGTTTTTTCAACCCCCAGTCGGCACCCCTGTGAAGCCAGACTGCTCCCAGTCATTTTGGCCCTGCCCCAGAAACCTGAACACAGAGCATCTCAGAATCTTACTAGAAAGCTGCCAGATATTGCTATTTTATCCCCATCAGACCCCTTTAAGCCTTGCCTGGCTCCCTTCTGAGACCTGCTAGAACCCTGTCTCTGGTCCTATGAACTCAAAGCTTTTCAGAATCTAGCTAGGTAGCTGTACTCAGAGGTCATCGTTTCAACTCCAGATCAGGAACCCTTTGAAGTGCATGATTCTTCACTCCTTCATATCTCACAGAGAACAAATATTAGCATCTTCACTCTAGTCACATGTCATACTAAACTACAAACAAAAACAACCCCTTCGGACTGCAAAAGTCACAATGTGAAAGCACTGCAGAATCCGACCGCACTTAGTGAGTGAAGATTGTAGCCCTGGACTCCACCAGGACAGCCAGCTATATAATCTCTTTGATAAGGACTTGATAGTAGAAATGTCGAAGATGTTTACCTAACTCAAAGAAACCATAAAAATAAATTAGAAACTATAAGTGTGATAGAATTAAATTTAGTTGGTGAAATTAAAACCACTCTGGAAGGCCTCAAAAAACAAGTAAAAGCAGATGAGGACAGAATCAGTGAGCTGCAAGATGAGTTGCAGAAAGCCTCCAGACAAGAACAGAAGGAAAAAAAAACTCAAAATAAACAGCAGACAAGAGAATATTGGGATGAATTCAAGGGAAGCAAATAATTATCATGGGGCCCTGAGACCTAGGGAAGGTAATTTCAATGAAGAAGCATTACTCAAAGAATAATAAAGTCCACATCCTTAAAGAATTATATATAATCCTTAGGCATTACAATAACTTTGACCAAAACTTAATTGTTAGCCTCAATTATACATTTATCCTTTACTTAACATTCATTTCCAGCTTTAAAAAATACAAAACCTATCCCATAACTCTAACATTAACATATCAACAGCTCTAGTTCTATTTATTGGAAAATTCTACGACTTTTTTTTTATCTTATAAGGGACTGAATAATAGTATATTGGGTAGGGTGCTTGCCTTGTACATGGCCAACCCTGTGTTCAATCCTCTGTACTCATTGGATAACCAATTACCTCTAGGAATAATTCCTGAGTGCTAAGCCAGGGACAAACCCTGAGCACTATCAGTTGTGGTCCCCAACCCAAAAACAAAAAAAACTCTTTTTCTTGCTTGTGAAAGCCCCTATACATGCATGCAATAGAAGTTAAGCTCTATCAGAGGAAGTACCTAGTAGTATACTATTTGTATACTGAAAGTTTTCTATGCCAGCATATGACTATCAAGTTATCTCTATTGCTAACTCAGTTATCATAGTTTCAATGATAACTCTGGAGCAAACTTAAAATAATTTTAAGGATAATCACGATTCCCAAAAATGGGGCAAAGTTAAAAGGCCTAGCTATAATAGAAAATGTGTTATGAAAATGGTAGGAAACATATTTACACGGTTCTGTAAAGACAACTGAATTATTGAATAAATTATGAAAGAAGATAAAAGTAAAATGTGTGGAAACCTTGGCTATCCTAGTAAGAAAAAAAAATAACAATGAAATGTTGGTCAAAGGAATTTTGCCTGGCATATTCAGACAGATTAGATTGAGCTAGGAAAGAGATTAGAAACAGGAAATCTATGAAGGCATTTGGAAATTATTCAATTCAGAACCAAAATGAATAAGAAAACAGTTTAAGGGTGTAAGGAGTGAAAATGTTGTATTGAGATGTATAAAAACTCTTAAAATAAAAATGTTTTGCAGGAATATAATTTTCATAGAAAACAATTGTGTCTGTCATCTTTGAAAATCAAATCTATGATACAATTAGTGTTAGTCATTATATATATAAATATATATATCCTAATCCAAAATAAGAGTATATAATGAGGTAGATGTCAACTCCAGAAAATAAAAATGCTATTTATATAAATTCTTAAAACAAAGGGGCTGCTTAGTGTTGACATTGTAAAATGATTGCACCATCTGAATGTAAAAACATGAAACACGGTTTTACCCTATTCCCAAAAGAACACAAAACGCTTTCAGGAATTCCCTGGAGACATGAATCCTCTGGAGAAAATACCATGTATGCAATTTCCAGAAGAGCACATTTAAGTACTATTAGCTAAGGAAGGATGGTTTGCTTAAATTTCATGGGAATATATAAAGATAAAGGTTATTGCTAAGGCAGCCAAGACTCAAACCTCTCAGGGACCCAATGCCTAAAATCAACAGCTTCTATAAGGAAACACAATGAATAATGAAACAGATAGCCTGCCCTGAAATTTTCCAGAAGTATCTGAGCCATCAAAATCAGTTATTGGTTTAGAGAGATAGTTCAGTGGGTATGGCACTTGACAGGCAGGTTTCATGCCCAGCACCATATGGTCCACAAGCCCTGCTAGAAATGATCCCTGAGCACAAAGCGAGGAGTGAGCCCTGAGCACACATGCACACACACAATTAAAAAGCCACTTATTTAAGTCTGCTTATATCACATTTTCAGAAGAAATTCAGCTTTCTGCCTATAAGAAACCATCTTAGTGCTGTCAAAAAGACATCTCAGAGAACATAGGTGAAATACCAATAATCAAAGGAATATAAAGACAAGTAATATTTAATTATAAATATAAAAGTGTTTACTAAAACTTTTTAGACTAATATTTGCTGCTGAAATTTCCAGAAACTCTGACCAAGACAAGAAAAAGGAAATATATTCACACAACTCAAACATATATCCATTACCTTAAGAGCTGAAGGCACTCTAAATATTACTTCATTTTATGTCTGCCAACAAAATTATTATACTGATGCTTCTGAAAAATAACACTGAAACGTTTTTAAAAGCCATTCTCAAGATTGTTTTAATTTTAATTTATTATAATTATTATTGAGATAATAATATGGTTTACAGTTATGCTTATGTTTATCTTTGTTCAGTATAGTTACTGCACCTTTACAACTATCAAAATGTCACAGACTCTCCACTATTGACTTTACGTAACTCTTGGTCTGTTCTATCAGTCTTACTCTACACTACACCCTCTTCCTGGATAACCTCAGTTCTGCTAAAATTCAATAGTAATTTCCTTCATCATTAGACATCACTCTTCTTTGTTTCTTTACATACAGCACATAAGTAAGATCACACCTCATTTGTTCTTCTCTTTATGACAACTTGGCACCTACTGATTCCACTCAGTTGCAACAAAAGAAAAGCTTTCATCTTTGACTATAGATTAATTGTATTTCATCATGATTATTCACAAAAATTGCAATGCTTCTGCACAATGTCTTCTATTTTTTGTTTGAGCACAGAAATGTATTTTTGCTGTATATATGCAAAGACATCTCTCTTAGCTGAAAACATAAAACTACAGTATACTGCTTATGATTTAGTAGTTTATGTTTCTTGTTTTCAAAAACAAACATCATTTATGCTATATTCTTCTTAAAAACATTCTGATCTATCAATGACCCCTCACTATAAAGCATGGTTTAAAAACAGAGAAAATGTACTGGTATTTTTGACATCAAGAGAAAATAAACATTGAACAAAAATCTGTAATTATAGCTACTGACATATTTACTAGTTGTTATTTTTATTGTATTTTTTGAGAATCTCTAAATTTTCTATTGTGTTTAGTGTGTTTAGATACATCAACCAGAATATAGAAAGCTAGGAGAAACCTTAATCTATCACCTCAGAAGATCCCAAAAGGGAAACCCATATTTTTATTAATTTATTTTCAAGAAAATTGTCCAATATTTTCTGTGGTTAAAGATTTACAAAATATTATGGAGGACATCCAAGTTAATAAGATGTCCCCATGCTAATGAAATTTACTACATTGTTTTCATCATTTTCTAAGGTCTGAAAATCCTAAGTGAAGCAATATTGGCTAATAACTGTATTAGCAAGCCCTGTTCATTAGTGAAATTGTGTACCAGCTCTCAGAGGAGAGATGTGAGAAAGTAGAAAATACAGACTTTTATTTCTGAAAGATCTGGTCAGTAATCCACTTAGAAAGTCTGAGTAAAGCACATGTCCTTTCAATGCTATAATTTATTCAGACAGAAACCATATGAAAAATTGACTTGAAGATTAATTATATGAAGCGTCTTATTAGTAGTTCACAATTGCCATAGAATGCATAAGGGGTTATTTTTATCTTCTTGAAAATATATATTTTATTTTAATCTGTTTGAAAAGTGATCTTGAAAAGAATCATGTATTTACAAGGTTTGATGTGAATTCAATTTAATATGAAATAGGCAAATTATTTATTTGTATATATAGTTGATTATTTTTGCTTTGAGTCTCATACTAGATTGTGCTCAGGAATCTCCTGGCATGCTTGGAAACCCATAAGTGGTTTTCCAGGTTAGGGCAAGCACAGGGAATGCTAACCTGGGGCATCCACATGAAAGGCAAGCACCTTTACTATATACTCTTTATTCATACCAAATAATTTATTTTAAATTTTGGACTCTTTTGTGTTATACTCAGGAAGAACTCTCTTCAAAAGAGAATATAAATAAACTGGGTGATAAAAACCCTGTTCCTTTGGAGCAGGGCCTTTGCATTGAAAAACAATATCACATGATTTGCGTGAACCTTGTATATCAAACTTTCCACATGTTTATACTGTCATGTCATAACTTTGAACCAATGATGATATTTGACTATGCTTATTTATTGGCAATCTAATATTGTATGTGATAAAATAAACAAATCAGGAGCATGTGTTTAATTTTGCAAGTTATTTTCTTATTTTGATTATGCAAAAACACACCTGTTCAAATTTTAAACACCATCCCACAAGAAGAATCAACTATGACAGACTGATGGACTGACTATATTCTAGGATTTCCTGATTAAGCATATTAATAACACAGAAAACACCCTTAAAATCTTGCCTTCTACCCAAGGTAGCCAATCTGTGTGCATGTAAAATATTAATTGAAAATTAAAGATTTGCTAGGTTTCATATAACTGAACATTCTGTACAGCACAATCCACCATCTTCATGAACTACAAGGCATGTATTGGGAAAGTTGAAGGTCATTGAACATATTTAGGTATGTTTACAGTTGTAACTTTATATGAAGGACAAAATCACCTACTGCTCTGAAGAACATTGCTTGTTATTCCCTTGGGATCAAATCAATAAAGTTCCTCTCACCCTAGCATCTGCTATTTAGTGGTTCTAATGAGTTGATGCATTGCCTAAATGGAACAAGAATGGCAATTCAATGTGTATACCAAGTGAGTCCTCAATTTATGTTGATGGATTAACTTTATCACTAGCATTTAAAGTTCAATTTATAGAAATGGACCTTCTCAGACTAAAATCAATAATTTATGAGCCCCATTATTAGATACTGTGCTTGTGAAATATTCCCATATGCATAGTTATAATTATAGCACTATAGAATTATAATAAATATCAGTTTCCTTATTCATAAATTATTTTCTAGTTAATTAAAAATATGAGATTCACCGAAATTGCATGTCATAATCTCAGCATGGAGTACCATAAATATGGTTAATTTAACAGAAATATTCTGATAATGTCTTGTATAATTCTTATGAGAATTTGAAGACCAGAATGTTTTTAAGAAAGCTTGATTACTAATAATAACTTTAAATAGCTAAGAAATCATACCCATTCCTAAGAAAATCTTTCCTTCAATGCATACTGCTCATTATAGATTATTTTCAGTGTACACAACATTATCATATGCTATTCATTAAAGGAATAATGTAGGTTTTAAAAAGGTGATAGGACAGGCCAAGTAATTTGAAAGCATAATGAATTCCCTCTTTGGCATTGATCAGAATTGAGTGGTTTTAGCCCTTGGTCAGGTGACAGAACAGAAGCATCTCTTTAGTCAAAGTAGAATTTTAAAGACGTGGAGATTGGGCTGTTGAATACTTCAGCATATCATTGCTTTTTGAATCCTATGTCCAAACCTGAGCTCTCTATTCATTTGAAGTAAGTTCCAGCTAATAATCTGCTAAGTATCTAACTCTAGAAAATGGGAAGTGGAGTTAGTTCAGAAAGCAAGGAATCAGCCAAAAGATCAAAGGAACTGGAGAAAAAGCTTCCAGGAAGATGCTGAGCGAGATGCAAGAACTGTAAAATTGCTGTTATTAGGTAATTTCATTCCTTTTGCTTTTAAAAACCTCATGTTTTCTTCAATTTTGATGTATTTCTTTTCTTAAACTATGAAAGTGTATTGTCAATGGAATACTTATTAGGAAAAAATGTTTGAAAACTTTAATAGATTATAGTTATTACTTATAAACATGAAAAATGCTTTTATTAAGAAATTATTGGATAATTTTATAGAGTCAAATATTAAAATGAATCAATAATGCAATTTTTGTTATTGAATACTGTCCATGATCTTGTTGGTAGAATCAGGAAAGCATGACAAATGTTCACTTTTAGGACATTTATATATATCTATGTCAGAAACTATGTTTCTTCTTTGTTTTTATTCCCTCAAAACTCAACGAAATATATGAACACAGCTATAAACTTATTAAATGCCTAGTTAACTAAAATAAAAATAATTGATACATCACACTTTTGGTCAAAATGCTAACAAAGAGTATGCACAAGAAAATAAATATTTTGATAAAATATATAAAAAGAATAAACAAACTAATTTAATGAAAGATGTTTTTCTCTTGCTAGTTTTATATTCAAATGAATTTTTTATGTAACAAATATGAATCATTACTATGATAAAATGTCTTTACTTCTGAATGGTTCACTTTGCTGTCTAAAATGTTCCCTATGACAAGAATGTCTTAAGAAACAATGGTGGAATTACCAGTACTTGTTCCATAAAGAAATTAATTTGATCTTTTACCCACAATCTAGTTCCACATTTGTCTACAAGAAGTAAGTGACTTAGCAATGTGTTGGGTTCAGCACTTATGAAACCAGGAAACAGTTCCCCTAACATTCCAGAGTATTATTTGAGACATTGATAAAGTGAATGTAAGTAGACATAGAAAAAAAAAGCAAATAAACTAAGAGTCAAGTGTTTTTACAAATTGTTTTGTGAACCTCTTGTACAAAGAGTAACAGCATGAAAGTAGTGATATAATGAACCTTGAAAATTTTAATCGCTAAAAACCATTGTAAAAGAATAAATATTTTAATAAATGAATTTTGTATATTTAAGTGCTTAATGTATTTTGTATATATAATATACAAATATAATTTTATATCTAATATACAAAATATAATTTTGTATATTAAAGTGCTTAAAGAAAACATCACTATATCAGAGATATGGAAGGATCATCGGAAGTTCTTTTGCATCTTTGACTTTCCAGTACAATCATAATTACATGCTCAGATCTATTATTATTACACATAGTATGCTTGGATTAATTTGGTTCCAACAGTACATGCAATGAAATTCTCAACAATATTCTTTAAAATGGACAAAATGAATTATGCTCTCTTATGCATTTTCCTGTTCCAATTACACTTCAGACACTTGGCAGAGTGTTCCCTTCTGGACTCCAGGTTCTATCTCTACAAGCTGATTCAACTGTCAAGGTCAAATTAAACTTGTCACACTACTTTTATTCTCACCTAAATTTTTAGATGTTTTGATTGAATCAACATGAATTACAAAGTTACAAATATATATAAGATTGAGTTTCAGGCATACATTTTTTAACACTAATCCCTTCACCAGGGATTAGTGTTGGAATATGTTCTCACCTTCACATCCCTGTACTAAAAAGAATCTAGTTTCTTACCATCCCCCAAGCCAGCCTCTGTGACAGACACTTTCTCCCTCCCCACATGTCCTAACCGTCTCCCCAGTGTCATTTTTAAATTGAACAAAGTTATCTAATATGCTTTTTTTATATGCAGCACCACATCATTAAGACATGTTCAATGGCAGCTAAGTGTAAACTAAGCATTTTTATACTCTCACCTTCACAGACCCTTAATAACAAAATCTTATTTGTTCCATCATCAAAACAATGATTCTTTTTCATTTGTGTAACTGAAAATTATTTAAATTTAGTGCATGCCAAATGGTACTAGCGAGTCATCTGGTGATCAGACTCTATGAGTGTGTAATTCTATAATAAAAGCACTTATGGATCTAAAAAGTTTTCTTTCCAAAACTCATTATTTTTAAGGAGACGGTGACCATTAACAGTGTTTAAGGGGGGGGGGGGAACGATAGCCCAGCGGGTAGGGGGTTTGTCTTGCATGCGGCCAGCCTATGCCGGCCTGTGCCAGTCCCGGCATCCCATATGGTCCCCCGAGCACCGCCAGGAGTAATTCCTGAGCGCAGAGCCAGGGAGTAACCCCTGAGCGTCACCGGGTGTGACCCCAAAAAGAAAAAAAAACAGTGCTTAAGGACCAGGGCTAGTACCTGTGATAATTGATCTGATGATGCCAGTTATGATCTGTGCTCTCCTGACAATGTAGCACTGCCAGTCCATCATGCTGGGAACCACCAGGGTGCCAAATCCTAAGGTATCAGGGCTCAAAATACCTTGCATACTCCACACCGTGAGCTTCCCCTCAGACTAATATCTTACTTTACACGAATTCTTTATCTAATGTATTCTGAAGTGTTTAAACACAAAATACATATTTCCAAATTTGCAGTATTATAGATGTATCAGTTTGTATTATTGGAAAAAGGACCACTGAATCTGAAGTTTTCAAAATGCTACTTTACAAATATATGATCACTTTGCAGGCAGATTTATTTTTATGGTATTTTTAGATGTTCAGTAAAGAGGTGCCAAATCTGTTTCTTCAGCAAAAGTTGGCTTTTT
The DNA here is from genome assembly GCA_021461705.1 of Cryptotis parvus. Classification (NCBI taxonomy): domain Eukaryota; kingdom Metazoa; phylum Chordata; class Mammalia; order Eulipotyphla; family Soricidae; genus Cryptotis; species Cryptotis parvus. The sequence continues at coordinate 184,377 of JAJIBD010000848.1, forward strand.
AGGAAACACGAAGGTGACTAATATCCCCAAAATATTCAATATGTATCAGCATAAAATGACACATGCTTTTATGAAAGTATATAGATGTCACACTGAGTACACTTTCTTAAGAAAACAAATGAACATAAATGTTTCTTTTTTTTCCTGTTTGTTACTTCCCATTAGCTTATTTTAAAAAATTGTTATTGTACCATGAGAGATATGCAATTAGAAAGATGTTCTTATTTGGGTTTCAGTCATAGTGTTCCAGCACCCATCCCTCCACCACTGCCCATTTCTCACCACCAATGTCACCTGATTTCCTCCTCCCCAGCCTGCATCTATGGCAGGCACTTTTCCTCCTCTCTCTCTCTCTCTCTCTCTCTCACTCTCTCTCTCACTCTCTCTTGCTCGCTCCCCCTCTCTTTCTCTCTCCCCATCTCTTAAACATTGTGGGGCCAGAGCGATAGCCCAGCGGGTAGGGCCCTTGCCTTGCACACAGCCGGCCCATGCCGGCCCAGGTTCGATCCCCAGCATCCCATATGGTCCCCCAAGCACCGACAGGAGCGATTCCTGAGTGCAGAGCCAGGAGAAACCCCTGAGCACTGCCGGGTGTGACCCCCAAAAAGCAAAAAAAAAAAAAAAAAAACATTGTGGCTTGCAATACGTACATTTAGATATTATCATGTATGACCTTTTGCCAACTTTCAAAGCTCAGTTCTAGGCTGGTATTATCATTTACAATAATGATTAGTATGCTGTTCCTTTCTTTGTCTTACCTAACCTCTAACTCCCACACATTTGCAGTAGGTTCCACCCACTGACAAGACCTCCTGATTCATGTTTTTCTGGCCTTGTTATTGGTATAATGCTATTTTTTATATCTCAAAAATAAATGTAGTCATTCTATATCTGTCCTTTTCCCTCTGGCTAATTTCACTCAGCATGATTCTCTCTAAGTCCTTCCATTTAAAGGCAAATTTCATAACTTTATTTTTCCTAATAGCTGCATAGTACTCCATTGTAGATGTACCACAGTGTCTTTAAAATGCTTTCTTTACTAGTGCTTGGTCAAATATGACTTCCATTTAAAAGAGCTATCTGGGTTTGGGAAGTAGTACTGTAATTAGGGTGCATGTCTTGCATATTTTCTGAGTATCACTGAGTGTAATGGATCCTCCATGCCTTCAGAGCGTACCTTGGGAGACTTCACCAAAAATGAAATATCAATTGATGAATAGCTGCATACTTTTTATCCTATTAGAAAAGTAATGAAGAAGTGATAGAACTCCCGTTGGACTATCACTCCGGCCCCATTATTTCCTATTTTAATGGTATTTATTTGTTTGCTTTTGAGGCCATCCAGCACCTTATTCGCTGTGCTAGCTTTCTGGCCCCAGAGCAGTCGTTTTAATGAATGTGATGTCCAGTTTTTCCATGAGGGCCTCCATTTTCCACATCCGGACTCCCCTCTTGTCAGAACTTCACCCAGCAAAAGAGCTGACCACAGCCTGGATCACTAGGCTGCAAGCGGCTGAGCAGTTCATCAATAAATGCTGGATTTAGAGATGACTACAAGAGTATGCCACCCGCACGGCAGAGCCTGGCAAGCTACCCGTGTTGTATTTGATATGCCAAATACCAGTAACAATTATAGACCTCATTCCCATGACCTGATGGAATGGTTTGAGGCTCTTTATGTTCCTGGAGCAAGCAGGTGCCCTTGGGCTCTACTAGCATGAAACAGGACATATGGAGATGTAATTGGTGCCCGCTCGAGCAAATCGATGATGAACGGGAAGACAGTGATACAGTGATGAAGAAGTAAAATATCTAACAGTGTCAATGTGAAATGATGTTCTACATAATATCAACCATGCCATTGGTCAAGGTTTTAGACTCTAATTAGGTGTCCTAATTTAGACATTTAAACATTATTTAAATGTTTTATAACCAATATTTAAATAATTTTGAACCTGAAGTATATTAAAAAAGAATCCATTTTTAAAGTATATTATTTGATTTATTGTTGTATTTTTGGGTCACACTTGACTGTGTTCAGAATTCACTCCTGGTAGATTTTAGGGACCAAATGGTGTTCTTGGTATGGAACCTGGGTCTGATGAATATAAATCAAGCATCATACCTCCTGTAGTATCTTTCTGCACTCCACCCCCCATTTTGTTTGTTAGAACCAGATGCTAATAAACTAGAAGTTGAGGTTTTATTTGTTCCTTCCTATTGTATATTCTAATATAATAAATTTACAAGTGAAGTTCATTTCTCAAATTTCATATTCTGATCATGATTCTTTAATGTTACCTCTCAATCTTACTTGGATTTACCACCTTTGTATTTTATTTAATTTATCTCCCTTTAACCTGAGTCAGCTATTTTATCTATATTCCTCCTAAAAGACTTTGGTATTTTATTACCTTAATCTTTCAATCTAATTGATACATAAACTCCCAATCCTGAAATATAACTTAAAGCTTGCTATGACTATTTGGGTACATGTTCCCCCAACTGATTTCCACAAAGTGATGCAATTTAACCTCTTTTCATCTTTACTACTAATCAAATCCGAATGCAAAATTTTAATCCTATGCAGACTCTTAATCCCTGCGTGTTATGCAATAAAATGATATAACAGTTTAAGTTTTGCAGTTGAAAAATTAATGCTTTAACTTTTCAATCTCTCAAAGTGTAATTAAGTAATTAAAACGTAACAGAAATAGGATTCAGAGATTTGGGTAAAACAAAGATTATTAGAAGTGATAGAATAGAATTTGATAGCATTACATTAAGTGAAATAAATGAGGAAGAAAGGAAAAGACAATTTCCAGTCACTTATAAGTATGGAATATATACACTTAATGCAAATTAGCTAACAAAACTCAAAACAAACTTGGACTAGGTGAAAGCTATATCAGTTTCTGGTAGGAAAAGAGGAGAGTGTGACTTACTAGTTAAGGAGTCTTTTAAGTCATGTGTGATAATGGAATTTAGCAGTTTATGGCAAGTCCTATATACATACTGAGAGTTAAGTTCCATTGATGAAACTTAAATTTATATTAAAATGATCTGGTTTTAAGATAAGTACTTAGAGTGGCTGTAAAGCAAAAAACATGAGAACAAACTTTAGTCAGAGAATGCACTTATGAACGAAGAAAACAAGCACATTCCAACAAACTGAGAAAAAGGGAACATTAAAACAATAACAGGGGCCAGAGCCATAGCCCAGCGATTGGGGCGTTTGCCTTGCACAGCCGACCTGTGCCGGCCCCGGTTCGATTCCCGGCATCCCATATGGTCCCCGAGCACCACCAGGAGTAATTCCTGAGTGCAGAGCCAGGAGTAACCCCTGAGCGTCGCGGGTGTGACCCAAAAAAAAAAAAAAAAACAGAAATTACAAGTCAGTAAGTAAGATTTGAAGCAGATTAGCAGACAAGATTATCAGAAGGAGGATGACTGCCTGTAGTTATCAAGCTAGAGAAATGCAAAGCATAGAATTATCATGATTACTTTATTGATTACTATGAAAACAGCAGACCAGACTATCACAGCCTGGCTCGTGCCGCTAGCAGCCGCGCAGTTCATCAATAAATGCTTTATTTAGAGGTGACTACAAAGTATGCCACCGGCACGGCAAACCTGGCAAGCTGCTCGTGTCGTATTTGATATGCCAAATACCAGTAACATTTATATTAGGTCATTCCCGTGACCTAATATAATGGTTTGAGGCTCTTTATGTTCCTGGAGCAAGCGGATGCCTTTGGGTTCTACTAGCATGAGACAGGACATATGGATATATTACTGGTGCCCGCTTTAGAAAATAGATGATTAACGGGAAGATAGTGATAGTGATGAAAACACAGTTGAAGAAAAAATTAAATGGTCAGTAATTTGGGATATAAAAATGGCTGGTGTTTGCAGCATAATAAAATGGAAATGCAATGAGAAGATACATGGGTCAAGAAGGTAGAAGATATAAGAAATAGCTATATAAGTTTTATACAAGTATAACATTGGAACTATTCAATAATGTTTTATTAGTAAAATTAATAATGCTACATCATTTCTTGAATATGAAATATATTTTATATGGGTTGACTGATGAGACATTTTTAAAATTCCATGTTGCTTATTATTAGTATAATATGAAAATAGACACTCAAACCCTCTATAAGTCACAGAAAATTTTCTAGCAGCAAAGATAATCTATTAGATGTACTAAACTACAAAATATATATTTATGTCAAATATTTACTTTGTATTTAAATATAAGGTAAGGATTATTGAATATAATAAACCTTTCTAGGTTTAACATACACAGCAAAAATACCAACAATAATATGATATGGAATTGTCCTAAAAAGGAGTTTGGCCCAGGAAAATATATAAATTTGGAATAGGTTTTGGGCCCAAGAAATGAAAAATATGGAAAACATGTGCTTGAACAATTAGGTGCTTTTATCTTTTTCTTTTTCCCTTTTTTTAATTTTTTGGGTCACACCCGGCGGTACTCAGGGGTTACTCCTGGCTCTGCACTCAGGAATTACTCCTATCGGTGCTCAGGGGACCATATAGGATGCATGGGATGGAACCCAGGTTGGCCGCATGTGAGGCAAACGCTCTACCTGCTATGCTATTGCTCCGGCCCCCAATCAGATATTTTTTAAATACAAAGTTTATTTTAAACAACATTTTTGATTAATACAAAATTTTTCCAACCTGACTGATAGTTGTGACAAAAGAAAAATATACAGTAAACCGTTATATTGCATAATGTGAAACCATTTTCTGAATTAAATGCTCAATTTTTTTTTCTTTTAACTGGTATGTATGAGAGGCCAGAAAGTAAGTTCAGATATTAAGGGAATTGCCTTATATACTACCAATCCATTACAGTCCCTGGCACCATAGATGGCCCCTGACCACTGCCAGGGTTCACTCTTTGAGCATAGACCCAGGAGTGGCTCTTACGCACCACAATATGTGGCAATAAAAAGAAAAAAAATAAGAGTGTATTGTGATTCTTTCTTTTTTCAGAGTTCCTAAAATATAAATGATAAATCCAAAGCAGAAATACTTTAGTTTTCTATTTTAAATATACAGTGTCATATTTTTATTATTCTTGGATTAGACAGTATTTCACACTGGAGTAGCATTTCATTAGAGAAGATGGATCACTACAGATAACAAAATTAAAAATGTATGTGAACTCCACTAGAGAAAATGCTTGATCCAAATGAGTGAAATGAAATGTTTGATCTTGTTGCTATTTTGGTTTGAGGGCCACACCTAGAGGAGGGTGTTCAGGGAAAACTAAGTTCAATGTTTGGAGTGACTCTATGCAGTACTAGCTGGTAGCAGTGCTTGGGGCGATGCAGTGATATGACTTAAATTCTTGCATGCATCATATATTCCCAGCCCACTGAGCTAATTATAGTTTTTATTAAGGTTCAGAATAATGCTAGATACATACATAATAATTTTTTTGTTTGCTAAGAGGGGTCAGGGGATGCCTCAAAAGGGTGGAGCACAGGCCAAGCAGGGGCAAGGAAATGAATCTGATTCCTGGTGAGGAGTGGCCTGCTGTATGCTGTAGGGTGCAGCCCTGGGCCTCAGCTGGTTCAGTCTCGGCACTGCAGTGCCACTGGGCTAAGTATCGCTCAAGTAGCTCCCCAGTCACAAAGCAAAAGTCAAAAAACTTAATTTAAAACTTCTTAAAAAAATGTTAGATAGGGCCAGAGGAATATTACAACTGGTAAGGTGCTTGTTTTGCATGTGTCTGACTTCTGTTTGATTCCCATTACCTCATACTGTGGCCCAAACTACACTAGCACTAGGCTTGGAGCAACACCTGAACACAGAGACCACATCACTCCATATTGTACCCCAAACTCCAGTAGCACCAGGATAAGACTAACAATACCTGAATAAAGAGCCAAATGTAATCCTTGAGCACTGCCAAGTATGGCCCAAAAAGCTAAAGGAAAAATATTTTAAGACACTGCTACGCATAAGATTATGTCCTAGTTAATTTTAATCTGTAATTTATTCTGCCTAAGAGGTATATGCCATTAACTGAATTCAATATATAAGAAACTGACTCTCTAAGAAATTTAGCCTGGTACCCTCAAAGTCAAAAATGAGCCCAAGTCCATGTTAATTTAATTTCAAAAAGCTTTGTATTGCATTCTTTTACTCTGAGTCTGGACTGTTAGAAGTGTCAGATGTATCAGAGAGATCATTCCTTGTTAATCTATCAGGGAGGAAATAGTAAGTGGAACAAAATTAAATTAGCTTAAAAGACAATCAAATATCTTTTGTATATAAATGGTGTGGCACTGGATTAGGTGCTATTTCAGAGAATTATGTCAGTAAAAATAAATAGTACATGTATTAATTTCAAATAGGTGAAGTTGAAATAATTTATGAGTACTGAGATTATTTTCATTTTTGAAGTACATTATTAAAAAGAAAATACATCAAGCTATTAATTATGGAGTCATGAGAGTTTATTTGCTTTGAGGTAGATATGGGACTCATATCCCCAGCATCACATATGGTTCCCCAAGCACCGCCAGGAATAATTCCTGAGTGCAGAACCAGGAGAAACCCTGAGCATTGCTGGGTGTGATCCAAAAAGAGACAGACATGGGGCAGAGCTGCTACTGGCTCTCACTGTGCCCAGCCGCTCATGAGGTGCCTGTGAGGGATGGCAGGTTCTAGCCCTGGCCCGCCACCCCAGCAGAGCCTCACAACAAGCCAGATGACTCCCCACTCCATGAGGACCTCCTATTTTCCACATCCGGACTTCCCCCTCGTCAGAACTCCACCCAGCAGACCAGCCTATCACAGCCCGGCTTGCACGGCCACTTGCGGCCACGCGGTTCATCAATAAATGCTGGATTTTGAGATGACTACAAGAGTATGCTACCCGCACGGCAGAGCCTGGCAAGCTACCCGTGTCGTATTTGATATGCCAGATACCAGTAACAATTATAGACCTCATTCCCATGACCTGATGGAATGGTTTGAGGCTCTTTATGTTCCTGGAGCAAGCAGGTGCCCTTTGGCTCTACTTGCATGAGACAGGTCATATGGAGATGTTACTGGTGCCTGCTGGAGCAAATCGATGATGAACAGGAAGACAGTGATACAGTGATGGGACTCATATCAAAATCTTTATTGAACTATTTTTGTCAATGTGCACAGTTGATTGGTTTTAGAAGTGTCTTCCTTCTGTATACCTTTGTGGTTTTTAAAATTATCTAACTTTGTAAGATAAGAAATCCAATTGCATATTACCATTGTGCTATTTTCACAAGGTATATATGAGTGTTCAATCAGGTATAGATAGCATATCACTTAAATTTGGAGATAAAAATGTGAGCGAAAATTGTCTATTATTAATAATGAGTTTACTATTATAGCAAAATTAAGCATGCATTAAATAATTTTTGAGACATTATCAAAGGAATGCATTCCTGAATTTTTAATTCTAATAACTTAATTTTATTTATTTAGTAATATCTTATTCTAATCTTTTAATTAGAAATAATTTTAATGATGACCATAATATGGAAAGAAGAAATATTTTAGAATATTCTTGGCCTATGTGAACATGATGTTTTGCTATCTATATTTGGCTCTGTAACATTATCTAATATAGTAAGAATGGGATGATTAGTCTGAACTAAGACCCAGAAACATTGTGGGAATGGAATTTACTAAGCTATTACCAAAATAGCTTTGCAGGGAAGTTCCAAATAATAACTGTAATAAATTTCCTGTATGAATTTTCCTGTTAATTCTATAGTTGACTATATTATACCTAGATATTAGAAAAACTAAAGATACTACATAAATGGGTGATTTTAAAGAATTTGAAAGTGATTTTAAAGTTTTTAAAGAAAAAATATTTCACATCTAAGTTCATAAAATATGCATGCTGTTTTAAAAATGTTTACTGGAACTGAGGGGTTGTGTGGAAAGTGGAGGAAAGGTGGCATGAGGTAATGATAGACGAGTATGGAATTTCTGGTGGATGGAAGTATTGATGAAATGACTGCAACTATAAAATAATGACTAATATTATTGTAAAATAAGTAAATTAAATACAACTAAATAAATGAAATAAAATATAAAAATTAAAAGTGATTTTTTAAATCTACTTATTACCATGAATGATCTTAGAATCTATAGTAGCATAATCACTTTCAACAGAAATATTTTGGGGGGCCCAAAGCAAAAGTACAGTAGGTAGGACACTCGCCTTGCACTTGACCAGCCTGGGTTTGATCCCTGGCACCACGTGTGATTCCCCAAAGCTGCTAGTAGTAGTGATCTCTGGGTGCAGAGCCAAGAGTAACCTCTGAAAACTACTAGGTGCTGTCCCAAAACAAACAAAAAAGAAATAACTTTTGAAATTTGTTATATCTTAGTGTCATAACTATAATTACTAATTGACAATACTTAGGAAGTACAAAAGACCATTTTAGATGTGCTTTAACTTGTTGAATTAGTTTGCAAATTCACCTCCAGAATTATAAAAATGGTAATTTTAGCTAGTAAGATATATATTGAATAAAATTTTCTTGGGATTATTTAAAATTTTGGAATTTGTTCAATAGTGGTACATAATTAACATTGTACTTGTATATGACACATCTACAGGTATATTTTTGAAATTTTGTTATTTTTTCCAATATTTCCTGGTAGTAATTGTTCTATATGAAAATAATATAAATTACTTTCACTATATTATAGACATCATAGATAATAATATTTAAGGGACTGTAATTAATAGAAGTCATATGTAGTTTTAAAGTTTCAGATTTTCAAATGTTTTTTCTCCAATGTTTCCATTGATTAGAAAAAAATTCGGCACTAAACAAACATGCACAGACAAGCATTGAAAGTTCTTTTAGGTTTATTGCATTTCCTCCCATAGTCCAGTAACTCTGTAATTTTCCATAGAGTAAAAAAATGTTTACATATTTAGAGAAATGAGATACCCTTTTACTATGTCAACTGCATAGCACAATACTATAATTTTATGCAAAAATTTATCATTACAGGTCTAAAAAAAAACTAGGGTGAGAGTGTGTGAACTATGGTAGCATAAAAGCATGAAGAGAGGTATGCTACAGGTGTAGAAGACTGAGATGTATACAATAAAATATGGTATTCCTATAATCACCATTTTCGATTTCTTTTGTATCATGTAACATGTGGGCAATTGTTTCCAATAACTACATAAAGCAGATAAAATGGTACACATACAAGACAAGACATAATTTCTACTGAGTAGAATAAAATTTACTTGAGACTATATCAGTCAATAGTTTAAGTCAAGCAGAAAATGGCATGTGAATAAATACATATAGAATATAGGGCCCGAGCAATAGTACAGTGGGTAGGGCATTTGCCTTGCATGTGGCCCACCTGAGGTTGATTCCTGGCATCCCATATGGTCCCCCAAGCACTGCCAGAAGTAATTCCTGAGTGCAGAGCCAGGAGTAACCCCTGAGCACTGCCAGGAGTGACCCAAAAAAGCCAAAAAAAAAGAATATTATTACTTAATTATGATTTTTAATAATCTCTGTGCTACGAGATCATGCTTGGTGGCCTGAGGGGCCATTAGGGGTGCCAGAGATTGAACCTGGGTCAGCTGCATGGAATGCAAATCCCTAACCACCGTCCTATCTCCACCCTATCCCCATTGTTGCTGAAATACAGTTGTATTCCTGGTCTCAACTGCAGGCCCAGGATAGCTCAGTGGCTCAGATCCTTTGCAAGGCAGGTGTATGGTCGAGTTCCAACTTGGTACTACCACATGCAATCCTGGCAGCTTAGCTGCTCTATGACAAAGGTGTGTATGTTTCCTAATGAGTATATGGCCGAGGTTTGGGCAGTAGGTGTGTGCGCACGACAGCGACCCCTGGCGGGAATCACAACCAGCAAGGACAGAGCCCAGCTAACAGTGCAACCCACAGGAAGCCCCATGGGGGAACAGCACAATCTGATGTGCGATGCCTGGCATGCACCATGGCCAGTTGTGTGTATGTGTAATCCTTGGTGATCACATTTACAAAACCAGGTTCGAAAAAAACTCCAACAGGCTCAGAGAGATAATACAGAGGATAAGGCTCTTGCCTTGTATGTAGCTAACCCCAGTTAGTTCCCCTACCCCCGCATGACATATGGTCTCCTGAGGCCTGCTAGGAATGATCCCTGAACTCAGAGCCATGAGTTAACCTGAATGCCACAGGATCTGGCCCCCAAACCAAAATGAAACAAACAAAAACAACAAAAAACCGAACAACAACAAAAACTAATAACAAAAAGGGATGAAAAAATGATAATGGTATCAACTTAATCTAACTTTTTTAGGAATTAGAAATTATTGAGGGAATAAACTTTTATAATATGGGCTCTGAGCAAAGTAAAGTGGGTGTGGTGTTTGCCTTGCAGGCAGCCGACACGGGTTCTATCCTTGGCATCCTATATAGTCCTGAGCACAGAGCCTGGAGTAATTTTTTAGCATTGCAGGTGTGACCACCCTCAAAAAAAAGAAGAAAAATCCCTTTTGTGATAAATTAATAGAGCCAGGAATAACCCCTGAGCATTGCCAGGTGTGACCCAAAAAGCAAAAAGTAATTAATTGATTGATTGATTGATTGATTGATAGGGAGATAACAAAACCTGCAGAATATAAAGAGATCCATAATGCTTGTTGAAAGTACAGCAGATCTTGAATGGGTCTTAACAGGCGTTTGGAGATGGACATGCTCCCTGAGTCAGGGGATGGTCACCATCGTAGGCCAATGACTTCCAAGTCTTGCCTTGCAAGCAATGAGATTCTTCTTATTCTAACATTTGATGGTGACCATAAACACAATCCCCTTCCTCAAAAATACCATTCTCTAAATTGACCATGAAACAAAGTCCAAGCCCTTTATATAAACTCATTGCTTCTTGCTGACTCTTTAACCTAATCTCCCTCTTCATCCCTCCAGGACCCAGCTCTGGCCAAACAGGTTTCCTTTCTGTACTTGAAATCACCTTGTCTGGTGCTTAGTGGATTCCTTTTCCATCCTGGAGTGTTCTAGATACAATACCCTGTCTCCAGAGTTTTCACTCAAGTTTCTCCTCTCGGGAAATTCCTCCTTAATCTTCCCAACCGAAATTCTTCTCCACCATATTTAATGTTTTAGCTATACTTGTCAGATGGAGCCTGGCAAGCTACCCATGTTGTACTTGATATGCCAAAAACCAGTAACAATTATGGACCTCATTCCCATGACCTGAAGAAATGGTTTGAGGTTCTTCATGTTTCTGAAGCGAGTAGATGCCCTTGGGCTGCATTAGCACAGGACAGGAGTTGTGGAGATGTTACTGGTACCTGCTCGAGCAAATCGATGAACAACGGGAAGACAAGTGATACAGGTGAGTTTTAATATTTTCCTTGTTTCACTGAGATACCACTATAAATTAGACATTAGTCTATATGCTTCACAGTAAACAAAAATTCCCTATTCAGTTGGAATTTATCTATCAGTGATGGAAAAACAAGAAAAAAATTAACATAATGTAAAATTAATTTGTAAGTTTGTAGAATAAGTTCAGTTTTTTTTTTTTGCCAAGTTCAGTTTTAGGGGGGAAGTGCAATAGAGAGAGAGGAGGATAATGAAATTGACTGTGGGTTAAAAATTAAACAGGGTAGCAAAGATCATCTGATTCATATATTACAAAATAATTAGAAAAAAATCTGATATTTCAGGTAAACAAAAGGAACATTACTTTGTTTTTATAAAAGATTGCAGATTACAGGTGATCTACAGAAATATGAAAAACTGTCATCTTATATTAGGCAAATGCAAAATTCAAAACCTATTTGTATTCCGCTAGAATGGTTTTATTGCTTTTGAGTGTATACATACATGATTATCTATTTATGTGCTTCTTCAATTAACCTATTTTACTTATTTTTGTAAGTCGATATTCTTTATTCAAATTGATATCCAGTTATTTCAGCATTATTTTTAAAAATATAGTACATATTTACACCATTTTTGTTAGAAAACATTGAAGTTCTCTCGTACTTGGATTCTTAGATAACTATTGGGTGATGCCCTATTTAGCTTCCAGCTACATTTAGCTTACAGCTCCTCCCAGCTATGTTAGGGAGGCTTTGAATGAGCTCTGGGTTCTTGTGAACAGCCAGAAGGCCACTTGAAGTGATGCATTTCTATAGAGCTATTTACCTGTTTTCATCTCTAGATAGCCCAGCTCACAATTGGCCTGGCTGGGAAATTTAGGCGGATTTCTGCCTATAAAATAAACTGCAGGAAGAAAGAAGCTCTCTTTTGCAATTTTGGCTTCCCTTGGCGTTTTGCTTCTCCATCCTCTCCATTCTCTGTTGGGCTTCAACACGTGGTGGCAGCCATCTTGGCCTACATGTGGCTGGGGCCTAGCTGGGAACCCAGAGTCCAGATGTTTTCCCTGCTCTTGGATTGTATATCGGAAACCTGTGATAGTAAAGCCCTTTTAAAACTGTGTAGGATTCCTGAGTTTTCATCCATTCCCCGCCAGCTTCAGAGGTAGAAGGGAACTTCGCTTCCCGGTACTGTTGGGGGACCCCAGCTGCTTCCCGACAGATAACAAAGTTTGTTTTATTCTGTTTAGTAATTTGAGATAATTTATGCTTATCATACAATTATAGTCATCTAATAAACATGTGAGATAAATTTACAGGCAAGATTAAAATGTTAAATGATTGAAGTACCTTTCTCTACTCTTCCCTCTGTTTCTCTTCCTGTCCCCTTTCCCTCTCTGTTTGTCTTCTCTCTCTTTCTCTCTTCTCTTTCTCACCCAAAATCAAAATTCAGAACAAATCATCATACTTTATTTCAGTACTTCTTAGTTTTCACTTCAAATACTGTGTAATGGCAAATGGAGTTCAAATGTGCTCAGAACTTTAATTATTACCTAAAGCAATACTTGCCATTTGCTTGTTTTATAATCTAATGAGTTGTATGAGGATATGTTCTCAGGCAATAAGATGGTCTAGAGATGATAAAGTTAAGGCCACTTTCCTTGTATTTTCAATTAAGTTTATTTGCATTAATACACATTCTTCCATGTTATTATACTCTTCTTGGTTTGGCAAATATGCTCTAACTTGGAATCAGACAGGTATCTGAATCTAATGTCAATATGGAGATATTTATTTGCTTCTGCTATCCTGGGAAGTAGACACCTGCTACTTTTACAGGTGTGGCAGAATAGACTCCTTCTTTATTTATGAAAATTATGTTAGTAATTTACTTATAAAACGTATTAAAATTCAATTTAGTAACTAAGAATTTGGGGCATATCAATTAATAGCATGCTCATGTTTGTCTTGCAGGAGCAGGAGAATCTGGGAAAAGTACCATCGTTAAGCAAATGAAGTATGTACAGCCTATCATCTATCCATCCATCCTCATCATCCATCCATCCATCCATCCATCCATCCATCCATCCACTCATCCATCCTCATATTGATCGATTGATCGATCAATCTATCAATCTATTGATCTATCATCTATTAATTTTAATTAAAATTGAGATATACTATTATAAAGCTGTTCATGACTCGGTTTAAGTCATACAGATGTACACCTTATTTTGAATGTTTGATATTTATTTGATATATATGCCCATATTTGACCATTTTAAAAATAAGTGCTTTCAGAATCTGATTGAAAGTTTCCAAGTTTAATAGCAAAGTTGCTATACTTTCTATGCAAATATTTCTTTAGCAGAAAGCATAATAGAAAAGTAGTATTGTGTTCCGTTTTCTTTTTAAAAGTTGCTTCTCAATAAGATGAATACAGGAAAATTTTTCATTTACATATATTATCCTGGGAATGATACAAGTCTCTAATAACATGTAATTTATTTAGATTCTTTAATAAACAAAAACACTTAAAATATGTCAAAAGTAGAAAAACATAATTTACCTAGTTGCCATTTGCCAAACAAGAATAAAACACAGATTAATTTTTTTTCATAACTATTTTTATAATTATTTTATTCATAAAAATAAGTAAGTGACTTACATTTTAATAAGGAAGTAATGAGCAAAAGTGCTATACTTTAAGAATCCGATGCTTTAATCAATAAAATGGTCATTAATAAATGGAAGTAAATTGGTAAAACATTCACTCTACTGTCCAGACAATTTTAGAGGACAGTTATTGTTATGAGAGAAGATAACTTTATCTTAATTTCAATTAGAAGGTATACAATATTGTCTTTGTAAAATTTCATATGAGAAGATGGTTCAAGTCAATGATAATATTGTTTACAGTCTGAATCACTATTTTCTTCGTTCTAGGTTATAATATAATGTAAGTTCTATGTAAACCAATACTTAAATCCTATTTTTTAAATAATCTGTCATCTAGTTCTGCCACAAAATTTTACCTATTCTATCTCTGAAGAACAAGTCTAATTTATCCTGATCACTGAAATTATGGTGTTTGGGTTGTTAGCTCCACTCCTATACCTGAGTTACCTTTCATTCCTTTGTAGTGTACAACTGTGCTGACTATTCTTTTCTTTTAGGTTGCAAATAGGATGGAATCCTTATATCCCCTTTCCCTCTTTATTATATTAAATTAAATGCAACAAAAAAGACAATGAAATGACCATTATTTTGTAATATAGAGCTAATTTTTTTAAACACCACTAAATATAGGGCTAGATAGAGATATATCTCAAGTGGTAGAGCATATGCCCAATCTGTGCAGGCCTGGAAAGGCATGGTCTCCTGAGTATTGCTATGGATGGCCTTGGTGATCCCCAAGCACTACTGACCTAAATACTGCCAGTTGTGTTAGTTACTCAATAGAGGTTCCCAGCACTTCCAAGTTCAGCTCTTATAACACAAAAAACACACATACAGTATAGGACTTTATTCAATCATACTTATCACTTGAGAGACTGATTCTAGTTAATGAAGTTGTTGCAATCTAAACAGTATTACTACACTATGCATTATAATATCATGAAAGTTCTATATCAACTAACACATGTTTATGTATGACTATAAATAAAGTTTAGCTGGAAAATATATAATATATAAGATTAACAACTGACTAGTTTTCAAAACACAAAGACAAAGATTATTAAAACAGTAGGCTTCCCAAATATATAAATGGAAATAAAATAAGAAAATTTCACAAAAGAAAAAACTCAAACAGTTTTAATATATAGGTATTTTAGCATAATCTTACCAATATAAACTAAGGTGATAAGAAGGTAGGTTTCCAATGTTTGTTTGTTGTTGTTTTGGGCCAAGCATGCCAATACAAGGGCTTACTCTTGTCTCTGCATACAATGATCACTCCTAGTGCAGTTGGGAGCCCACATGGTATGCCATAGATTGAACCTGTGTCTGCCATATGCAAGGAAATGCCCTTCCTACTTTATTATTGCTGAGGCTGCAATTTTTATTACAGTAAATGAATTACATAATATTAAACAATATTATTCAATTAAAGTGAGTGTTAAGGTATGAATTATGTGTCAAAACTAATTAAAAATTGGTATGAAAAAAATTATATATTTTAGTAACATGCACACTAATCTTTGAAGATATCACTGATTTCTATTTTATGGAGTCCTCTATTATAACTCAGTTTTGAAAAACATAAAAATTAATTATTGTATTAAAACATAAATATAAGAAAATTGATTATGAAAGTTTGTAACTTTAAACTTTGCATACAATGTTTCCCATACATTATGTTATGTGCTTATAGAAAAGTTTAAGTAAAAAAATTATGTTAACAGTAAAACCAAGATAAAAGATAATATAAGCATATTTATTTCAACAATAACAAAACACACATTTTATAATGTGGATAAACCCATACTAATCCTTACAAGAAATTTTCTCTCCCTGGTAGTTTCTAAAGATGCACTTTTCTTTCATTGTAATTTTTTACCCTGATAATGTGTTCTTCTATAACTAAGAAAAAAGGTCTCCTTATTCTCCCTCATCACTATCTTTACCTATCCTTTTTCCATTTACTTTAAACAATTTCCATCATATTTTCCTGTAGGATATCACTAAAAATCACCTTTAAAAATGTCTATTGTAATCTTTTTTTATTGATGCTTATGAAGTATTTTAGGACATGTTTTAATTCTAGTAGAATCTATGAAGCTTTCGTGTCCTGAACTTTAGCCCTACCATAATCTTTCCTTTCTATTTATAAGAAGGTAAGCTCATCTCCTACAGTTATCTCTCGACTTTTCACTATCATAAGAGTTGGTGTCTCTGATATACTGAGTTCTCCTCTCTACTTATTTTACATTTTACTTAAAAATAATTACTGTACAGTCCAATGATATTCATTAGCATGTTTAAGCAGACTGCCCAAATGGAGTTTTTGTTGTTGTTGCTGTTTGATTTTTATTCAGGCACTATGCTAGGTAGGGGAAATAGTAAAAAATACATAGACCTCTCTAATCCATAAAAAGGGGCAAAATGGAATGAGTTACTTTAAATTTATCTTACAATCTGAATTTATTCACCTAAAATGATTACAGCAATAGCAGCTGCAGTGATGACCCTTCACCCTCTCATCAAGTTAAGTCACATCTACACAAGTTGAGTCTCCAAGCACGTCATTTGTCCCTGTTGCCTTTGCCTTAGATCAAAACAGCATTTCTGTTGTGGTTAATTGTGTTTTGCTTAAAAGTTTCAACCACTCTCCTGTGCTTTCCACTTTATTATCCACACTGCCACCAACTGATGTCTCTTAAAATAACTTTATATTCTTTTCTGGATTGAAACTGATACTACACTATCAAATTCCTTGCCATGGTAGACAAAAAACACTTCAAAATAAAGCCGGCTCTTTTACTATCTCATTTTACACATGTACCATAAATTCTCCCCTTAAACTTTTCCTGCAAAAACACTCTAAATTATTCATGTCATGGATGCGCATATTATATAAGTCATGTAAAGAGGTAGATTTTTATTTTATTATTATTATTATTATTATTATTATTGCTTTTTGGGTCACACCCGGCAATGTTCAGGGGTTACTCCTGGCTCTGCACTCAGGAATTACTCCTGGCGGTGCTTGGGGGACCATATGGGATGCCTGGAATCGAACCCGGGCCAGCACAGGCCGGCCGCATGCAAGGCAAATGCCCTACCCGCTGGGCTAACTCTCCAAGATGTAGATTTTTAGATCCACTAAGATCATGGACTCTAAAATTGTGTTTGCTGCCCAACTGTCCAACAGAGTAAATAAATAGGGGATACTTATTGATTTTATCATTTTGCTTTTCAATAAAAATTTCATCAACCTATGATGAAAGGATAACACACAATAAGGCACATAACTTATTCTAGGAAGCAAGCTTATGCCCCATGTTTATTTGTAATTGTCCATTTTTAAGTAATAATTAAAATAATTTTCCAATTTAAGCTAGTGACAGAAATGGGATTTCTTTCAAGAACTTTTTTGATGGATCTAAAAGATACAGTTAAAGGACTTTTTACTGAAGCCTTTATTTATTTACTTATCTTTTTAATTAAACAAAGCAATATAGCAATTCTAAATCAGATATAAAGTAATTTTTAGAAAATAGTATTAAAAATAATAATTACAGGACTTTGGGATATTACAGCAATTAGGACATAGGCCTAGCATAAATTTGTATTGAATTTGGTTCCTGACACCACATGAGATTCTGAGTATCACTGAGTGCCCCTGGTGCCTCTGGCATCATGAGACCCAGGTAGCACTGCTTGTTCTGGTTTTAGTGTTTTAGTGTTGAGCTTCTAGCACCATTGACTGAGTATCACCAGAAGTGGCCCTCCCCACTGCTGAGCACTTTTTGGAAGGGCTCAAAACAAAACAAATAATCAAATTAATATGCATAGATTTTATATATTCTTAAAACTTAATTTGAAAATCTTGGAAAATATTGAAGTTCTTTGATCTTTCATACTAAAGCTATTATGTAATAATAGAATGAAAATTCTTAGTAATATGATATATGAAATAAAGATTTCAAAAACTACGAACAAACAAAAAGGACTGAGAACATATCATGCAATAAAGGTTCAATAATGTGATTGGCTTATACACATAATTGAGTTCTAATATCTGAATCTATTGTATTCTATCAAAGATTGTTAGGAAATTAACTTTGGGTTGAGTGGAAAGAAAAGTTCAGCCAAACAAAATGTGTAGGCATTTCAGTTTTAAGAACTCAGTAGCACGTACACAGATGGAAAAGTGACAAGGCATTTAATAGTGTGCAATTACCTACATTTTAAAAAAAGATGCCTTTGTTAGTGCTATAAATAGAGAACAGGCACTCCTATTTCCCAGTGTGTCTTAAGTGATAGGAAAAGACATGAAGTTCTACTAAATTACTTCACTTCCTCTAGATAGCATGTTGCAAAAAATACAAATATTTAGAACTCTATATATATCTTTTGCCCTGGAAATGTAGAAAACGTTCTCTTAAAAATATACAAACTATGTAAATAAAATGTCCATGCGTTATACCTTTAACTTAGTGGCCATGGAGTATAAATTCTAAGTCATTTTCACACTAGGCATAAGAAGTCCAGAAACATAATGTACCAAAGGTAGAGATAACAAAAACCTGAAGCAACATAATTGCTCACAGTTAGTATACCCATGTAAATAAAATTCTTTTTAACGCATATGTTCAACCAAATTTTCAATCAAATATTACTAATAAAATTTACTAAACCAAATTATTGTTGCTGTGCTTTGATATTATGATCAATTGTTCAATGAACAATGCATTTTACTGTTTATATTATAGGATCATCCACAAGAATGGTTACAGTGAGCAGGAATGCTTGGAGTTCAAAGCTGTAGTTTATAGCAATACGTTGCAATCCATCCTAGCTATTGTGAAAGCCATGAATACACTTGAGATTGATTATGTAAATCCCAGAAGTCCAGTAAGTATATGAATAATGAGCCACGAAAGCAGTAGAACTTCATAAATTTGCAATACTAATTACTACAAAAATTTTAAGCACATAAAGTGTGAATTTACTAAGCATTAATTCTATTTTCTATAAAAGTTTCTATTTTCTTCAAATAAATTTTTTCCCATAGTCTATGTTTTATGATTATATTCAATATTAAATCTTTTCCTGGTCAAAATCTACTGTGAAGTAATATACTATATTATAAAAAGTTTTATAAAAGCATTTGTTTCATAAAATCACTTTGCTATATGTTTGTATTTATTATATTATTCGAATTAAGAGCTAAATCATAGAGACCATAGTATCTAGTCATATTTCAATAAATTTCAGTGATAATACAAAGAAATATGTCAATACGAAAAAAGGTCTTGTTTATTCATGTTATTATTTTTTAAAAAGTATAGTACATGATTAATAAATTATTTGTGACTTATATATTCAAATAGTAAAGTTTTATATATAAATTAAAAGTTCTATTTTTCCTGTTTTATAATAGTTTGTTAAAATGCATTTAAATTTATTTATAATATTTTGTTGAAATTCATTTAAATGTATTTACCATAAAACAGCAATGTACAAACATATCTAAGTACTTTAGTTGGCAAGTAAAACAGTATTATTCAAAGAACAATAGCTGACCACACCTCCCCCAAAGAAATCACCATGAACAATTCGCAAGAACTCACCTATTTCTCTATGACCCCTCCAAGAACGGCTCGTTGCCTCCAGAGGATGTGAACTGCTTCCAAAATGACTCTTGAGAACTCGTTATTCTAATAATAAAAAATTAAAGGAGAACAGTACAGTAAGTACATAGACTAGCATGACTACTTCTCTCCCCACCACCTGGCGGTAGTTTCAGGGTTAGATTATTAGAATATCTTAAGAGGAAATGAAAGGATTCTCTTTTCCAGCTGTCTTTCAATTTTCTAAAGGAAATCCTGTTTTGTTTTCTTTGACTTTCTAAAAGTGAATGTAGAAATGATCAGTATGTCCTTAGAACAAACAGGTTGTTTTTTATAATTAAAAATATGATTATAGGTTAGATTACAATAGTGTTTAAGTTTCTGGCATTCATCTACAAAGCAACTGCAAACCAGTGACACTGAAGTGCCTGATTTTTTTTTTATCAGAACATTTGCTAGATTTATTTTTCCACAACTTGGCTAGAGTAACCACCCAATACTGCATTTACTGATTACACTTCCCTTCTTACATGTCTAAGAGGAACAGAAACAGAACTACAGTATGTGTTCATTTTCTACTCTTTCTTGCTTTGGTGGTTTTGCTTTTTCTTGAGAGTTTTCTTACCTCTATGACACTGGCTTTTTAAAAAAACCTAGGAGATTTAATCTGTCCCATGAAACAACCTGGTATATCTCTGCTGTTTAAGACATGATAAATGAGAGGCAAAGAGTAGCAATATGACATTCATTAAATTTTTAGTATTTAAAAAAAGAAAACTCATATATCCTAGTTTCCGTTATATGAGGATTTTTATTAAAATACTTTCAATGATTAGAAACAGTTTAGATATTTTCCTCCTTGTAAACAACAGGGGCTTCTGAGAGATGTGATCTTTCTAATATATTCTAGAGGACAGTTTCATAAATTTGAATTTGCATTTATAACATTTATATATCTATATTGTAGAAGTCTTGCCTAGTACTA
Source organism: Cryptotis parvus (assembly GCA_021461705.1). Lineage (NCBI taxonomy): Eukaryota > Metazoa > Chordata > Mammalia > Eulipotyphla > Soricidae > Cryptotis > Cryptotis parvus. The sequence goes on from JAJIBD010000848.1 coordinate 205,090, forward strand.
CTTATTTATACATATTTGTTTTCAGACCACCCTGTGTTTTCAAACAAGTGGTGTCAGCAATCAATAAAGGATGAGTCTGTTAGTTAAGATTCTCTAAACAATCTGGCAATCATATGGAGGAAAAATGACAGATTTTGTAAATTATTTCCATTGTGCTGATTTAAAAATAAACATAAAACGTTTTAGATTGTCAATAAATGTGTCAGTACAGTAAGTCAAACACTACTAAAGAATAGACATACTTCTTAGGAGTTTCCATGTTGTCAAATACCAAACATTGTCATCAGGTACTCCTGACCCGTTCATATTTTGATTTTAACTGAGATAAACGTCAATTACATTCATTGGTACTTGTTTTTGAGATTAATACACACTCTAGTGGCTTGAACTGTTTATTTAACATATTTATTGTTAAATATTTTATATGTGTGACTTTCATAGTTCTGACATCCTATGTTTATGTATTTAGTTCTTGATTTTATTTCACATGTTTGAATATTTTTACATGACTATACATCACACAGAGATTCCTACATAAAGAGAAAAAGATCAGGATTAAATTTTACATAGGTTATATTGGTCTCTTGTTACAAAATTTTTTACAAGCTACTTACCCTAAATTTCTGTCTCTTCAACAATAAAATGTTAATGACTTCCTCACCAAATGACACTGACCAAATGGAGAAGACATAAGCATTAAAAATCCACCTAAAACCAAACTATTACAGATTGCAAACTTATAATAAATACTAGGAATTAGTATAATAATCATTCTTTTAATAATCATTTTGAAATAATCATTTTAATATATGTTAAAATATGTATATAAGGTTTACAACTCAATACTGTTGAAAACATTATTTCTTTATAGTGATTGTTTACTGTTTCATAAATTCTAACGAGAATTAAACAGAAAATGAGATGATAATGATAATTAAGCAGAAATGAGATGAAATAATATGTCCTCAAGATAGACAAGCTATTGAAATATTGAGAGGCAAAAGAGGTAGGTAAGGTAAGGTAAACAGCAGTAAGGTGGGTGCCTTACCTGTGACCAACCCAGGTTTGGTCCCTTGCATCCCATATCTTCCAAGCCCTACCAGGATTTTCTCTAAGCACGGACCCAGGAGTAAGGCCTGAGTACTATCAGATGTGGCCCCCAAACTGAAAAAGAAATCAAGATAGAATGCATTCAAGCTGAAAGGACTTGGAAGTTCAAGCAAGAAAAATATTTTAAAAGAATCTATTAGTTCCACTACTGTTGCAAACCAATGGATAAATCAAGTTTTAAAATGCAAATGGATTTAGTAATATTGATCTCAATAAAGTAATTCAAGAGATTACAAATGAGTTATGGCTGAATAATCCAATCAAGTGGTTTACGAAATACCAAATTACACAGTAATAGAAATGAAAAAAATATTTTCTATCTTTCTTTTCTTTCCTTTCCTTCCTTCCTTCCTTCCTTCCTTCCTTCCTTCCTTCCTTCCTTCCTTCCTTCCTTCCTTCCTTCCTTCCTTCCTTCCTTCCTTCCTTCCTTCTTTTCTTTCTTCTTTCTTTCTTTCTTTCTTTCTTTCTTTCTTTCTTTCTTTCTTTCTTTCTTTCTTTCTTTCTTTCTTTCTTTCTTTCTTTCTTTCTTTCCTTCCTTCTTTTTTTCTTTATCTCTTTGCTTCTTTCTCTCTTCTTTGTTTCATCTTTTTTTAAAATGAGGCTATAGCTGAGGATGAGAGCTCTATAGTTGAAATGGATCTATCTAACGATGGCTTATTATGACTACTTTGGCCTAATAGTTGATAAATTTCTTTTGGTTAATTCAGACACTGTAAAATTCAGTAGAAAGACTATGGACAAAATTACGAGTTTCAGAGACTCAGGATTTGAGTCCAGATGACCTCAGTTCCTTAGCCTATTTATCAGTGGTTAAAATTTACTAATCAAATTACTAATCTTAAAAAACTATCACAGGGACTGGAGCGATAGTCCAGCAGGTAAGGGCGTTTGCCTTGCATGCAACCGGCCGATGCCTGCCTGGGTTCGATCCCCAGCATCCCGTATGGTCCCCTGAGCACCGCCAGGAGTAATTCCTGAGTACAAAGCCAGGAGAAACCCCTGAGTATGGCTGGGTGTGACCCAAAAAAAAAAAAAAACTATCACAAAGGTAGAATAAATGTTCAACACCATTATTACCCAAAGGAATAAAAATAATATTTTGAGAGTTAGAGAGATCGTAGAAAATTAACATGCTTCCCTTGGATGTAGCCACTCCAGTTCAATCCCTGACATGACAGTGTACTCCAAGCATCACCAAGTCTAACCCTGTAATGCCCTCCAAGCACTATTGGTGTGTTTCAGTTCATCCTCAGCACCACAGGACCTGAGCAGAACCACATCCTCAGGACCCCAAACAGAATCACCAGTAGGTTTGGCTGACTGGGAGGCAACTGGGCCTCCTAAGCACTCTTTAGGTGACTCTTCATACCAAAATTACTATAACATAGGTCTACAGGTCTGTCTCTATACCAATACCACACTGTCTTAATTACAACTGCTCTGTAGTAGAGCTTGAGGTTGGGGAAAGTGATACCTCCCATCTTCTTTTTTCCCAAGGATTGCTTTAGCTATTCGTGGGAGTTTTATTATTCCATACAAATTTCAGGAGTGTCTGCGCTATTCACTATAGCTAGAATCTGGAAACAACCTAAATGCCCGAGAACAGAGGACTGGCTAAAGAAACTGTGGTTCATCTACACTATGGAATACTATGCGGCTGTCAGAAAAGATGAAATTATGAAATTTACCTGCAAATGGATGGACATGGAGACTATCATGCTGAGTGAAATTAGTCAGAAGGAAAAGGACAGATATAGAATGACTGCATTCATTAATACGACATAAATAGATACCAGTGTTTTACTAAATGTGGGAAATGGTAATGGCTGATTAAACTCACCATTGGGGCCCGCCCGGGGGCGTCCTCCCCGCCCCGGCCCCCCCCCGCAAAAAAAAAAAAAAACTCACCATTGAATATACACAAAGAGACTTAAGTGATAAACTCTAAATACCTGCAGGACTAGCCACAATGTGTAAAATAAGAGGAAGAGAGATGCAGAGACAGAGAGAGAGACAGAGAGAGAAAGAGAGGAAATTGGGGTACCTGCTATTAAGGCAGCATGGGGGTGGGCGGGAGGGTGGGGTACATTGGTGGTGGAAATGGGGCACTGGTGGAGGGATGGGTGCTGGTATACTGTATTACCAAGAACCAATTATGAACACCTTTGTAATTGTATGTTTCACTGTGGTGTAATAAAAAATTAAAAAAAAGAAAAAAATTACTATAACAAAATAGAAATGTTCTATTTAAAAAATAGTATGTGCTATCAAACAATAATATTTTATCCTGCTCATTAAAAATTGATTTAGGAAGACCAGCAGCAACTCTATGCAATGGCAAATTCCCTGGGAGATGGTGGCATGACTCCAGAACTGGCTGAGGTGATAAAGCGACTGTGGAAAGACCCTGGGATTCAGGCTTGCTTTCAAAGGGCATCAGAATATCAGCTCAATGACTCAGCAGCTTAGTAAGTGAATGCATAGTTCCAGGGGTGGGGATTTGGCTGAAAGGTAGGACATAGGCCTTGCATATTCATGTTCTTTAGTTTAATTCCTGTTTCTATATAACAGCCTAGCACTACTGAACAGAGCACTGCCAGTAATGACCCTGGTAGACTCAAGGAGATAGTTGGGCTAGCTCTTTTTTTTTTTTGGCTTTTTTGGGTCACACCCGGCAATGCTTAGGGGTTTCTCCTGGCTCTGCACTCAGGAATCACTCCTGGCGATGCTCAGGGAACCATATGGGATGCCTGGGATCGAAACCCCGGCCAGCACAGCCGGCCCGCTGGCCCGTGTGAAAGGCAAACGCCCTATCTGCTGGGTTATCATTCCGCCCCTGGCCCCTAGAATGTGTTCTTTCAAAGAATGAATATAATTGTTAAAGTCCTACAAAGCATACTAGCCCTATTTTTTTTTAAATCATTATAGGAACTGGAGAAATAGTACCAGGGATAAGGGTTCGGGTTAATTTACTTGTCCGGTATGGGTCAACCCTGGTTTGATTCCTGGTACCATACACGATCCTATAAACCCTCTGGGAGTGATCCCTGAGCACAGAGAGAGGAGTAAGCCCTGAAAGCACAGCCTTTTGTAACCCTTCTCTGTCAAAACAAGTAACTAATGCAAAATAAAAAGGAATACAAAATAGAGCAGAAATGGAAAAATATGACAGAAGAATAAAACTGCATGATACTCCATAATTTTAATTATGATGTAAACACATATTTTCCCCAAAACTAAAAGATTAATTTTAAATGCTGAAATACTATATTTACGTTTTTAAAGTAAGCATAGTATTAGATTCATACTATGCTCATGTATATTGATATATACTATATTGAACAATGGTCTGTTATTTCTACCTTTGTGTCTTTTTTTTTTTTTTTTGCTTTTTGGCTTATGCCCGGCGATGCTCAGGGGTTACTCCTAGCTCAGCACTCAGGAATTACTCCTGGCGGTGCTCGGGGGGACCATATGGGATGCCGGGATCGAACCCGGGCGGAACAGGCCCGGCAGCGTGCAAGGCAAACACCCTACCGCTGGGCTATCGCTCCGGCCCCCTTTTTGTGTCTTTCTTAACCCCCTTTCTTTATGTTTGTCTGCCCACTTTTCTCTCTTGTTATTTTGGTAAAAATAACTCTTTACTTTTTCAAACAGAGTACACTCAAACCGAAGCTAACAAAAACAAGAGAGATGATCACAGGAGAAGAAGGGAATGTGGTTGTTATCAATGTAATGAGCAAACCAATGCTCCAGCCACACCATCCATCAATATTAGCAACATAGTAAATAACATAACAGTGCTAGGTTGGCATTAGTACCCTCGACAATTGTTAGCACACTGTTCCATTTTCTGTCTTACCTAGTGGTACTAGGGGAACCATACAGTGCTGGAGAATCGAACCCAGACTTCTGCATAGAAAGTAAGAGCTCAGCCCATATGAGTATATCTCTAGCCCAGTGCAGGTGTTTGTTAAGTATTTCAACACCATCAAGTGGAGTGGGGGTGAGGGCTGGGGCCACACCTCACAGTGCTCAGAGATTACTCCTTGCTCTGTGCACAAGGATCACTCCCAGCAGTACTCAGGGCACCACACTGCAGTGCTGGAACTTAAACCCAAGGCAGCCACGTAAAAGTGCTTAGACCAACATTGTAGTATCTCTCCAGCACGACAACACCGTTATGCTTAATCATCAGTCTAATACCTCTAGTATGGTATGAATACCCTTTTTACTAATGAGGAAAAGATACCCAGAGTCAGAATAAGTTTTAAAAGGTTAGCTAATAGAAAAACTACATTTGAACAAAAGCTATTCTTTTTAACTGCTTTTCCTCAATGCATTTTTTATGTTATTTTAAAAAATACTTTATTATTTTAAATAAAATAATATATTTATGTTAAAAAAACATAACAGTGGCAAAGAGGGTCAAGATATATTCTGTCTTACAGAATAAGCTACTTAAATTCCACATTCCTTAATATTTAATATAAACTTTGCCAGGAAAAATCATATTTCTCCAGAAGAATTTATTGTTTAAAATGTGAATTTTGCTATCTGTATCTGAACGCTCTAGTGAGGTAAAGCTAGGCCACAGTCTTTAGCACTCAAATCCTATATTTGTCTATTCAAACAAGCATTTTAAAAAGCAAATTTGATTCCTGCCAATACTTCTGCTTTGCTTGAAATAATTTATATATGCAAATAAAACACATTAAATATGATTTTACCAAGGCTTTCATTTTTCTTTCATTAAATTGAATTTAATCACTGCAGATTTATATCCTTTCTCTTTCAAGAATAAACTAACAGTATACCTACCATATAAGCAGACAGATAAAATAAGGAACATTCACAAAGGAATTTGCTTAACAAATAAAAAATAAAGAAGTTAATTAAAATATCTAATACACTGATCCCTGATAAATTTATTTATTTATTTGTATATCCATTTATTAAAAGAAATAACTAAATCTTAAACTACATCTGTGGTAATTTTTCACTGTATACATGCATATGTTTCTGAAGAATGATTATTTTCTCTTGACCTTGCTTGTTGGGGGACTGTTTTAACTTAAAAGTAGAAAAATTATCTGAGCAAATTACCTACACTTTTTTAAATTGGCGCTGCGTATAAAGTGTTGGGCCACACCTGGTTCTGTGCCAGGGCTTACTACTGGAATTGCTCAGGGGACCATATATACAGCCAGGAATTGAACTAAATTGAGCCACATGCAACACAAGCACCATAACTCTAACTCCTGCACTATCTTTCTGGCCCCAATTTCAAATTCTAAAACATGGTTTTAAAAGCTTTTTTTTCTTTAAAGCATTGTGCTGGTGCATACACTACCTAAGCACATGTGTCTCCTGTACCTCCCCTCTTGAGATGAGATGTGTACTTTTATATCCTCTTACTTTAATGCTTGGATGTATACTGAGGTTCTCTCTCCACTCTGGAGAAGCCCACATTCTCTCTTCTTTCTACACTCTACTCTCCCTCTTCCCGCTCCCTCAGAACTTCCAAACAAAACCTATTTAACAGCACCTCTACAAGAAAAGCATTGCCCTAAGTACTAAGATAACAGCACTTTAAATTATTTCCTGAAAAACTTAGCTTTTGAATAGCTATGTTCAGTTGAATTATAACAAATATGCACTCATCATGGTTTTAAGGTATGTGTGTGTTATGCAATGTCAAAATTGTCATAAAATCTTTAGTAGGCTATTACTATCTCCACTTAACCTTTCATAAGTATATTGATAGCCTACTAAATCCCAATATTGAAAGTGCAAAATGAAGATTCCTAACTGTTATTAAACCCATAAAATTTATTTTTGTCAGAAAAACATCTGGTACAAAGATGAAGCTAAGAGCTGGCTCTTTTCTAACAGTGGTTTGATTTTATTATTATATCACTGTGAGACCATTACAAGCTGTTCATCATTTTGTTTCAGTCATACAGTGTTCCAACACCCATCCCTCCATCAGTGGTGCACATTTATAAACACCTGTGTCCTTGGCTTACCTCCCCAAATCCAACACACCAACCTGCCTCTATGGGAGGCACTTTTCTTCTTCTTCCCTCTCTCTCTCTCTCTTCTCTCTCTCTCTCTCTCTCTCTCTCTCCTTTTGCACTTTGTGGCTTTCAATGCAGACACTTAAGGTTTATCATGTATATCTTTTTTACCTACTTTCAATACTCAGTTCTAGTTTAGCATTATCATTTCCAACTATTAGCAAGCTGGTCCCTTCTCAATCTTATTTATCCTCTGCCTCCCACACACTTGTGGTATATTCCAACAACTGACAAGTCCCCTTGGTCCCTGTTTCCTTAGCCTTGTATATTAGTCTCATACATTTTTATATCCTACAAATGAAAGCATTCTATATCTGCCCTATCCCTTCTGACTACTTTCACTTAGCATGATATTCTCCATGTCTATCCACAGGCAAATTTCATAACTTCATTTTCCTACATAATAGTGTACTTTTAAATAAGACCTCTGAGGAAAAGTTAAGGTCATTGATGCAATGACAGAGAAGAGATAGCAGTAGTACAATTTGTAAAATCAGCTTCCTGTCTTCAGGAATGGTATTTCTGGGATAGCCCTACAATTTCATTACTAGTTCCAACCTGAACCATCAAGAAAGTGCACGTTTCTTTGATTAAACTAAGTAAATATAGTCACGGCTCCAAATGAAATGATGCGGAACCTGAAGCTAAAGAATCTATGCAGAAACATTGCAAAAAACCTCAAGTTATAGTAATAACAGATGACTTGAAAAATTCAAATGAAGAAAATCTCTATCATTCCTAGAAAGAAAAATATTCACTCAAATGTCTGTCCATATCCTAAGCAAGTCTATTATATAGACCTCATCACTTAACAAACTAGTTGCATGGAGAAGAACCCCTCCACTGCTAGGACACATACAATGCCCCTCCCTCACACACACATCACTCATTCACAGTACCAACTAATCGAAATTCTTTAATTCTGGAGTACAGTATAAAAAAAAACACCAGTCTGAAGTGTATCATTTAAGTGGATATTAGAAATTCAAAGGTACTGAATTCTAGTTTTCTCATATAAAATGTTAAAAATACATGTTAACATGTTTGTTTGTTTTTATTAGCTACCTTAATGATTTGGACAGAATAGCAGCTCCTGGGTATGTTCCAAATGAGCAAGATGTTCTGCATTCCCGAGTGAAAACAACTGGAATTATTGAAACTCAATTCTCCTTTAAAGATTTACACTTCAGGTATGAGTAAATGTCTTTTCTAACTTTAACAGAAGTTTCCATCAGGCTCAATATCTCTTCATAGAGAATATCTCTAAACCATGCTCTAGAGCAATGAGTTCTTGGAAATACCCAATAGAACTAGTTTAATTTTTTGTACCACCACCCTTGTGCCCCACTGTAGGTCTTTACCCCAGGCTCATTTTGGATTCTAGTTCCCAGGCCCCAAGAAAAATGGCAAAGACTGAGCAGGTTGCAGCTAAATTTAATGTTCCACACATTTAAAACTGATACCGTACTTAAAAAAAGAAAAGGAAATATATATTTAAACATTCTTAAGTCACAGTTCTTATATTTTTTGCTTGCCCATTTGCTTTGAAAAATGTTATCAATTTGTTTTCTTAATTTAAATAATGCAAATAATCAAGAAACATTTAAATATATTTACTGGAAAAACAAAGCATATTTTATAAATGTGACTTGAGTATAAAAATTATTCTATTTTTTCATTGCTGTTGAGTCATTAAGACCTTCCTAAAAATTCCTAAATTACTCATTACTGTACCAAGAAATGAAAGTCCAAACATTGTATTAGAAGTAGCCTTCCCTCTCCTTAACAGTCGTTTAATCTGTGATGCCTAAAATTTGAAAAAAAAGGGGGATGGAGAGATAGTACAGTGGGTAGGGTGGGTAGGGCATTTACTTTGCATGTGGCCAATCCAGGTTTGATCCAGGGCATCACATATGGTAAAAAGAAGGTCACCACAAGTGATCCCTAAGAACAGAGCCAGGACTAAGCCCTGAACACTCCACATGTGTCCCCCAAACCAAACAAATAGAAGCCTTCCTTGTCACTATGTACCTCTCCCTGTGAGAGGAACACAAAACATTAAAACTGAGTTTGAGCTATCTCATTTACTAATTTAAAAATATCAATATAATTAAAATAAAAACAGTAATTTCTACATGCAATAATAGGGTTTTTAATTTATCAAAAACTGGAGAAAAGGTGACCAAAATTCTTAGTATCTTAGGTGAAGAACTATTTTAGTGAAAAAAAAGTTTAAAAGCATTCAAATATTAAAATTAATACTACATAATATCTAATTATATTAACTCTTACATATGGTCAGAATAAAGTCAGGCTACACTGAAAGAAGCGTCTTCAGTTTATATATGCATTCAGTTACAAAAAAACCCCCCTTTTTTTTAAGGGCAAAAAATCATAGGAGAATGAACAAAGTTTAGAGCTTGGAATCAATGTTCCTTTTTTTGGCAAATGTAAGCAAAGTCTTACATTTTTGTCTTCATCCCATCATCTCCATGACATAGTTACTCTGTAGCAACTACTTACTGCTTCTTCCTGATCTTTGATCTAGTTTAGGTGCTGTTTCAATGGGAGCCCATATCTGGTTGCTTCCCCCTCAGTCCTAAGTTTTCAAAGTATTTGGCCCAATACTTTCCTCTCTTAACCCTTTCACCTCTCCAAATACTCACTGAAAAACAATAGAAACTAGCCTTAAACAGTGTTTTCTTTTTCAGGTATGGGGATATATGCAGGAATATTTGAGGTGTAGTAGAAGAGGGGTATAATCCTGGCTCTAAATGGCAGAGGTGAGGTGCAGGAGATCAAATCCAGATCTTTATGTTTAACTATCACTTTAGTCTATTGAAGCTGGTTTGACCAGAGTCCTAAAGTAACATCAGCATATCCATTGATTGGAGGCAATTCCTAACAGTTACCTTTTCTTTACTTGCTAGTAAGTATGTTGTCAGGATAAGGTAAAGTAAAATCCTAGTAGAGAGTTATAACTTGATAGTAGCTAATCTTACGTGAACTAAGAGAATTTTCTGGAATATAGATCAAAAGCCAATTTGGAAAATTAATGACACACACTGAATGCTAAAAAACTTATGATTCTTGCCATTCTGTACACCAACCCAGTTTGCTCTCTTCTCATATATGTCACTGTTAAAAATTGTTTTTAAAGTATATCTTCTCTTTTAAAACTCCCAAATTTTTAAACATTTTAGCCCTACTATCTCCTTTCACTCTGGAATTTTTTTTTCTTTTTATGGGTCACACCTGGCAATGCTCCTGGCTCTGCACTCAGGAATTACTCCTGGCGCTTCTCAGGGGACATATGGGATGCCAGGGATTGCATGGGCTGGCCACGTGCAAGGCAAACACCCTACCCGCTGGACTATCGCTCCTGTCCCTCATTCTGGATTTCTTTTGGACTAGGTCCTTATTATTTTTATATAAAGCATTGTCTTGGCACACTTTACTGTTCCATTAACCATGACCTTGCCACTACTACTCTCAGTCATATGGTAATATACATGGGACAACAAGCTCTTTGGAGCAAGGGAAGGGAAAATATCTGGTTTGTGGCCTTAATTACTTCCTTGATGAAAATAATTGATCAGTTTCAAACCACTAATATGATGTTTAGATACAGAGTTGGATGAAATGCAAACGTTTCTCATAGACATGCCAATGCATGTTAGTACTATCACATCATTGTTACATAACACTTTTAAAATCTTTGCTATTGTTACGTTTTGTGAGAACGTTATAGATCTTAGATATTAGAGCTTTGACCAATGTATAAAATGTGAACTTTTTTTCAATTCAGTTGTGTAATACATAATGTTTTGTACTTGCATAGCTACTACCTCTTGTCATTCATTAAAAATGGTTTGAGCCCTTTTTCATATCCTAATAAATTTTGCTTTCTCTTTGGCATAAGCAGTATATCATATAAAACATAAATTAAGAAGAAACTAATTTATATAAAATATTTTTAAAACAATATCTTTATATGTAAATATTTGAATTCAGTTAAATATACTAAAATTTACTTACACTAATTAAGACTTGAATTACCTAATAAATTCACATAATTAAGACAAAATTAGTTAAATTCCAATTGGATTACCTAGAACAACTTTTGGTATCTTAATATAAAAAGTTTAAAAAATCATTCAAATTCAAACTCAATTTCAGTAAGCATCCTCGAATAAAAATATATTGGATTAGAATTGATTAGTATTCATATAGCATAAATCATGACTATTTAAAAGTTAAGACTTCATTTACATACTAAATTAGAAGTCTAAATTTAAACACAAACATAAAAGGAATATTTTTCTCTTCCAATGTTCTGAATAACCTTTGTGTACTACCAAATTAATTGGAAGTTATCTTTGAGTTATTATTATGCCAGAATTCTACAAAGCTGACAAAGTATCTTTACAAGATGTAAAAGTACTGTACAAGTAGAAAATTTAACACAAATCTTTTAGTTTTCTAAAAGGATTCTTCAGGACAAGAAGCACAAAAATAAACATACAAGGATTTATAAATTATAGAAAAGTAATTTTATTTTTTTATCACTCCATAAGTTAAAAAGAGAAGGAAGAGGTTTAAAATATATAGAAACCATAGAAATGAGGTCAGCAAAGCTATTACAATATTAAGCTTTAGATTTTGAAATTTTTTCATACTTGTTCTCAATGATGATTGAGGAAATGTCTAATATAAAATTAAGTCATACATTTAATTTCCATTTGAATCATGCATTGTATTTCTGTGGGCATAAGTTATCTTAGTTAGGAGTCTATCCAAACTCAGTATCTCATTTAACTTTGCAATTCATTTTTAAATTCATAATCATATGTTTGTGTCAAGTTAAAACAATCAAGATAATGGATGCTATAGCATTGTGTCATAATGTTTTTACATGACATTATGGGTCACATTATTAAATATTCAAAGAATATTTTCTGATAATTTTAAATTTCCAATACATAAACATTTAATGAAAATACATAATGGTGTAAATAATAGTGGGAGTTTGCACTCCTTTGTGGTTGTGATTCTGTTTTTCAATCATAAACAGTTAAGAAATTTACAATGAACTCTACGCATATTATTTGTTGTAATATTATTTGTTGCATGTACTCTAATGTAGCCTCAGAACTGTCATAGAAAAAGAATTTGATAGTTGCCTATGGCTCAGTCATGATTATACCAATACACATTTTAGCCCTTATTAACTACTTTAAGAAGTTATAGCAATTTGATAGAGACCCAACTATCTCAGTTAAATTCTGTTAAAAAGCATAGTTTAAAATAACTTCCTACTCAGAATATATGTTATTTTTGTGATCAATATATATATATTAGAATGTGTCAGTTATTTTGATTTCTTCAAAACAGTCACATGTTTATAAAATGAATAAAGACATATAGAACTAAATTAATTGCAGCAGCTGATTTCTTTTTTTTTAAACTACCCTAGTTTAAGTAACAATTTTACTAACACTGTAAGAGGAACCTATCTGATATGGAATATGAGGAATCTGTGTGCTCAAGTATTTCATTAATTATGTAGCAGAAATCAATAAAATTCTACAGCATTCCAACCATTAAAAACACTGTAGATGGGTGATCCAAATGAATGGTATAGCTGGCAGGTTGCTTTGCTTTGTACAAGGATAATCTGGGTTTGATCTTTGGTTACCCATTCCCAAGCACTGCCAGAACAAGAGGTAGCCCCTGAGCAGTGAAGGGTGTGGCCCGCAAAAAAAAACAAATAAAAGTTAAATACAGTATAGGTGCCAGAGAGATAGCATAGTGGATTGGTGCTTGCTTTGCATTTGGTGGAGCTGGTTTAAATCCCAGTACCCCCTGTCACCCATTGAGTCCCATAGCCAAAGATTTCCTGAGTGCAGAGATCAAAACAAACAAAATACCTTACCTCAAAATATTTAGAGAACCAAGAATACTCAGGCTATACCACATTTTCTTTCACTTTATCAATTGCACATAAGGATTTGACTCAATTCAGATGTTCAATATTGTAAGTAAACAAAATATTCTTAGATTTCTCTATTTTTTTCACAGATTTGTTGGGAGGGAATATCATATTATGTTAATTTAATGAAGTTATGAGTAAATAATTCACTTGATGTTTATTTTAAAACATTTTCATGATTTACACCCTTTAAAAAAAGCCCCATAGTAAATCTTACTTTTTGCTTTATTTTGGTTTTGAGGGCCACATTCAGCAGTGCTCATGGGTTACTCCTGACTCTGCTCAGAGATCACTCCAAGCAGACTCTGAGGAGCACATACAGTGAAGGGAATTGAACCCTGGCGGGGAGATTGCAAGGCAAACACTCTGCCTGCTGTGCTATCTCTCAGGTCCTCAAATTAAAATTAAAGGAAAAACAAAAATCAAAAGAAATATTTGCTAATTAAACGACTTTAACAGTAATAAATTATTATAACTTTTCTTGTGCTAAAAAACATCCAAGAGATTCAATATAAAAGCAGAGCAACAGTTAATTGCTCTTATTTGCTATGAGTATTTTACATAAAACTAATGACAGATGGCATCAGAAAAAAATGGTCAGTGTTCTCTAGACCTATATATCTAACGTCAATCTTCAAAGAAAGAAAATTTTATCAAGTAAGTCATAAAATGTATTATTATTAGCATGTAATATAAGATAGACTTTCAGAAGTCATTTTATCAATGAGAGAAATTCTTAAGACTGAGTAATCTTTGTACCCATTGGGGAGAATATAGCCTATCAAAATATGATTATTGAATGTTGTATGATATATTGAAAGGATTCTGGGATAAGGGTCTTATCACATAAGCTATACCCCTCATCAACTATACATATTTTCTTAAAGAGAATAGTTATAGCTTACATATAGATTTAATGGCTGTAGTGCAAAGAAATGATGTAATCCAAGAAATAAAAAACAGTAAGAGAACTATCGGGGTATTATTTCACTCTGACTTTTTGGTTGTTTTTTGGGGGGCAGTATCTAGCAGTGCTCAGGCTTATTCCTGGCTCTGTGCTCAGGAATTACTCTTCATGGAGTTAAAGGAACTAGTTAGGGTGCTGAGGATCCAATCCAGGTTGACCTTGTGCAAGGCAAACTCCTTACTTGTTTTACTATCTGGCATCTTCTCTCATTGTTTGTCTCAAAGATTTTCAAATGTTTAGCTTCTTGGAAAGTCACATATTATGGAATAGAAATAGGTCGGAAGGATATGAGGTCCTTATTACTCCTTTGCTTGAGAAATTTGAATCCTACTCCTAGAGTCCAAAGATTAGAAATAGTTATATACTGAAAATTTTGTTACTATTATTAACTAGCAATTCCTCTGCAATTATTTTGCTATTAACATGAAAGAAAACTCCTCTCTAAATATTTGTTCATTGTGTAGGGAATCTGGGCAGTTAAAGGAACATTTCTTCAGATTTCAAAAATTTGAATAAACTCGAACAGAAAAAAATAAATGTGATTAAAGGAAAAATACATAAATCATAAAGTAGAGAGGCAAGATATTTGGACACAAAATCATAGAAAATAATGGTTAAATATAATTTCTGTTTTAGTGGAGAAAACTTAACAAGTCCTGCATTCCTATACTATTATAAACTCTATTGTGATATTTGAATATTGGGTTCTGTTAACACAAACAATTCATTGTACAAATGGCATATGTTGGTTGAATATTTGCTAGATCTCTTATAAGATGCCTATTGTGAAAACAAATCCTGAGAAAGGGTTTAGAATTAAACAAGAAACAGGACAACTATGGAGATGCCTAAATGTTAAAATCTAATGCATGAAGGGTTTGCGCTTCAAATTCATGTTCTTATTTGCTTGTCTCTGTTTCTTTGCATGCTTATAGTCTGGAGAAACTCTGTGTTTCCTTTTGAACACATACTTCTCTCTCTTCCCTCACATCTTTATAATTAAATTTCAATTTAAATGATCTATTTTTACTAAAAAAATCTAGTGAAAGGGATACGATGATGGTTTTAGTTTGACAACTTTGTCACAAGTAAAATCTAGTTATTGGTATTCCAACATGCCAGAGTTCAAAAGTTAATAATGCTTTTTTTTGCATCACCCCTGTGTTGCTCAGGGGTTACTCTGGCTCTTTACTCAGGAATTACTCCTGGCAGCGCTCGGGGACCATATGGGATGCTGCGGATCAAACCTGGGTCAGCCGCATGCAAGGCAAATGCCCTACTCTCTGTGCTATCACTCCAGCCCCATCAAAAGCTACTACATTTTGGTTCAGGTTCAGAAAGATAGTCCAGAGGATAAAGTGCTTCCCTTGAATATGAGTAGCCCACTTTGGTCCCCAGAACTTCAAGTAGGACTGCCAAGAGTGACCCCTGAGCACTGAGGAATAAACTTTAAGTAACCCTGAGCACGGCTGGGTGTGACCAAACAATCAAAGGACAAATGGGTTCAAAACAGTATTACATTCCTTAGTCAATAAATTATTTAGTAAGTTCATCAAATAATATTCATTCATTATCTTATCATAATATATGATCCATGCATAGATTATCAAGTGAAAAATAGATGCTGTTCCTAGAATAATAAGATAAAGATGAGCTTATCAACATTTTTTAAATTACTTGAGAGTTTCCATTTCTTTCCAAGGCACTGTTGATAATAGATACTATCTGGTCTGGAGGTAAAACAACAGACTCTAGAGCAAAGATAATTCATTCACTTTGTGAGTGTTTGAAAGCTTACTCTAATTACTATGTACTTATTTGACACCTGTGGTCTAAGTTTCCAAACAAAATATAATTTTCTCAGCTACAGAATCTATCATGGAGCCTGATATATATTAATGTAACAAATATTAGCTGAATTTTTAAACTTTGATTAAGATGCTTGCAAGTTCATCTGAAAACTAGCAATAATAATCATAATTATAAAATTATAGTGAGTTTGATTTAGTTGTAGGATGCTTATATTACTGACAATTTAACAGGATGCTAATAATCAATTGGTCTATGGGAATTATAAAAGAAACAAAATTTGTGGTGTGAATTATCACCAACATTTTCAATTTTATTTATATAACAGTAATTTCAATAAAGCAACAGATAAACTATTTTTTAAAACCTGAATGAAGGCTATATTATTTTTATTGATTAATATAATATACACCTAAAATCTGGAGGTCTGAATACATTTTTATCGCCCATGCTCCTAGTAAAATATTGAATAGTTCTTAAAAAATTAAATTTATTGACTATAAAGCTGGAAAGAGAATTCAAAGTTCTGAAGTTCATGCCTGGTCTGTGCAAATTCCAAGTTTTCCCAACATACTGCATGTTCTATCAGTACATCTCAGTATAATAGCCCTGGTGGTCCACCACACTTCCTGGCCTAAGCCCAGAACCTTCAGATTTACAGTTGAACCAAGTATTGCCAAGATGGTCCTCAGTCACTTAAATGTCAAAGTTCTATACTCTGCTTATTTTAAAAGTCTGAAACTGCAGAAGTAAATAGACTTACTTTTAAATGAGTAAAAAGCTGAATATCAGAGCCTTTATTTAAATCAAATTTAATTTTTCAAACTCTCAACCTCTTAGCCATTATCTTTAATATCATCGATCTCCTACTGAAAATAGTGACTATAGATTGATGTATATATAAATCACAAAGTGTTAGTTCTTTATTTCTCTTTTATTTTTGGTTCTGATGACAAAAATGTAGCATGAAACAAGCATATTTTTATTTTCATAAGTCAGAAGGTTAACGTGTATTTCCCAGTATTGGAATTATTTTTTGCAGTTATTAGTTATATCTTTTGCAGGTTGCAGTTATTAGTTATATCTGAACATCCTGGATACAAATTGGTACTAAATATCTTGAGCTGAAATGATTACTGAAGTTCCATAAATTATTTCTTAAGCTTCAACTGTCACAAAACATATCTTTTTGGAGTCACATCAACATAATCTAACGTCAAATAAAAGTATTATTTCCCAGTCCAATTTTCCTACAGTCCACTATAAAGAGAATTAACTGAATGAAAATGAAATCTAATCTTCAAGTGTGATATCATATGTTATAAAAGATCCAGTAAATATTTTTCTTGCCTGATGCCTAAGGATTATTTTTACTTGCCAAAATTCTATGCTCTTTACACTAAACTTCTATTTGTAATATTCATCCCCAGACATCCATTTGGCCCAATCATTCATCTTCTAATTCAACTTCTAGTTTAGTAATGATCACCATTTTTAGTTTAATTGTCATCTTCTGTAGTTTGTGATCATTTTCAAATCACAACCTAACTACAACTTTTATCATATACTAACATTCTAGGTGCTTGTGTGGATGCACACACACACACACACACACACACACACACACATACACTTAATCACATTGAGATTGGGATAAATTTCTAGTGCCTTCATAAAATAAGTGCTCAATAATAATAATACTTCATAAAATGAGTAATTATCTATCTGTGTAAATTGTTTTACCTTAATTTGTGTTCTTAAAAAATATAAGTAACTAGTTATTTTAATATGTTAAATTTCTTCATGCCTTGATTACTTATACCTCCTATGAAAACCCATTTCTATCCATTAACACAGAATATCTCATTTGTTTAGCAAATGTATGTATATTGAGTGTTAGGCCTAAGGATTGATCAGCATGAAGATATGGTAGTTGTGAAAATATACAAAGTCCCTGCCTCATGAGACTGCAATTCTGTTAAAATCTTGGACAATAAACACATAAAATAAAGATAAACCAGGCCCTAGAGAGGGAGCACAAGGATCAAGTCTCTTACCTTGCACTCAGTGACCACATTTCATTTCCTGCCACTGTATAAGCTTCCGACTCCATCCTCCCACATACACACAAAACAAAAAGCAAAATAAGCCATTTCATTATTAATTGTACAACTGCTGCAAATGAAGTATGATGACAAATTGAAATAAAAAGATGCAATTTACATATAATTTTAACCATGTAAATCAAGTAATACTCTTAAGTATGATTTCTTTGTGACAAAGATATTTTTTCCAAAGATATGAAAATTGAGAAGAAAGCCAGGGGAGAAAGATATCATTTTTTTTCAGACAGTCCTTTGAAAGGACAGTCCTTTGAAAGGACTGTCTGAAATCTTGGGACACCAAAATTTAACTGTATATTAAAGGAAATGAGAAGATATTCTTATTAAACTGACTTTTCAAAAAGATGAACTGTCACCCAGTAAACTTAGAATTGTAGGCAGGAAACAAAATGCATAGAGTCTTGAGTCTATCCAAAGTCCTTGTACTCTTGTTTAGAGCCTGTGGTCTGGACAAGAACTAATTGTTAAAAGAAGATAAAGGAATATACATGATGCTTTTTCAGTATCTGTATTGCAAACCATAATGTCCAAAGGAGATAGGAAAGAAGGTGAGAGAGAGACAGAGACAGAGAGATAGAGAGACAGAGAGAGATAGAGACAGAGAGGCAGAAAAGAAAAGCTCCTGGCAGTGGGAGGGTCGGAAGAGAAACTAGGAACACTGGTGGTGAAGGGATGGGAGATGGAACATTTTAGGACTGAAACCCAATCATGAACAACTCTGTTACTGTGTATTGCACTGTGATAAATTAAAAGAATAAATAAATTTTTTAAAAGACTTAGAACAAAACCTTTGAAAAGCTATAGGAATTAGATTTATATAAAAATAAAAGTGAATTTCAAATCATAGAAATAGGGATTTCAGAGGTATTCCCCCTGGGGTGTGCGGCTGGCCGGGCAGGCACGTGGGGTCGAGGTAGAGCCCCAGGCCTCAGCAGAAGGTGGAACTACAACCCCAGAAGTCCTAGCGGAAGCAGAAGTAAACAGACATTTTGAACTCTCACACCAGCCTGTGTCCGCCTCAGGTATTCCTCCTGGGGGGTGCGGCTGGCCGGGCGGGTGGCCGCTCATGCAGCAGCTTATTAATACAAAACCTAGGAAATTCAACACCAAGGGAAGGTATTCCCTCAAGAAAAAAAGAAACAGTACACTAGAGGAATCTATCCCTGAGCACCGCAACACCATGGGGAAACAATGCAGATCCCCAGTTCGAAGAACAGATGACGGAATCAAACCTGAAGACTCAAAGAAGAATGCAGATGTGCATGATCTCTCTGACAATGAATTTACAGAAGAAATTGGTAGGATGCTTAAGTAGCTCAACGAAAAAATGGAGCAGATGTCCAATAAAATACAGGAGAACATAAACAAAGCAGTTGAAAGGGCAGTCAATAAATTACGGGAGGAAATGAGAGCAGAAATGAGAACCATGCAAATAGAAATATCATGGCTTAAAAACTCAGAAGATGAAATGAAAAAAAAGAGGGCTCTCAACAGTAGGAGGACAGCAGCGGAAGAGAGAATCAGTGAGACTGAAGATGAGCTGCAGAAAGCACTCAGAGAACTACATAAAATGGAAAAAGGCCGGAAAATGGATCAGCAACGGAACAGAGAACAATGGGATGAAGCCAGGCGGAACAACATAAGAATTATCGAGTCCCAGAGGGACAGGAAAGTAACCCCAAGGAAATTAAAACAGTTAAAAACATCCTGGCTGAAAAGTTCCCCGAAGTTAAAGAATGAAGACATCCAGATCCAAGAAGTCCGATGCATACCAGCAAGAAGAGACCCCAATAGAAAGACCCCAATACACATCCTAGTCAAAGTAATGGATGCCATAGACAGAGACATAATTCTTCAGACAGCAAGATCAAAGAAGGAAATTGTATACAAATGAGCAACCATTCGACTTTCAGCAGACTTCTCAGAAGACACCCTCCAAGCCCGAAGGCATTGGTGGGATATAGTAAAAAAACTTAATGAAATGAATGCCTCAGCAAGAATTCTTTATCCAGCTAAACTCTCACTCAGATTTGAAGGAAGATATACAACTTCTTTGATAAACAACAGCTTAGGAACTTTGTAAAATCAAAACCAACCTTAAAAAGAAGGAATGAAAGATCTACTATAAGACGAGATATAACCCAAAAGAACAACCAACCTATACAGAAAGATGGCACAAAATCCCATGACAATAATCTCTCTCAGTTAAGAGACACAGAGTGGCAAAATGGACACACCTGAACAATCAGCAAAGACAGGCTCAAAATAAAAGGCTGGAAAACAATCCTTCACTCAAACAACCCATCCAAAAGGGCTGGGGTAGCCATACTGGTATCCAACAACATAGACTTCAGGCTAAAGAAGGTCAGAAGGGACAATGAAGGTCACTTCTTAATAGTCAAGGGATGCATATATCAGGAAGAAATCACGCTATTAAACATATATGCACCCAAACGAGGGGCCAGCAAAATACCTAAAACAACTACTAATAGACTTCAAAGAAGACATTGACATCAACACAATTGTAGTTGGAGACTTCAACACTGCTCTGTCAACCCTGGATGATCAACGAGATTGAAACTTACCAAGGAAATACTGGCCCTAAAAGAAGAGATGGAAGAAAGAGGGCTGGTAGACATATACAGGGCATATCATCCCCAAAAAGCGGAATACACTTTCTTCTCCAGTGCACATGGAACATACTCCAAAATAGATCACATGCTGAGCCATAAATCATACCTCCAGAAATAGGGATTTCAGTATGAATATTATTATTATTATTATTATTTTATTATTATTGCTACTATTACTGATAATAGTAATGAGATGAGAGACTCACAGACATGGGGCAGAGCTGCTACTGGCACTCCCTGTGCCCAGTTGCTCACAAGGCACCCAGGAGTGATGGCAGGTTCTAGCCCTGGCCCGCCACCCTCGCAGAGCCTCGGAACAAGCCAAATGACCTCCCCACTCCATGAGGGCCACCATTTTCCACAACAGACTTCCCTCTTGTCAGAACTCCACCCAGAAGAAGAGCCTATTACAGCCCGGCTCGTGCGGCTGCTATGGCCACACAGTTCATCAATAAATGCTGGATTTAGAGGTGAATAAAGAGTATGCCACCCTCAAGGCAGAGCCTGGCAAGTCTCCTGTGTCGTATTTGACATGCCAAATACCAGTAACAATTATAGACCTCATTCCCATGACCTGATGAAATGGTTTGAGGCTCTTTATGTTCCTGGAGCAAGTAGATGCCCTTGGGCTCTACTAGCATGAGACAGGACATATGGAGATGATACTAGTGCCCGCTCGAGCAAACCGATGATGAACGGGAAGACAGTGATACAGTGATACCGTGATATTACTACTACTACTACTACTACTACTACTACTACTACTACTACTACTACTTTTATTACAGCAGAGCCTGGCAAAAAACCAGTAGCAATTATGGAGCTCATTCCCATGACCTAAAGGAATGATTTGAGGCTTTTCCTGTTCCTGGAGCAAACAGATGCCCTTGGGGTACACTTGCTTGCAAGAGGACATATGGAAATATTACTGGTGCCCGCTTGAGCAAATCAATGAACAACAGGAAGACAAGTGATGCAAGTGAAGTGATTACTATTATTATTATTATTATTATTATTATTATTACTATCATCATTATATTATTATTATTATTATATTTTGGAGGCACACTAAGTAGTGCTCAGGACTTACCCCTGGCTCTGCATGGATCACTCCTGACAGAGATGGGGACTACATGTGTACCTGAGATTGAACCCCATGCCAGCAAGAAAGCATCCTACCTGCTGTGCAATCTCTCTGGTCCCTAGAATACTTTTATGGTGAGAAATGCTGGCATCTTATAAAAGAGAGGAGTTGGAAAGAGAGAAGTGGTTTAGAAACAGCACTCTGAATATGTATTTTTCAGAGGATAGTGAAGTGCTAAGTGAAAATCCTTTATGGAGCTAGAACAATAGGATATAGTAAGCATTTGCCTTCTATATGTCCGTCCTGCATTTGATCCCTGCCGTCCTGAACAGTTGTTGAGACTGCCAACAGTGATCCCTGAGCAGGAGTAAGTACTGAGTACCACTTACTAAGTACTGAGCACCACCCAAACAAAAAAATTACAAATAATTTAAGTGGGAAAAGATAAACTAATCATAATAAAAAGGAATAAATGCTAAATTGTTTTTTGTCTTTTGGCCATAGCCTGTGGTACTCAGTGGTTACTTCTGGCTCTGAACTAAGGAAACTCCCTTGGGAAGCTCAGTGAACCTTATGATATGCTGAGGGTCTCACCTGGGTAGGCCACATGCAAGACAAATGCCTTACCCACTGTACTATTGCTGTGGTTCCTAATTTCTTAGATTCTTTATATGTTCCTCTTACTAAAATGCAAAAAGAGAAGTGTCTAAATATATCTCCTTTGATCAAGTTTTGATCAAGTCATCTTGCAAAATGACTTAAAATCTTCCACTGGGTTTTCATATTTTTCTTTCATATTAAATTATTTTATTATGTGGATGGACATGCTGCATGAAATTAGTGAGAAGGAAATTAGTCAGAAGGAAATTAGTCAGAAGGAAAAGGACATATATAGAATGACTGCATTCATTTGCATGATATTAAAAATAATATGAAACTAATACCCAAGGACAGGCAAAATATGAACCTGGAGGATTTGTCAGTGGTTGGTATCTACCACTATTGTGTGGGAGTCAGAGGTTAGGTAAGATAGAGAAGGGACCAGTGTTCTAAATATTGTTGAAAATAGTAGCTCCAGGCTAGAACTGAACATTGAACATAGGCAAAAGGATATACCTGATAACCCCTAAATGTATGCATTGCAAGTCATAATGTGCAAGAGAAGAGAGAGAGGGAGAGAGAGAGGAGGGAAAGTGCTTGACATGGAGGCAGGCTTGGAGAGAGGGAGGGAGTATCTGGGGACATTGATGGTAGGAAATGTGCACTGGTGAAGGGATGGGTGCTGGAACACTGTATGAGTAAAATCCCATTATGATCAGCTTTGTAATTGGATATTTCACGGTGGAATAATAAAATTTAAAAATACATATTTATTACATGAAATAATTATGCATTTGTTTTGCTCTATATGGGATTGGAAGCTCTTAGAAAATAGTGATCATAACTTTTTCTTAATTAGGAGAGCTAGAATAGTGTAATACATAAACTGAAAATGTATTAGACACTAATGAAATGATTCAATGAATAAAAGAAGAGCAAGCAAAGAAACAAGAGCACCTAGCTGAAATGTAGTCACCTCAGTCTTCCTACATGCTGTCTTCATTTAATATAATATGTATAGACTTTCATCACATATTTCTAATTTAATCAATTTGTTTCAGTTGCCCAAGGTTAGTGAAATTCTGACTCTTGTCTACATACATTTAAAATGAGTTTGTTTTTCTCATAGCTCTTGAACTGATATATACCCAGATAGGATATATATTTAAAACAATAAAAATAAAAATACCTTTTAGTTTGTTGTTCTGGGACCACAGCAGGAAGTTCTCATAGACTGCTGGCTCTACTTTCAGGGGGTCATTTCTGATGGGACCATATGGGACACAAGGGATCAAATGCTGGTGTGCACAGGTAGTGCAGGTGCCCTTTTCACTGTTGATCTAATCCTTAAAACACATTTCAAATATTTGAAAGCATCAACTTCAAACTTTCAATTGCATATTTTGAAAATTTTTGATTTTTCAAACTCAAAATTTGATTGCACATTTTGGAAACAATTGTAAGATTATTTTCTGTTGTTTTTGTTGAAGAATGTTTGATGTCGGTGGACAGAGATCAGAGAGAAAGAAATGGATTCACTGCTTTGAAGGAGTTACGTGCATTATATTTTGTGCTGCTCTAAGTGCCTATGACATGGTCCTAGTGGAAGATGAAGAAGTGGTAAGTCTATGAACTATACACTCATAGTAAATAAACATTTGTGTTTTTCAACATTACTACTACATTTCCCAACTCACTAAAAGTCTTCCAAAGAACCAACCTAATTTTACATACTTGTTAGTTAATGGTCAATGATAATCTACAATAATAATCCAGTATGTTGTGATCTTTATACCTAACAGAACAGAATGCATGAAAGCCTTCACTTGTTCAACAGTATCTGTAATCACAAATACTTTGCCACCACCTCCATTGTCCTGTTTCTCAATAAAAAGGATCTCTTTCAAGAAAAAGTAACCAAAGTGCACCTTAGTGTTTGCTTTCCAGAGTATACTGGTAAGATTCTTTTCCCTTACTTCCATAGTAATGTTTATATAAATAGATATTTTTCTACTTAGATCTTTAGGAGGTAGAGTCTTATGATAATCTTTTTCATTTTATGTACAAAGAATAAGACACTGCTTACAAAATAGAACAAATTATAGATTTGTTCTAATCTATTATCAGTGCTTATTCTTTCTTTAATATTTACACATATGCTAATTATATGATCACAAATTAATCATTTGTGATTAATATAACCATCTTCTACATATATTAATAAACTGAAGGGATATATTTTAAAGAACAAATTTGTTTTTTCCAGTTTTAGTTTACATAAAAAATATCAGAAATAGAGTTCTCATACACTCATTGCTTTCTCTGCACTGATCACTCAGTTTTTCCTATTAGCTTTTTTCTTATTATATAGCATTTACATGATACATTTATTACAACTGATGAAAAATAACTAAAATATGTAATTACATAAGGTCTACTTCTTGTAGGACCAGAGAGATAGTACAGAGGTTTCGGGATATACTTCACAAGTGACCAACTCTGGTTCAGTCCCTGACATCCTTGATGGTTCTCGGAACACCACCAGTAATAACCTCTGAGCAGAGATCCCAGGAGTAGTAAACCTTGCACCTATCATTATGTGACTAAAAAGCAAATGAACAGTAGAACAACAAAAAATAGAATCACCCTTGTACATTTCTTTGGGTTGCTTTTGTTGCAAACCTTGCATTTACCATCGTAGTATTATAGAGTTTAGTAACCAAAAAAATTCCCTGTGGCTCTCCAACTCGTGACTCTTCTCCACTTCAAATCTGGTAATGACAGTAACTGGCCTATTTCCTGTTTCTATGGTTTTGCCTTCCCAGAATGCATATATTTTATAATGGAATCTTAAAATGTGTGACTTTTTCTGGCTGGTTTCTTTCATTTAGCAATGAACATTATACATATTTATATTTATTTTTGTATGTTAATAGTTCATTTCTTTTCATTATTGAGGAATATTTCCATAAACAAACTAGCTTATTATTTTGCCTACTCAAGGATAGCTTGTCTCCAAATTTTGAAATTTTGAGAGTCATTAACAATGCTGCAATTAATATCTAAAGGTAGTATTTTTTGTGAACTCTACAGATTCTGTGGAAGAATCCTAGGTTCTGAATAGTATGACAAGGCTATCTTTGAAAGAAACAACCAAACAGTGTTCCATAGTGACTGTACCAATTTGCATTCCAACTAGCAATAAATTCTATTTCCTGTAGCTCCAACTTTTTTTTTATCAGTGGTAGTTTCTATCAATGTTTCAGGTTTTAATTAGCCTTAGTATAAGAGGTTCAGTCATAGAATTTTGACCCTTGTTCTGATAAAGTAGGGAACAAAATCTTATGTTGATTTTTTTTTTTTGCTGTTACAAATTCATCCTTTTACTGTAAAGTCTCCAGTGAACATATTGCTTAGATTTCCTACTTCCTCTCCTTCTCTTCCTTACTTTTACTTTTAGTGCCATGCTTGGGAGTACTCAGGAGATTACCCTGACAGTGTTCAGAAAGCATGTAGTTTTGTGAATCAATCCTGGGGTTCCCACAGGCCAAGCATGTGCTTGAGTCATTTTCAGTGCTCTTATTTATTGCTGCTTCTTTCCAGTGGTTCCATTGTATATCTTGTATCTATTCAAGACTTTTGGAAGTGTAAACTTCATCAGCTCTTCAATCAGCTGGGTAAAATGTCAAGAATAAGTCTTCATAGTTGCATAAAGTGCACTTAAATCTAGCAGTAAGGCCCATATTCAAACTTTTAATTAATTTTT
This sequence comes from Cryptotis parvus, assembly GCA_021461705.1. Taxonomy (NCBI): domain Eukaryota; kingdom Metazoa; phylum Chordata; class Mammalia; order Eulipotyphla; family Soricidae; genus Cryptotis; species Cryptotis parvus. The sequence continues at coordinate 231,254 of JAJIBD010000848.1, forward strand.
TAAATTTCACTCAAGTTGTCATCATCCTGGTTATCCCAAAGGCCAACTCAAATGCCAGCTCATTTTGTACTAACTCATCTGTAATTTATTCCATTCTTTTAGTTTCTACTAAAACATGTAGGTACAATACATATATACACAGATTTTTGGCATAGATGAGCTTCATTGCTTATTCAGTTCATTATATGAGTTAATATTTTTACTTTCTTAGAAATCTTTTGATGCAGAAGTTACATCTCGACCTCCTAAAACAACATAGTGAAATAGGCACAGTTCACATCAGGAAGTTTATATTGCATCAATCTCTGATATTGATAATGGCTATTTTGATTTATTAATACAGAGTAAATTAATGATTAGAAAAATAAAATTCTAATAGATTTTGTATATTGAAACTTCCATGTTTTAAAATTTGAGTTAATATTTACTTCTTTGGTTTTTTATAGGTCCAAATACATTTGAAGATGCAGGAAACTATATCAAGAACCAGTTTCTAGATTTGAATTTAAAAAAAAGAAGACAAGGAAATTTACTCCCACATGACCTGTGCTACAGATACACAAAATGTCAAGTTTGTGTTTGATGCAGTTACGGATATAATAATCAAAGAGAATCTTAAAGACTGTGGGCTTTTTTAATTATTCTTTCTCCTCTTCTGTCCTTGCTCATTTACATTTTCAAAATATTCAAGAAAAGGTGATTTGTCCATTTTTAATGTACATTAACTTTCTAGAAACATAATTCAAGAAAAGGTGATTTGCCCATTTTTAATGTTTATTAACTTTCTAGGAACATAGTTAGTATGAGTTTTCACACATCATTGTAATGTATTATCACATGCACCTTGATTGCTTTTGGCAATGAATATGGGGATGACATTAAATCTGTCTTTGAAAGCTTTAACTCTGAATATTAAGAAACTTTAGCAACGGATACATGTCATTGATATTAAATTTGCATGCAGCAGATTTCTGCATTACACCCTACTTTAAAATATAAAACACTAAAATTGTCAGTGTATTCCATATAACTTTAATTAGACATATTTTGAGATGCAATTATTTTTTGCTAATAATGTAACTCTACATGTACTGTAAAAACTACCTAGAGGTGTAAATATTGCGTTTTATATTTAATAATTCCTAATAAGCCACTTCAAGTTAAGTGTTAACCATACACGTACTGGTTAAAGGAAAATTAGTTTTCAAAAATGAATACAACTTTGCCACTTTTTTAAGAAAAACATACTTTTGAGTATAAAACTTAAAATAATATATCTTTTGCTACCAGCCACAGAAGGTAAGATTATGTGTGGCCAAGTACTCATTCAGCTTAAGGTTGTTCCAGCTGAATGATAGCCATCAGTGGATTAGTCATTCCCAAACTTTAATCCCTAGAGACATTGGACATGTATTATTGCATAGATGGTTTTGGTAGAACAATTAAAGATGATAGAAAAAATAATGTGTTATTGTAACATTGGTATGCTTTAGTTTTATGAAATTAGGTGAAAACTTAGGAGTTCTTTTAGAAAATTAAATATGGGATTTTGTTTAGTACTTCAAAAAATCATATTATTGATAACAAAAAGTGTTAGAGCACCCTTAGTCTATAAGATTTCACTCCTGTATTTTTCACTTTGTTGATTATACTTAGATAAAAATCATTGCCAATATGCATGTTTTCCCATATAACACGTAATGCTAATCCTGTTCAAATAGAAACCAAATAAAATCAAAAGTGATATTTTTTTCTCCCCTTTTGAGTCCTATCTTAGGAAGTGGTGACTTGTCATTGATTCACGGACAGGAGAGCAGGGCTATGTGATAAACAACTTTTAAGACTCCACAAAAACTAACTAAACCAAATAATGTGCCCATTAATTATTAGCCCCCTTCTCCTGTCTTACTCATAAGCTTATGGAGAATACACCTGCATTCTCATTTGTTTAGCTTAAAAGAACCTGCTTGGGTCTGGTGGGCAGGTTTAATTTCAGACTTTGCTCTCTTTCTTGACTATGTTTTCTGTAACAAATAAACCTTTTCCTTTGTTTTAAACCAAAAACATGTGGTTTGTCTTGACTTTGGGAAAGGAGTTACCAGATGTCTAATACTAAAATTATCTCTGATTTTTATACCATGTATAATACGTTCAAGCATGTGTCAATATTGTTATCTTTATTTCTTCAGTGATAATGTCATAACTATCTGAAAAAAGAGTTAATTACATTTTTCATAAGATATAATAAAAACACAAGACATTGACAATATAGAACTTATATGGCAAATTTAGGGAACTTGTCTACCTTCATAGTTTTGAGCATATTTATATTTTAAATGTCTAAGTATGATCACAACTCAGAAGCAACATTGGCTACATTTTATCTGTTTTTCAGAAAATGCTATCAATAAGCATTGTTTGCATATAAATGTAGCTAGGTGGGAAATAGAGGTATGGACTCACAGGGATGAAACCAGAGCCATAGTAGAGCCTGACAAGCTACCTGTGGTATTCAGTATGCCAAAAACAGTAACAATAATGTACCTCATTCCAAATAATGGAGATGTTAATGGTGCCTCAAACAATAGGAAGACAAGTGACATTGTTCATTAAAATACTAAGAACACTTAAGTTAAAATTACCTTGAAGACAATGGAGAGCATTACAGCAGGTAACGTGCTTTCCTTGCATGAGGCCTCCACCATTTGGCATGGTCCTTTGAAGTTCATAAGTGACCCCCTAAGCATAAAGCAAAGACTGAGCCTTGAGGGCAGTAGTGTTTTATCCCCATAAAACAAACCCCAAAAAAATTCACCTTGCAAAATATAAATTGTTAAATAGCTTACTATCCAAGGACATAAAAACATAAAAATCATTTGGTGCAAGCATTTCAAAAATAGTATAGCTGAAAATAGTCATATGGCAACAAACCAAATATTTCTCAGTCATTAATATAATGAAATTCTAAAATAAAATTATAAGTGCCAGGCCAGAGAGTATAGGAGTTAAGGGTACTTTTGTTTGCATCCTCTTTAATTAGAAGCAGTAGCATATCTGAGAAGGCTGCATGTAGTCCAAACCGTCAACTTTCCCCCACCAGCTATAAATGGATTCACTGTATTTACTGCTTTTATTTCTCACTCTTCCTCCATTTTACTTCAAGATGGTTTCTCCATAAGTGTGAGGAGTTTCCGGGAAAAAAATGATTTTTTTAAAAAGTCTAACTTACTTCTATGTGTGTATGTAAAATATTTATAATTATATAGAATTGCATTCTTAAGTAAGAATCAGATACTTTGTTTTATATTTTACTTTGATTCATTTTTAGGGTTTCTCTCATAGATGACATGGTTAGAAAAAATGGGATTAGAAATAGTTATGATTTAATTTGTTATTTAGATTTCTACTTGTCTTTAAATACATATAATTCATTTTGATTTTGATATGTGCAAAAATTGACATCCATCATTATTTATTTTATGAAACTCAATCCTTTAAGTTGTTTTAAAAATGTTAAATGACCAAATTTGTAGTTAATTCAGTAGTTCTATATTTCTAAACATATATGCATATTTTTGCTAGGTCCTTCAATTCTACAACTGAAAGGTTTTATTTCTTTTTATTTGCTTGTTTTGGCCCACACCTAGCAGTGCTCAAGGCTTACTCTTGGCTCTATTGACATCTCTCCTGGAAGGGTTCAGGGATCTGATGGGATGTGAGTATCAAAATATGGCCAGCCACATGCAAGGCAAGAGTCTTACCTACTGTACTATCTCTCCAGACCCTCATTTTACTTTTTTTAATGTTTAACAACAATTTACCAACTACCTTTAAAAAAAATAAACCAGCATAGAAGCACATTCCTTTGCTAACTAATGGAAGTTATTCTTTAGTTTGAAAAAACATCCACTGAGATCAGCAATGTTGAAACTGATTAGAATTCAGACTTGTTTTAGTGTTAACTTCATTTATTCCTATGAGCAATTAAATGCTCTTGCTTTTACAGCTTCTCAAGAAGCAGTCATTGTCATTTAATGGTCATAGGGTTTATACTGATAATTTCCATTTATTATTATTAAATAAGTCTCCATGTATTTGAGTATTCAATAGTCAAAGTTTTCTGGCATTATATTTTTTACACCAATTAGCTCCTTTCTTAAAGTATTTTGTTTGTTGGCACGCTGCAATACCTCAGAGATTGGTATATGTTGTGTATAATGAAGTCACTATTTTTCCAGAACTACAAACTTGTCAAGAGATAAATCTTTGAAGCCTAGACTAGTGATTGACTATAATTAAATGCAGAAGAGTATTAGCTGAGAAATACTTTGTGTCAAAATAAAAATGTCAGTTCTACAAAGTGCTCTATTAAAGATGATATTTCCAATATCTCATGATCAACAAAACCATAAAATGACTTTAAAAATAAATAACAGTTCAGGGTTATCACACCAATCACCACCTTTTACAAGCCATGGACCCATCCTAAAACACATTTCTTACCTGATCCATTTGTTGCTGGTGGCTTGACATAGTGGCGAGCAAGGGAAGAGTGCTTGGCACAACTTGGCCACCTGGCATGGTTCAGGACTGGTAAAGTCTGCTAGGAGCCCTACATGACAGGGACAGTCATTCCACAGCCAGTCCCACAAGGCAACCATCAAGGTGCGTGAAGTCCATTTGCTCTGCATGGAGTTATGGATGATGGCTGGAGTAAGGAATTATTATTTGCAGAAAAGGAAAGTAAGTCTTAACCTCAGCACAGATGTTCCGTGTCCATCATTTTGCCTCAAAGGAAAGAATTTCAGGAGGAGGCAAAACAGTAAAGAAGAAACATTTCTTAAAATAAATTTACTTTGAAAAGTGTGAAAAGAGGAGAAAAAGAAAGGAGTAAGTGCTCACGAGAGAACATGGGTTTCTTCCGAGGGCAAAGAGCAGAGGAGAGAAAGAGGAATAACCTGTTCAAAAGAGAATGAAAGATTGAAAGTCTCAAATAGGTTTTGGGAGATTATATACAATTTCTTGGTCTGGAGTTCTCCATAAACCTAAAAATTAATCTGGGCATTACCATGGGTAAATCTTGCACTATTGATGTTCCTTTCATATTCTTTTCATGACATACATTCTCCAGTACCTTCTCATTTTTTTGATGTGGTCTACCCTGCTGGGGGTGGTGCCTCAGTTTTTGCACTTCCAAAGAGCTCATGATTAACATCTCAATGATCTTCATGCCTTTAGGCTACTTCAGAGTGGACCATTTCTTCTCAAATGTTAATTATGCTCCAAAATTCCTTACCAGGGCTCCCTACCTAGATGGATACAACACTATTATAAAGTCTTCAAATAACACTATTATAAAGCTATCACATTCCTCATCCTACTTCACCAGTTCTGAGTACAAAATGCTTCTTTTCTCTCACAGAAATCTGCTACATTTCTTTGCAGTCAGAGAACTCCGTTTTTAATGGATTGTGTAAAACTTGTGCCTATCTGATTAGCTCAAGGGAATCTCCTTTTTCAAAATCTGTAACAATAGTTAATGCTAGCCAAGATTGTTGGCTAAAGTCACTAAACTCATTTACAAGTTCTAGGAAATGGGAGTTAATTCACTTTCTATAAATATCAAATTTTAAAGTATTTTTCCTGATTAAAAAATATAAAGGGCTGATCAACCATTTTATCATATCACCCTAATATAAATCATTTTTGGGCATAGGACTTAGTCCTGACTCTGTGCTCCGGCATCACTCCGGAATGGTGTTGACAATGAACCAGGGTCAGCTGCATGAAAGATAGAACCTTAAACCTGTGCAGACTCTTTTCCCCTAATGTAAGAATTTTAAAGATATGGTAATGTGTTTACAAAGGTGTTGATACTTATTTTCTTGGTGTACACATCACTTCACTGTCACAAAAAGTTCTTATACCCTGTACTCATGTCCCTTTATTACATTATGGCTACTATTATCTCCCCAGAATGGATTTCTAAGCTTGTATCCAGTACTATAGATATATTTTTTAATCAATTGATATTATCTGTTTCTTTACTTTGTTTCCATATAAACCAAAGTAAATGAGATCATCTTGTGCTTGTCTATTTCCCTCTGGCTAATTTCATTCAACATGATATTCTCCATGTTGAATAAAGGTAACCATTTTTCAACAAATTGCGTGATTTCATATCACAACTTTTTTATTTTTGCTTTTTTGGGGGTGTGGTCACACCCGGTGATGCTCAGGGGTTACTCCTGTCTCTTTGCTCAGGAATTACTCCTAGCGGTGCTTGGGGGACCATGGATTACCCATTCATCTGAAGTTTTGGTTGTTTCCATATGCTAGTTATTGTACAAATTGCAGTAAACATAAATGTGTTTAAATGTTTGGGGATTAGTGTCTTTGCAATTTGGCAGTAGATGTCAAAAAGTGAAATTGTTGGATCAGATGGAAGCTCTATTCTTAGATTTCTTAGACATCTTCAAACTCATTCAAACAATATTTCCCAAAGCAGTTAAAGAGATTTCCTTTTTAAACATCTTTGCCCTGAGTATTGCCTGGTGCAACCTAAAAAAGCAAAAAGTAAATAAATAAATAAATAGAAAGAAAGAAAGAAAGAAAGAAAGAAAAGAAAGAAAGAAGAAAAAAAAAAAAAAAAGAAAGAAAGAAAGAAAGAAAGAAAGAAAGAAAGAAAGAAAGAAAAAAAAAAGAAAGAAAGAAAGAAAAGAAAGAAAGAAAGACAGAAAGAAAAGAAAGAAAGAAAAGAAAATCTTTGCCTAGATACATTGTTTCTAGTATTATTCATTTCTCCATTGCTGCTGATGTGAAATAATACTTCACTTATTTTGATTTGTGTTTTCCCATAATAAGCTATTATGAATACTCTTTCACATGTTTTTTGGCTATCCATATGTCCTTTTATGGAAATATATGTTCATTTTCATTCCACATTTCTTGATGGGGTTATTACTTTCTTTGTTGTTGAGATTTGTGGATGCTTTATTTTCTTTGAATATTAATATTTTGTGACTATCTTCTATCACCATACAGAGACTTTTAAAATTGATATAGCACTATTTGCTATTGGAATATCTTTGTTTTTAATATTTTTGCTAGTGGAATAAAATTTTGAAGATGCATTTGATATCCTAAAGAGTTATACCTATATTTTCCTCATTGTACTTTATGGATTAAATTCTAATCTCAGGGCCTTTTAACCATTTTTTGAGTTATTTTTAAGTATAGTGTGAGAAAAAAAATTCATTTCCATATTTTGTATGCAATTATCCAGTTGTCCCAGCACTATTTCTTCACTTTCTTTGTTGCACTTCATATATCCAACCTCTTGACTAGCTGTTTATTTAGAATGTTGTTTTGGTTTTGTTTCATTTGCAGTACTCAGTGATTTAAGTCAGGGTCTCAGATATATAAGGCACCCAGTGTACCTGTGAGTTACATTTCCAGCCTAGACTAACTGAAATTGTCACTACTCTAGATGCGTAGTGGGGAAAAAAATGACAAAAACAAAAAATAAAGGGCCTGGAAAATAGTACAGGTGTTCAGTGCTTGCCCTGCATGCATTCAAATAGCAGTTTGATCCCGGGTACCACGTATGGTTTTCCAAGCCCCATCAAGAGTGATCCCTAAGTATACAGCCAGAAGCATGCCCTGAGAACAGTGGGGTACAGCCCAAAATTAAAAAAGTGAAAATGAAAAACAAAGTAACAAATATGTATAAAATGAATGAAATAATTGTGACTTGGGATATATAACATGCTAATTTATCTATCAGCTCTATAGTCTTATTAATTTCTTAAGTATTCCAACAGAGTCTCATTGGTTTCAAATAGCACCCATTACTCAATTTGGTATTAGAGTTGTAAGTGGCACCACTAATATTTCTTCATTTTCAAATGCAAATATTTCCAGAACTCCACATTTATTAACAGATTGTATTCAAACTGAAATGACTCCAAATACACCTCAAAATTTCCAGCTTTGGGGGATCTTTTATATTACAAATGAAAATCATTTTAATCATAATGTAACAATTTCTCCATAGTATAATTTAACATTTCTTTCTCATATGTGAGACTCAAACTGGTGAATCCTCATGGTCTCCCCAGGAGCCAACTAAGAAGAACCAACATCAACTACAGTCCAGTTTTAAAGACAGGTGACAGGATCTGAGAACTCTTCGATGCTTCTAGGGAAATGTTTTTTGGCATTTCAAATTATTATATATAATAATTAATTATATATAATTATCTAGAATTTGTTTCATGGCCTGTCCTAATTATAGGAGTCTGAGAAATGCTGGTAACTGTACAAAATATGTACAGCAAGCTCAGTCTCTTCTATAACTAACAACATTCCCTAATTTTTCCTCAACAACAGACTCTCATGCCATAAACAAGTGGGTATCTCTTAATGGCATTGTAGACTAAGGGTAATATTGTAAGATGATGGAGCATTTACTAGAGAACGAGGAAGTTGTAAATATAATGGAACATTAAATCACTAGTCAGCTATCTCACATATATGATTACACATCTCAACAACGGCAAGGTACTAAAGGAACATTTAACCTTCACTTAAAAATGGTTTCTATGTAGTCTAGGAATGTACCTTGCATATAAATGTTAAACAATATAGAAATAATAATTATCAGATGTTTAAGGTAAACATGTCAATAAAAGTTATAGAACGGGAAGAAATTTTTCAAATACTGGAAGCTTTTATCTATATTTCTTTCAGTCCACAGTACTTTAACTCATGCACAGATTAAGAGTGGTGTTATCCTTCAATAATACTTTTAAAGATACCAGGTTATAAATGTGACAACAAGGCAAAATAGTGATCTTCCTTATTTTTTAAAAAATATGCTTTGCATTCATATGTAATTATTCTTCAATAAAAATTATGGTCATAAACGTTTGGAAAATATTGAACAACCAATTTTCTCTGAAAAATTCAAGCACAAAAAAACTCTGAAATCTTCCATGAAGTCAATTTAGTGCTGTTTACCTGTTAGTTTACAAAGATCTTTGCCATAAAGTTAAAAGAAAGCAAAAAAAAAAATTAACCTATCACAAACTATTCAGTCTAGACTGCTCAAAGAGAGAGTAATCTTTGGGTTTCTTGCTTTCTGATGCAGGTATTTTGTGCCAAGAAAGTAAGATATAAATTGTTCTTTACCTGGGTCTTGCCCTAGGTTTATGTGTGCAGTTGTCAACAAGGAGCAATGAAATACATTTCTCACTCCTATTCCCAAATGAGAAATTTTGCATTCTGCTTATTTTCCAAATGGTGGCATCCTGAAACTCAGCCTTTCTAAGCTTGATCCAACTTTCCTATTTAAACAGCAGTCATCAGAGAAGAATTGATATCACCCCAGGGAAACATTGGGTTAACTCTCCAAAAAATGCCAACATTCATACTTTTGACTGCTGTGAATGAAAGAAAATATTTTGACTGTATCCAGGGATAGCATGTGTCCTCTTGCAACACCTATAAATAGTGCAGCCTAATTTGTAAACTGATGACTAGGATAAACTCAATCCAGGATACAATACAACATTGTAATATAACTTTTTTATTTCTGTTTCTAAAGGTTGATTCCAGTGTTATTTTCCCAGGGATACTAATTTTGTTTAGCAGAAAAATGACTTGTTTGATAAGTAACAATTGTTATGATCTATCAAATTTATATGGTTTTGGGTGTTTGGCTTATTTCATTCCATGTTAAAAGCACTTTTAACTGGCCTAGTTAGTGAAATGATGTCTTTTACAAAATCATTCTATGATGGAAGTATCAGCACCATATCTGAGAGATCCTGAAACTAAGACATAAGTTAAATTAATTCAAATAATAGAGGGAGGTATCACTTCACTTGTATCACTTGTCTTCCGGTTGTTTATCAATTTGTTCAAGCTGGTGCCAGTAGCATCTCCATTTGTCCCTGATCGCATGCTAGTACAGCCCAAGAGCCTCTGCTCTCTCCAGGAACATAAGAGCCTCAAACCATTCTTTCAGGTCATGGGAATGAGGTCTGTTATTATCACTAGTTTTGGCATATCAAATACTACATGGGGAGGTAATAATTAATTTTTAATCATTTTCACAGTTTCAAGCAAAGCAACTAACTTCACTAGAAAATAGCCTAAAGCCCAAAGTCAAGTTTCATTGTTGATTTGCCAATGAAATTCAATCAATTAAAATAATACCTATTCTTGGGATTAGAGGAATGTTTCTAAGGAAAAGTATAAGTAAAAAGTGTTTGGTGCCTGTGACCTAACAGGGTTTCCGGCCACCTGCCCCTTGAAGTGTTGCAGGTGTGGCTGTGGCGCCTGACTGAATCAGCATGTGGCAGACAGGAGACAGGCTTATCTACACTCAGGGTTCTCTCGTGGGCCATGAATGGGTGATGGTTTGATATAGAAAAAGACTGGGTCCCCATGCGACGAACCCAGAGCCACAGCAGAGCCTGGAAAGCTACCCGTGGTGTATTCGATATGCCAAATACAGTAACAATAATGGAAATCATTCCCAAGGAATGGAAAAATTACTGGCACCCTCGCGGGAAATTGATGAACAACAGGAAGACAAGTGATACAAGTGACCCAAGAGGGTTAAATTCCTGGTATCATATGACTTCTCGAGCAATTTTGAGTACAGATGTGGATGCTCCCAAGCACCACTTGGACATCCCTGGTAATCCTTAGTACTAAAGAACCTGCACAAGGTCACACCCTAGGTTGAAGCACTAAAATGCTGGAACTAGTGGGTACTGTCACAGCTCATGGACTCCATGACTATGACCAGGGAGGCTTCACAAGCCAAGTCTCTTTATTAATAGCCCCAATTATAAATGCAACATATTCGTTCCTTAGTGATGATAAAAGCTACTCTACTCTTAGTATTTTATGAAATTTTCAGGTTTATCAAGTCACTCCAAATAATTACTTGTCAGAACCAGAGGGATAGCACAGCAGATAGGGAGTTTGCCTTGCACATGCCAGCCAGCGATCTATCTCTGGCATCCCATATGGTCCCCCTGAGCACTGCCAGGAGTAATTAATTCCAGAGTGCAAAGCCAGGGAGTAACTCTTGGGCATTGCCAGGTGTGACCCCCAAAAACTAAAATACAAAAAAAACAACAACAACAACAATAATAATAATAACTAGTCATACTTTAACCTACAAGTTTAAAAAAACCATTGTTGGTGGGAGCCCCCTGAAGTCCTCCAGACTGCCCCGCCGCCACCCCCGACCAACAAACACACTAACAATAAAAAAAAAAACCCCAAGGGGGGGGAAACCGCTTGGAGATGCCTGTGCAGTACCTCACCAACCAAACTTTTTATTTATATCTTTGTAATTGTAAAATAAAAAATTAAAAAAAATTTACCAGGAAAAAAATAAAAAATAAAAACTGGCCTATTGATAGTACAGGGGTTAAGGAACTTGCCTGATGTCCCAAACACTGTCTGTAAGGAGTGGTCCATGAGCACAGAGCCAAAAGTAACCCCCTGAGATTTTGTGTGTACCTCACAAATAAGTACATTAAAATAAAACAAAATTAATAAAAGGTAAATTACCTTTGATAAGAGCAGTGTCTGGGAATGGATGGCAAGAAACCCTGAGACAATGATAAATGGAAGTAGAGGGTGTGGTACTAGAATGAGTTATGTCTGAAACCTTATCATTTAAATTATTATAATCATTGTGCATTATATTAAAATAAACTATAAGAATAATGAAAGTGTAAATACCTTCTGGAGGAGGAATCAACAAAACTATGATCAGTGATTCAGTTAGAGGTTCTAGTTCATTCTTGTTTTTGTAAATATGATTGTATTGGAAAAGTGCTACACATGTTGCTGAGTGTTATCTATGACTGTGTTCTGCAACAATCACAGAACTTAGTAGTGACGAATGTTAGTCTAAAGGTACAAAAATCTGAATTATGTTTCAGTAGCTTAACTTTTTAATAAATGTGACAGTTTAATTAACTAGCCTTAATATTTGTTCCACTTAATGGTAGTCAATGGACAAGTTTTCCATTTCATACAATTTTAAGGACTAACACTAAGAAATGAAGATATTTTTCCTCTTAACATTTCCTAGAAAATAATCTGATGACTATTCCTGGCATTTGCTATCTACCAATTAATTTTGAACTTATTTTACCTTTTTCAACCAGTTCAAGTCTTTCACAACCAAATAATCTCAGGTAATTATGACCAAAAGATTAGTCATTTAAAAAAAGTCCAACTTGGTCTTCTGCTATCAGTGCATTTATAATAGTAAACATATGTATGAAACCTACTTGCTTCGCAAATCTGCTGGAGAGTTTCTTCATATTTCACATGCTAATTTATTCTAAATAAATGCTGCTCTTATTCCAATATAAAAACAAAATCACCTTTATCTTGTAGATTCTCTCAATAGACAGGTATTATCCCAGAATCTTGAAACAGAAAACCTCATAAAATTTTAGATGTCTGAATATCATAATTTATTAATCAATTTAAAATGCACAGTAAGAAGTTCAGAGAAATCAATAGGGTAGGTTTACAAATGTAGGGCAGAATACAAGCAGGGCATGCTGTAATATAGTTAAATCCTGATATACATTTTTTTCCCACCGCGCCGTGCACCCCACCCCTCCACCCCCCCCCTGATATACATTTTTTTATGTTCTATGCTTTCTCTTTAATCAGCTTCCCTATTGAGGCTGAGACTGTTAATACAAAAGCTAGGGGCTTACAAAAGTCTTAGATGAAGCTGGAAAGAGCGCAGGAATAGGGTGCTTGCCTTTCAGAGGGTCAACCCAGATTCTATCTCTGGCACCCCGCTTGGTCCCCCCCGAGCACCACCATGACCTTTCCCTGAGCAAGGATCTAGGAGTAGTCCCTGAGCAACATATGGTGTGACCCTAAAACCAGAAAAACAGAAAAAAATTGAAATGGAAAATACAGAACATATTTGCTATCAAAATCTACTTTCATGTATTAGAGGGAAAGCCACAGGCCTGGCCACATGTGTAAATGGCCAACTCTTTCGCAGAGATCTATAGTCCTGTTTTTCTTACATATTACTCTCAGGGGATAAATAAGACAATTCTGTGCCTCATACAAATGTAACACATTAGATACATTTAGTGACTCATGTCTGCTTTGTGATTTCATCTTTTCTATTTTTAGTAAATAATCATTTAATATGTCATGCCAGATACTTATGTCTGTTGTTAGTTCTTGTATTTGGAGGCTGAGTATTCCTAAATAATACATAAAACATAATAGAGAAAAATATCCCATCATAAAATTATGTACAGGAGAAAATTCTAAGTCCAGGAAACCCCCGCCTCCATTAACTGATATTTCCACTGATGCGTTGATGCAACAGTAGAGTGAGCACTCAGGTGTTCATTCTACTGTTGTTTCTATCAAACATATTCCCTATATGCTGGCAACCATGCTTGGGTGGAAGGGAAAAAAAGGAAAGAAACATCAGAAGTTACGACTGGTGATCATAATAGTTTTCATAAACATGGGGCGACTACTATTAATTGGTTATTTAGATTCTCTAGAAATATGCACCCATAACTAGATATTTCAAACACATAACAGAAAACGATTGTCAGAAACCTGCTTCCTGCCTCAATGAAAAGAGGAAAAGATGCTTAAGACTTTCCTTTTAATCTATATTTCTATGTTAACTCTAAAAGTCTTCATTAATGAAATTCTCTTCTTTAGTACATAGGACATGGACTTTACAAAAAATAGCCCCTCAATTTCCTCCCCATCTATTTCATTTATGATGTCCTCTTTTTCCATAAAAATCCTCAACTATGCAAACTGAAAATAAAAAAGGGTGGAACAAAATCTGTAGGTTTGGTGCTTTTGTCAAGATTGTTCCCTCACCTATCCTGGCCTTACCTTATGAATAAACTCCTTCTCCACTACGGATATGGAATCATATTTATATTCTCTCTTGTTCCTGTTCAGTATGCAGCTTTAGACATTTATCTAGTGAACAAACTCCACCAGTATATTTTAGTATAAAATTCTGAAACTATTATAGCTATATTTATATTTATTACAATATAATTTATATAGTATATAAAAACACTTGATACTGAAAAATTTCTTTATTCAGATATCGATTTTCCAGAAAAAATTCCACAGAATAGTTTCTTCTTTTTTTTTTTTTTTTTGCTTTTTTGGGTCACACCTGGCAAAAACTCAGGGATTATTCCTAAGTATGCCCTCAGGAATTACTCAGGGGACTATAAAGGATGCTAGGTATTGAACCTGGGTCAGTTGCATGCAAGGCAAATGTCCTACCTGCTGTACTATTGCTCTGGCTCCAGAGTAGTCCATTCTTTTACTTTTCCCTGATCTTTTCCCTGAACTTTTAATAATTAAGTTGAAGATCAGAATTTTGTACAGAGCTGATTTTGTATTAACTTCAAAGGCTACAATTTCATCTTTATCCTATCCCTCCCAGAATTAAAGATGTTAGATAGTGTGTGCTTCACATGAATAGGAAGTTTTTACTCAGGCTTTGTATTTTATTTTAAGATGTGACAACTGCATTTATATGATCAACAGGAAAAACCATGTTTGAATATTTTTGTTTGTTTGTGGGCTATACCTTGCTGCACAGGTGGAATGGTATGTGGTGCCAGGAATCAAACTAGAGTTGTAAGGCAGCTTTATCCTCTAAGCTACCTCTGAATCCTAGTTTAATATGTATGAGACTTCTTCAAATCTAATGGTCACATCTCTTCTTAGCATTTGTCCTTAGCTTTGATATCTTATCCTGTAAATAAACTGATATTTAAACACTAAATAAAATAATTATAAATTTTGTCCATTTTCAGTATGAACTTAAATCAGAACTTTCAAACTTTTATGTATATGAGTCAGATACTAGTTTTTTATATATCATGTTAAAAATATAGGCACAATTTGTTATTTTTTAGTGAAATAAATTATTTAGAACAAACAGTTTGAGTGCTTCCCTACAAACAAGTCTCGTCTTCATGAACAACAAATATTTACCTTCAAATCATACTCATGTTTTGAATAATTTGAGCATCTCATGATGTTTCTGGAAGATACAGTTTTCAAACTAAATTAGGCTAAATGTGGTCCTGTAAAATTCTAGCGTGATCTTTTGAAACAGTAAAATCTCAGTAAAAATGATCAGTGTCAGCTCCAAAATATATACAAAATAAGACAACCTAGACAACACCAGTGCTTCCCAGGCTTATTGAAGAAAGGAAGGGAAAATAGGGTTGATTATTCAGTCCTGTTTTTAAGTAAGGGTTCTTGGGCACTAAACACCAAAATGTGACCCCCTGAACTACCTCTAGGATTTTGCCAGGACTCAAATTTAGCCCATGTTTCCCTGATTCTGCCCCCTGAACTGTGAATTATTTGTTTTTTTACTGTGCTGAACACAATTTTCTCCTCCTACAACATTGCATTTAAATAAAAAAAAATTAAGCTAGTTATATATCAAAACATTCTAAGACATAACATTTTGAAGTGTCCTTCATTTTCCCATGCAAACTATTCTGCTTATAAAATTTAAACCCATGAATTTTAAGCATCAACCACATTAAGTATCTAGGGTGCAAATTTGTTTTTATCTGAGGTATATTGCAACTTATTTATATACACCAAACATGTATATACTAACCCTGTACACACTAACCCTGATTTTATATTGATCATCGCCATATACAATTTAAATTAGAGTAGATGAAGTACACACCCAGAGGTGCTCAGGGCCTACTTCTTACGCTACAAAAGTATATTCCTGCCAGTACTCTAGGGACCACATTGGTGCCAGGAGTTGTAACAGTCAGCTATATGCAACCTCTGTAGGATTATCCTGGCCCTCAAATATAATTTACATTTAATTTTACCTCTGTATTTATTTTTAAGTATATACTCTATTTAACATGAGTTTTTAGTTTTATTAATGTATAACATTAATTTTCTTTTATCTTTGTTCCCTCATCAAAATTTTATCTCCAAGCATCTGTTATCATTTCTAAGTTTACATCATATTTCATAATCTGTGGTATATTAAATTGACTTTTAATAATTAAGTTGAAAGTCAGAATTTTGTACAGAGCTGATTTGTACTAACTCAAAGGCGACAATTTCATCTTTAACCTATCCCTCCTAGATTAAAGATGTTAGATAGTATGTGCTTCACATGAATAGGAAATTTTTTACACAGGTTTGTATTTTATTTTAAAATTGAATCTCAAACTTGGAAATACATAGCTGAAAGCTGACTAGACATTTACAAAAATATCTCAGTATAAGTTATAAACCTTATTTGATATCATTAACACAAATACTATAGTAGCTAATATTATAGAAATAATTTATACATGTGCAATATACTTACTTATTTTACTTTCTTTGATCTGCATGCACAGTATGAAATCATAAAAGCAACAAACATTACCCCACCAACAATGAGTAATATCAGTTCTACCAGGGCAAGTAGACTTATTTTCTCAGTCACTTTACTTCTGAACATTGCTGCATTCTCATCATCAATGGTAGCAGTCTGTAATCAAATTACATATTGGAATTATTTGGGAAGACTTTTTTAGGTAGGTGAGGCAAAAACACTCAAAACCCTTCCCTTATATCTTTCTTATTTCTCAAAATACTGGAGTATGAATGATTTATGCAAATTATCTGTATAAGAGAAGAGAGTGAAATCCTTTTGCTTGCAATGAAGACAGTAAATGTCAAGACATAATACTCTACTTTTTGCTTTTTTGGGGGTCAGACCCAGCGATGCTCAGGGGTTACTTCTGGCTCTTCACTCAGGAATTACTCCTGATGGAACTTGGGGACTATATGGGATGCTGGGAATTGAACCTGGTCAGCCACGTGCAAGGCTAATGCCCTACCCACTGTGCTATCTCCTCAGTTCCAAGACATAATATTTTAAAAGTAAAATGTAATCCCATGCCACTTAAAAATGGTATACACCACTTTTCAAAACATTATCAGTTGATCTTCAGTATAATCTTTCTAAATTGTTTCACTATTTTTGAAACTATGTTTCTCAGTGTCAGAGAAACTGACAAGGGTTGACATTTTCACTCCCTATTATGACTTATGCAGTGAATTTCCTAAGCCTGTCATAATTTACATTAATAAAATTTTCAGTTGGAATAAAGTTTTTATGCTTAGTCTGCTAAAACCAGGTATTTATAATAAGCCTGGCTTTTATTAGGGCCATAACATTCCGTGTGTCTTGAATCATTTAAGTTTACAATTATACATTACATTTCCTCCTCTGACAACAGCTACTGTTTAAAAGATACCATCTGAAGATAGTCTACCATGGTAGGAACTGTGTTCTATTATTATAACTTTGAAAAGTAACAATGCCTATTACTTGTCTTATATCTATGCTGTTTTGTTTTCTCAAATATGTCAAAATAATAATATGATCATCCCTCTGGAAAATTAAAACATACAAATACAAATTCTACAACTAAATATTAAATTACAAAAAATTATATACAAAGAGGTTTACTAAAATTTATAACTAACAAATAAAAATATTTACCTCATTAATCCAAATAAGAGGCACAAGGTAGAGATGCTTCAGTTTCTTTAATGCACTGTAATATACATTGAAAATTATTTAAAAATATATACTGATAAAATAAGTTAGGTGCCAAAGTGTACCTAACCCTCAAAAAAAATTGTTCAAGTTTTAATATAGCTGTTTCTCAGGCATATTTTACTCTCAGAATTGTTATAAAACATTCTAAAATAAATTTTTATTTTGATTATTTGATTAATTTTTAGGCACATGTTTTCAATTTCAATAAATTCTACTCAGAGAAGTAAACTATAAATGATAAAATATTTATATTTTATATAAATATTTGGGCACCTAGAAAAATGGAATTGCTACACTCAAAAAATTACTAAATATTATAATTACATATCTGTAAACACTAGATACAAGTATAAAATATAGATAAAAAACATCATAAATATTTAACAGTGCTAATTTAATGATATCAAGCCAAGTTAGCTTTTGGCTTTTTGTCTTTATAAATGTGCATTTTATTGCATTTTATTTTATTATTGTTTTATTGAATCTTGGTGAGATAGACTATTAAAAAGTCATTCATAATTGGGTTCAGTCATACAGTGTTCCATCACCAATCCCTCCTGCAGTAGATATATCTCAGCACCAATGTTTTCAGTTTCCCTCCCTATGGCAAGTACTTTTCTTCTCTCTCTGTTTCTCTGTCTCTATCTGTGTCTCTCTCTATCTCTGTCTCTCTTTCATGCATTGTGGTTTGCAATACAGACACTGAAGGATTATTGTGTATATCCCTTTACCTACATTCAATACTCAGTATAGTCTATTGTTACCATTTCCAACTATTATTGGCAAACTGGTCCCTTCTCTACCTTACATACCCTCTGTCCACTACCACACTTGTCGTAGATTCCAACCATCGACAAGTCCTCCCGCCCCTGTTTTTCCTCACTTTAACTATTAGTCTCATACTATAGTTTTCTAATTTCCCACAAAAGGATGCAGTCATAATATATATGTTCTTCTGCTTCTGATTCATTTCACTCAGCATGATACTTTTTTTTCCTGCCAGCTATAGGCAAATTGCATGGCGTTATTTTTCCTAACAACTACATAGTATTCCACTTTGCAGATGTACCTTAGTTTCTTTATCTAGTCATCTGCTCTTGGGCACTCATGTTGTTTTTAGATTCCTATTAAGCCAAAATTAATTTGAAATTTTATGTTTTCCACTAATAATATACTAAAAGTCTGGGCCAGAGCAATAACATAGAGAGCATTTCCCTTGTATGTGGCTGATCTGGTTAAAATACTGGCATTCCTCTGAAAACCACCAGGAGTAATTCCTGAGTGCAGAGCCAGGAATAAACATCAAACATCACAGGTTTACCCCCATCCCACAAAAAAAAAATGTACTAAAATCCATCTAACATGAACTTATTCAAGAGACTCACTCTATTTTTTTTTGCTGGTTTGACCAATATGTTGACTTGTAGTCGCTTGCAAACTGTAAAGTGAATCCAGTGATCTAGAGAAAACATTATCACCATAATAAAAGTCTTTATAATATTCAAAACTTACTTTCCTTATTACATAGTACATAGTATTTAAGGCAATTCTACTAAAGTATGTCTACATGAATGCATATAGAGACACAACTAAGTTAATTTATATGCCTGAATTAAATATCTTGATTGATGATATTTATTAAAAAACTTTTTAGAGAACCCACAATAATGGCTTCACATAATTATTCAGTAATTAAAGATTTTATACAATTATTTAATTATCAAATTATATCTGGTCAAATATAAACATAGTAAGAACTCATGTATCTTTGGTTTAATCATTGTTAAAAATAAACATAAGGGTCGGAGCAATTGCACAGCGGGTAGGTTGTTTGCCTTGCACCCGGCTGACCTGGTTAGATCCCGGCATGCCATATGGTTCCCCCAAGCACTGCCAGGAGTAATTTCTGAGTGCAGAGCCAGGAATAACCCCTGTCCATTGCTGGGTATGGATAAAAAAAGCAAATAAATAAATAAATAAATAAATGAAATTCTAGCATTCAACTTTTGAAAAAAAATAATATTTAAATAATTAATCCAATGAAATTTGGGGACTAAATAGATAACACAGCAGACAGGGTTTTATTATACTCTTGTCTGATCCAGGTTCAATTTCCAGCACTCTGTATGATCCTCTGAACCCTGTCAGGAGTGATCCCTGTGTAACAAGCCAAATGTAAGCCCTGAGTATCACTGGGAGTATGCCACCCCCCCCAAAAAGACCACTAAATTTTGTGCTGTGGTAATATTTATATATTTTAAGTTCAACATCGTAGATTTTCATTTTATTAATATCCAGAAAATGTATTTTGTTTGTTCATGATCTACAGACAAAATATATACACACATATATACTTTCACATAAATATATGTGTACTTTATATAAATATATATACTTTCATATAAATAATATTGTTGTAAGTATAAAATGAGTACAAATATGTAGTTTCTTTGCTTCTTTTGCAGGGTGGGGGCACATCTGTTGGTACTAGAAATTATTCCTGGCCTGTATGAAGAGATAGTCTTGGTGTTTTGGAGTGAGTATTTAAGGTATCAAGTATGAAGCTAGAGTTTGTAGTATTAAAGTCAAATGTCTTAATCACTATTATTTTTACAGCATCTATAAGGATATTTCTTCAAGCTGGAAAAAATCATTTTTATCCTTGCTACCAATGAGTCATTAATAACTAAAGGTCCTTGAGGAAAATGTTCATATAATCACAGACTAAAATGTGGTTGTTTGATATTTAACATGATATGATATAAATAAATCAGAAGTTTCCAATAAAATAAAATTCAAGATTGTGACATGCTAAATATGATTGACAGGAGGGGAATTTATATTTCAATTTTATCATTTTACTCATTATTAAATCGATCAAGGATATGTTTGCTTACAGGTTCAACATCTAAGTATGTACTGTGTTCTTCTTGATTTGGACTTAAGCCTTCAATATTTGAGTAAATTTCAGGACTTGCATGTAGAAAATGAGGGAGTGAAATATATACAGGTTTTCCTGTAAATAAGTTTGAACAGATTATTTGGGATAAATATACTTATTTCACAGATCACACAAAATATTTTTTTGAAAACATAACATTAAAATTAAATCAAAATACAGTTAGGCTTGAACAATGGGGGAAATATAAGAAAGAAAATATAATATCCTATTGCTATTGTACAGAGTATATAATTCTGAATTATTCTGCTAGTTAGCAAGCTAATAATTACTGTTCATTCCATAGTTGCTAATGAACAATATATGAATTTAACTCTGTCACACAAAGTTTCAGCCATATGTGTCAGGCATTGATAATGCTTTTGACTAAGACTGAATTTCTTTCAAGATTTTTCTTACTTTCAGATCTACTTTAGTATGAAAACTGAACAAACTAGAAAAAAACAAACTTGTGTGTTAAGTGTAATTTAAAAAATATGAAATCTTTAGTAATTTTAGCACATTTCCTATAAGAAGTCAATAATAAAAGTATACAAGAAAACTAATCAAATCAATATTATATATGGAAAAAAAAAGACAAAGATCAACATTTCATAAAATATCATTCAATATGTCTGATAACTACATTTTTCAAAACTGAATAACAATTGATACCTTAAAAATTAGAAACCAA
This sequence comes from Cryptotis parvus, assembly GCA_021461705.1. NCBI lineage: Eukaryota > Metazoa > Chordata > Mammalia > Eulipotyphla > Soricidae > Cryptotis > Cryptotis parvus. Next base: position 252,563 of record JAJIBD010000848.1, read on the forward strand.
AAATAAGATAAACTACTACTATGTCTATCTTACACCGATTGCTTCATTTTTGTGGTAGATACACTATGCAATGATTATTTTTCAAATATTAATGAAAGTTACGTCAAGTTCTATGATACTGAGAATTTTTACTCACCTTCATTGCATTTGCTAATATCTAGAACACCATAATATGTGCAATTGTGTGAGATAACCTTTTCCGTGCAGAAGCAATAGTTATCTGGATTTTGAACTGGAGATGCAAAGGCCTTGGCAGGAAGAACAAATCTGAACACAGTGATTCCTTTCAGATTAACTTCACCTCCAAACACAATACTGATTGACCTAAAGACAGACAACAAAGCATTTCATTCCAGGAACCTGAACCATGTGCTGGAGATGAATTTTTTTCTCCCTTATTTTCAAATTGTCATTCTTGCCTTGACTTGGAAAAAATAAACATGATTTTTTTTCTAGATGCCAAGTTTTAAGTTTCATTTTGACACCAACTCAGTGTGGTGCTCAGGGTTTACTCCTGACTCTGTTGTTAGGGAAAACTCCTGAAGGGTCATGGAACACACAGAGTGGCAAGAATCAAACCCAGTAATCTACGTGCAAGGCAAGCACCGTACCCACTGTAATATGGCTCTGATTCCTCAGGCGCCAAGTCTTGGATCTAGGGCTTCACATCTGTGAGACAAGATCTCTATGATTAAACTAGATCAATGATCCCCAAACAGGATATCTTTACTAGAAATTTATGTTGTTGTTTGATGTGAGGGTGAAAAAAAAGAAATTTTGTGAAAATGTAAGCCATTACAGAACTCAAAATTTAAGGACAGGGGCCAGAGCGATAGCCCAGCGGGTAGGGCGTTTGCCTTGCACGTGGCCGCCCATGCCGGCAGGGGTTCGATCCCCGGCATCCCATATAGTCCCCGAGCACCGCCAGGAGTGATTCCTGAGTGCAGAGCCAGGAGTAATCCCTGAGCATCGCCGGGTGTGACCCAAAAAAGCAAAAAAAAAAAAAAAAATTAAGGATAAAGTATGCTACATATATTCAAAAACTTCACAAAGCAATAGTTGCTTGTAAATTACCATAGGTTGTTTACACAAGACATCTGTCAGCTATTTTTCTATAAATTAAATATTTACATCTCACAACTTCTTTGTCTGTTCTCAGTTTAAATAAAAATTGATGGTTTCATCTCAAGATATTTCAATTAAAAAAAGAAATAGCTTCTGTTTCTCAAAGGAAAAATAACAACTATGGAAAGTCCAAAAAGGTTCTAAAAAGTAAATAATATACCTTCATAATTTTCTGTGTCCAACATAACATAAACAATTTACAGGGATTTAATACACTTTTAATTTCTAAATAAATCTGTGTAAAGAACCATCAACTCTTTTTGACATTTATATTAGCTGACCCAGAAATATTAAATACTCTGCTATTACCACAAGTTTTTCAGAAGAGTACTAAGAAACAGGTGTATTATCATGACTTCAATGCTTGTGTGATATATGGGACCCATCAACTGGTAAAGACACCAAAGTGGCAGTTGTACTCATTCATTTACAGTAAAACTCATTCATTTATGCAACAGCTGCATCATCTTTTCTAAACCTTGTTAGGCAGATAGGTCATGCCATTCTAATGGCCACTGTTACTAAGTATCCAGACTGCTTAATAAAAATAATGAAAAAGTTCTGGTTTAGGAAAGATAAAGGAAAACTTTACGTCATTTAGGATATATCACACTCTTCAAGTTTTATTTAAACATTAAATTCTGTATTATGTTTATTAGTTATAATTGAAAAAACTAAACTTATTTTCTTTTTTTTCTGAAATAACATGATTAGCCTTCTTTTAGTATGGAGAAGCAAGCCATGGTTCTCTCTTGAACATGTATCCAAGACAAATTTATTATAACAAAAAGTATTTGCTTCAAAAACAAAATGAAATAATATGATTATTAAGTATGAACAGCTTAATCTGAATATAAATTTTTTTCAGATGGGAAAAAATAATGCCTTTTAGTATCTTTATCTTACCTGCAAATGTCAGGGGAAAAAATTTGCAGTACCCGGTTCTTGTCAATAAAGGGTGCAAATGAGACTCCTTCTGCTCAGAAATTAAGAAAATGGTGAGAGGTATAAAGCATATCATAGAAAATAATAGAAAAGTTGAAAATTTCTAATTCTTGCACGGTCAGTAAAACATATAATAAATAACTTTTAAATTCTTAGCATAGTCTACGGCCATACCACCCTGAACGTGCCACATCTCGTCCGATCGGTTTAAATTCTTAGCATATATAGCAGATATATATGTATATATAAGTAGATCAATATGAATGTATGGATATACATATGCGTGTATATGTAATAATCTGTATGCTGCATATCTTCATTTGCATTCAATTCATGATAAATCTCCCCACTAATAAAGTATAAATAAAATCAATAAAAAGAAAGAAATATACTGTACAATGACTTGTTAAAATGCATGTATATAGACAGAGACACACACACGTGGTTCTCAGGGATACTTTTTTTTCTTTTTTGGGTCACACCCGGCAACACTCAGTGGTTACTCCTGGCTCTGCACCCAGGAATTACTCCTGGTGGTGCTTGGGGGACCATATGGGATGCTGGGGATCGAACTCGGGCAAGCCCGGGCAAGGCAAACGCCCTACTGCTGGGCTATTGCTCTGGCCCCGTCAGGGATACTTTTAAAAAAAAATTATTATACCACTGTAACATATACTATTACAAAGATGTTCATGTTTGGGTTTCAGTCCTACAGTGTTCCAGCACTGATCCCTCCACCAGTACTCATTTCCCAACATCCATGCCTCCTGATTCCCTCCCCCTCAGCCTTCTTCTATGGCAGGCACTTTGCTTCTTTCTCACTCTCTCTCTTTCTCTCTCTCTCTTTATCTCTTCCCTCTTCCTTCTCTTATACATTGTGGCTTACAATACATACATTTAGAGTTATTTGGGTTATCATGTATATACCTTTGTGGGTTTGTTTTGGGTGGTTTCACATCTGGTGGTTCTCAGGGATTATTCTCTTGGGTTTGTGTTGGGAAGTCACTAGTGGATGTGTTTGTAGAGTAAGAGACTTAAATGAAGGTAGGAATCAAATGAAAACAAGTCAGGAGAGATAGTACAGGGAATAGATATTATCTGAGGTGTTTTCCTTCTATACCTGACCCTATTTTGGATCACTCAATATGGCCTCCTGAGCAGAGAGTCAGAGGAAGCCCTGAGCAAAGTTGGGTATGACCCCAAACCTCAAAATAAAACAAAATAAACTGTTTACAAAGTTAGCATCTTACTCTTTGTCTTTTTTTCCAGTCCATCAATCATATTTTTAAAAAAGTGCTGGCGTGGATGTGGGGAAAAGGGGACTCTCATACACTGTTGGTGGGAATGTCGACTTGTACAACCTTTCTGGAAAACAATATGGACATTCCCTCCAAAGACTAGAAATTGAGCTTCCCTTTGACCCAGCCATACCGCTCCTGGGAATATACCCTGGAAAGCAAAACGCACAGCGGAAACACAATCCGCACTTTTATTTTCATAGCAGCACTGTTCACAATAGCCAAAACCTGGAAACAACCAGTATGCCTGAGAACTGAGGACTGGATAAAGAAACTGTGGTACATCTACACAATGGAAAATATGCAGCTGTCAGGAAAAATGAAGTTAGAAATTTTGCTATAAATGGATGGATATGGAAAGAATCAGTTGAGTGAAATTAGTCAGAAGGAAAGAGAGAGACATAGAATGACTGCATTTATTTGCATGACATAAATATACTAGGTGATCTTACCAAAAGTGGAAATTACCCAAGCGTGTGGAGTCAGAGGTTGGTTTAGATAGAAAGGAACATGAGCGAATAAATGTCAAAGTTCTGATACTAACATAGAACTGAGCATTAAATACAGACAAAAAAATGCAAATGATGGCTTCTAAGTGTATCGTAGTGCAACCCACAATGTGTGGGAGAAGGAGGAGAGAGAGAGGGAGAGGAGAGGAGATAAAGAACCGCCATTTAGGAGGGATGTGGGGGGAGGGATTGGGGACATGGGTGGTGGCTGAGGGGCACTGGTGGAGGCGGGGTGCTGGAACACCATGTGACCGAAACCCCCAGCGTGAACAACGTTGTAATGTATATCTCACGGTGGTATAATAAAATGTTTTAAAAAATAATAAATAAAATAAATAAATAAATAAATAAAAAAGAGAAATGGTAAAAAAAAAAAAGAAGCATGGAGGTTTAATATTCCAAAATATTTAGCTATGCAAACAATGTAAAACTGATCAGTTATATTTTAATTTGTACTGGCAACACTGTTAGCACTTCAAAGTGACATATGGCAAAGAGTTACAACATCCTAAATCTGTATGCTACATATTTTCATTGGCATTCAATTTGTGATAAATCTCCCCACTAATCAAAAATAAATAAAATTTATAAAAGAAGGAAAAAGACTGTAAATTCACCTGTTGTTAAATTTATATTATCAGTTTTATAAAGAATACCCAACTCCATCAAGTGAATCACATTTTATTGTTATCAATTTTTTTTTAATCTATCAGAATGGAGTTGTTTTTTTTTTTTGACGGTGACTCACTGGTCCTAGAATCTGGTGATTTAAAAAATTTATTAAAATTTGACAAACAGAAAATGCATTGAATTTTTTCCCTATTTTCATAACCAAGAATCTCTTTCAGCATAATCACATCAGAGTCCCTTGCTCTATCCGATATACTTCAGTTCTTAGTTTATTATCCTCTTAAACTTTGCAGCTAGTGCTTGTGTATTTTATTAACATTATCCAATAATCCCATGCTTTCTCTTGTTACACTTCACTACTTACTAGGGTTAGAGGTAACTTTTTTTCTCTTGAATCCCCTAAGATGAACCACCATTAAGCAGAATCACCGTTTATTTCTCTTTGTAGAGGAGTGAATTATTACTCACACAATTATGACGGTTAATAGTACTAGGACATCTGACAATTTATTTGCTGAAATGTTTTACTTAGAAAGGAATTTCTTCACCTAACCCATGGTTCAAAGTCCTCCAAAGCAAACTCAAGAGTGTTTTTGCTGGTTGCTGTACAAATCTAAGATAACAATATTAAATAAAACAATCCAAACTTAACAATACCTTTGGGAAAATAAACACTCCATGTTTCCCTTTTATTGCTTATCTTTTTACATAACATTATATTTAAACTTTCTTCACTTTTATTATGTCATTTTCCAGCAGAGTGTTATCTCAACATCTGTAAACACGGTTACTCCACCTCTGACTCTTGCAGCTTAGAACCCATCTTTAAGTACCTCTTGGTATTTCATTCCCATTGCCTTTATAAACATTTATTCTATACTAATAATAGACACACTTGTATTTTGCTTTCCTTAAGAATGAGACAGATGTCAGCATACACAAAATCTAAGCCTATAATACTTTTGACCCAGAAGTAAGACCCTTCATATTTTGCATACTTAAAAATTATCAGTGTACATTTAATATAGGAATATTTATGGCTGATAATAATGCTCTTTGTTTTATTATTCTGATCATCCTACCCTAAATATGTTTTTCTTGCAAAATCAAGGATTTAACCTCATATTGAACCATCACATAGCAATCTGTTTCACATCTTACAATTATCTGATTTTTTAAAAAATTCTTTTGATTTTAAATGATCTGTAAAGTATTTTTTGTTGGTTCTGGGGCTAGTCCAGCATTGCTCAACAGCTGCTCCCAGGGGTTGTTCCCAACAGTGCTGGGGGGACCATATTGTTCTAGGGAATAAACTTAGGGTTTCTAGATTCAACAGATGTGCTTAGTGTTTGTGTTATCTCTCGGACATGTACCATACTATGTTTTCATTTATTTTGTGTTTTGGGGCATACCAGGCAATGTTTAGGGGCTTTTTCTATATCTATGCTCAGGAGCAACCCCTGGAAGTACTCAGGAAACCTATGTGGTGCCAGAGATTAGAATTATGTTGGTAGGATTCAAGCAAGCGATTACCTTAAATTCTGTACTAACATTCTGGCCCCAGCACAATATTTAAAAAATGATGCGACTAGCAATTACTTCTCTGCATTTTTTAAATCCTTTCCTTCTATTGATAAAGGGCAGGTGGTTAAAGTTTTACAAAGTAAATATTTCCCTAGTAATGCTAATCTTCTCTAGTAAAAGATAATAGTTGATGGCCAAACTTCAGAAATTCTATCACATTAAGCAACTGTCTAAGCCTATATAGAATAGGGATTCTGTTTTATGATGTTGATATAAAGATTGTAAATGTATGCTTCCAGTTTACTGAGCACTGTAGTATGACAATGAACTTGCAGGAGATAAGAGGGTAGGTTCATGTGATTATCACTACAAAACAAAGGCTCTTACCTGTACCATTAATCATGCCACAATAACTTTCCCAAAAAGGGAGAGTCCTTGGTAACAAAAAAGAAAAATCAAATGAAGAAAATTATTATTAAAGGCCAGTATGTCTCATTACTATGATAATAATAATGTTAAAATTAGGAAGGTTAGATAGAACAAACACCAAATTGAGAAATGTTCTATATCATAGATCCCAGATTTTATTTGATATTTCTTATTGAGATAACTCAAGTGCCTGATATTATTTTTAAGTGCATAGGAGTTACATGGTTTTGGGCTCCTAGCTTCAGATGTTCTGGAATCAGAAATATTAAATTTGATATCTGTTATGTATAGGTTATGCACTTTATAAAATGTTCTATATACTATGAGGGATGCAAGGCAAAAATAAAAAACGAAAAAAAAATTCATTTTAAATAAAAAACAATAAATAAGATAAAAATAAAAACTGCAAAGGGTTGTTGATGACTTAAAATAGACATGATTCAGAAAAAAGACAACTGAGAAATATTTATTGGAAATCTAGATTTCTAATGAAAGTTGAATTTTTTCCAATAGAAGAAATTCTATATTAAGTGTTCAAAGTTAGTGAGATAAAAGTTTTAACTGTGTAACAAATATAAACTCAGCCAAAGGAAATATGGGGAACATAAGAAAGATTACCAGATATATGATCAATAGAGATAAGAAGCTTATAGATAATGTATACTTTCTTATCTATCAACTTTTCATAAACTGGAATTAAAGAAAAATGGACCTTATTGACTTATACTCTCAAATTAAAATAAAAATATTAGAGTATAATGCAAACAATGTTTTGTTTCTCTGTTATTATTACTTTTTGGTGAAAATCTTCACTTCCAACTGCTGAGATACCATTCAGCGATACATCAATAAACTGTTTCTTCTTTTTCAACACAGTAAATTATTAATAATATTTAATCTTGTTATTATTAATTCATTTAAGCTTATCATCATCTTAAACTGTTGTGAAGTTCTTACTCTGATTTGAAGTACTTAGCATCTCTCCAAGTAACTTTTTTATAATTTCAAACCTCTCTATAATGTCAATAAACGTTGACTTTTCGCAATACACAAACAGGTGATTTCCCATGAAATGAACAGGTAGAATTGTTTGCTGTCTCCACTCTACACTACACTTTTCTATTATGAATTGTGGCTATGAACTTTAAGAAGATTAAGTACTAAACGAGTGAATATTTAACTCTTGTATGCTGTCTTTAGATATGGACTCCGTGAGACCAGTAATTTTCAAGGACTATTTAAAAGCATTTAATCTCTTTCACCTTCGATTACTTCATTCTTTTTTCAGGAACTAATTGCTTTAACAAGTATTTATTAGCTTCGAAAGAAGGCTCTTACCCTGATATTTATGGATTTCCCCCCCCAGTTTTACACATATCGTAAAATGATGTACACTACAGATAAATAAGTAGAAACCAAAATAGAAAAGAAAACGATAGCTCTCTGGAAGTTAGTTTATATACTACCAGTTCAAAAGAGGTATTCTATTTTCAAAAAAATTTTATACCTGTGCTTGAAGTAATAATTCATCTTACTTGATTAAGGTTTAAATATGATTTCTCAATATTTTATTTTTTCCTTTTGCTTTGTTTTGTTTTTTTGGGCAATTCCTAGGTGTACTCAGTGATCACTCTGGTGTGCTCAGGGAACAATGTGTGATCCCAGACAATGAACTCGATAGGCCAAGTGCAAGGCAAACACTCTCCTAGCTGTACTCTCTCTGACACATAAAAACATGGCATTATTTCAATACACTTTTTTATAAGAGAATCATGAAGTATTTGCAAGGATTCATTAAAATTCCCTCTTTATTAATGAATGTTCCTAATTGTCTATTCAACTTTGCTAATATTGTTTACTCTCAATTTATTAATAAAATTCTCTTTTATTTTAAGCTGACTCACCAATTTTTTAGAAGAGCATGTGACACTTAAAATTCCATGGTTATAGACACATAAGACATATTGTTAGTTATATAAACCTTTTCTCTTCTTAATTACATAGACTTTTTTCTTTTTAATTACATTGTTTTATTTAAAAAGTAAAACAGCATTGAATATCTATAGACTGTTGATTTTGGTATTAACTTTCTTCATTTTCACCTATTATTCTCCAATTGTATGGGGACATTGTAATGCTGGTTATGCCTTAAAGAAGAAAATAGCCCATTTGTGGTTGTTTTATATTTAAGAGTCAGAACATAAAGGTAAACCAAACCCCTTGTGGGACAACTACTCATCAGCTCTGAATCTGTTAGATGTAAAAGTGGGCTGAAGAGATAGTATAGCAGGCAGTGCACTTGCATTGGACACAGCAAACCTGGATTCAATCCTGGATACCCCATATGGTCCCATACCCTGTGCACTGCCAAGAGTAATTCCTGAGTACAGTGAAGAAGTAACCTCGAAATATCACTGCATGCAGTCCAGAAAACAAAGAAAGAAGCATACAAATTAATGCTTTAATACTTGGCATTACAGGTATATTCACAGGTGAGGTACAGGGGTATCAAGTTTATAGTCAAGTTGTCTACCAAATTCCTCTACTGCCTTAAAATATCACATCACACACCACTTGGATACTTACTTTTGGCCTTTATATGTATCAATTATGGCAACTTTGCTAATATTGTCTTTTCCAGTGAAGACTTTGTAAACTCCATCTACTGTATTATTGTACTGAAAAAAAATGCACACATTTACTTCTAGAAATATAATAAAAACTAAACTTCTGACATATAATTTATTATAGTTATTTTAAATGATCTGAACCATAATAAAGTTTCAAATTACTAGTGCTAAGCATTTTTAAAGACAAAGGTACCTATAAATGTTAGATTCAAAGCAAAAAAAGAATACAAATAGTAAATATTAAAATGGTTCAAACTTGGGGCCAGAGCAATAGCACAGCGGGGTAGGGCATTTGCCTTGCACAAGGCCAGCCTGGGTTCGATCCCCAGCATCCCATATGGTCCTCCGAGCACTGCCAGGAGTAATTCCTGAATAAAGAGCCAGGAGTAACCCCTGAGCATTGCTGGGTGTGATCCAAAGAGGAAAAATAAATAAAAGAATAATATAAAAATAAAATGGTCCAAACTCTGGGTGTTTTGGTTTCTAATAAACCAATATGACAATTTAATCACTATTCTTGTTATATGTGAGGAGGTTTTTGAGAGAACAGGAGAAATAACAGGCAATTTTAGAAGCATTCTAAATGTTAACATCATTAATAATTGATTATAAAAACTTAGATCAACAAAATCAAAAACAGAATTAGCCAAGGAAATATGAATATATGAACTAAAATATAATGGAATTTCTGCTTCTCAAAGATTTCTATATTCATATTATTTGATATATAATCTCACAAGATTAAATACTATATAAAAGTAAAAAGCAAACTGAAGGATCTAAATCAAGTTTAATATAAAAATTCCATGTCAATAGTCAACATCTAAGCTATAGCTAAATTCACATTTCTTATCAACCAAATTACCACTTCAATAAAGTTAGGAATCACCGGAAGTTTTAATTTCTGATAAGATAAAGACAATTTATATCTATTAATAAGTTTTCAGTCCATTAAAGTAGGATGCTATTCTTTTTTGTTTTGTTTTCATCAGGGGGCAGAGAGTGGTTTGGTTCACACCCACGGGTGCTGAGGGCATACTTCTGGCAGACTTGGGGGACCACATTGAATGTTTATGCATAACCTGGGTCAGCTATGTGTGTGACAAGTGCCTTACCAGTTGTACAGCTGTACTATCACTTTTTTAAATTTTTTGCTTTTTTGGGTCACACCCAGCAATGCTCAGGGGTTTCTCCTGGCTCTGTACTCAGGAATCACTTCTGGCAGTGCTCAGGGGACCACATGGAATGCTGGGGATCGAACCCAGGCTGGCATCGGCTGGCCGCGTGCAAGGCAAACGCCCTACCCACTGGGCTATCGCTCCGCCCCCTATCTCTTGACCCTGTTACTTTTCACTTTCAATTTCATTATGATCAAATCAGGCTGGAAATTTTATTTTAAATTAAAACAGATTTGTAAAAGATCTGGAGAAGGGGAAATTATCAGATGAAATTTATTGACATATTTTGAATGTAGCCTAATACTTTGGAAGAGAAATCAAAGCTGAGATATTGTTCGAAGACTTATGGGTCTCATAAGCTAATTTCAGAGAAATTATATATTTTTATATATAAAGTAAAAACCTGATTAGAATTTTTTTTTTAATTTTAGCTGTTAGGTTCAAATAGTTACATTTAGTAACTAAATATAAAATATATAATTCAATATCAGAAATAGGATTAAAATATAAATTAAGAAATTATAAATCACCACTGGTGATTCAACAAATAACAAAAAGCACTATTTAATTCAGTACTCACAGGATAAAACAAACCAATTGTGCTATCAATGGGATATGGAACCAAACTGAGGAATGGGTCCTTATAACCCCACAATAGCTCTTTCACAGTTCTCCTTTGGAACATAGAAGACTTTGACTTTTTGATAAGTGAATTAAGTACCGATTGAATAAATCCACTTGGATAAAGTTGAGGTGCAGCCTAGAAAAATTGAGAGAAAAAGAGTGTACTGTTCAAAATTGTCCATAATGGCTGAAGTATCAGGCTTGTAGCAAATAATGGATTAAATGCTAAACTTATATTTAATAAAAAATAAAAGTGTATCTGAGAAATTGCAACCAAAACATGCCAGGTTTTAATGTTTAATTGACGCAAAGAAAAGGGTGCTTCAAGGTTACTTCCTTGTGTGTGTGTGTGTGTGGCGTTTCAAAACTTTGTTTTTTAATATAATAAATTTTAACAATGACAGATTACAGTTGTCATGTTTAAAGGCAATTAGACTAATTACTTTTCCCAATACCTCCATATATTCAATACTTATTTTTAATATCAGAAGTTTTAAGCTTCTGGTTCTGACTTTACTAGGTTACAAAGCACCGACTGCTTTGTAAGTGTGCAGAAACACATGATAATTATGGAGACAAATATTTTGCAAATACAATAACTTGACTAAAATCAAAGTAAGAGCCGCTTGGGAGGCCACTCCTGGTGATTCTCAGCCAAGAAGATCAGCAGTACATATCTTGGTACATATTTTATTAAATAAGAAAATAAAAAGCAATAACAGAAGTAGTTACCACTCATGAACTTAGCTATTGCATGTATTCCAAAATCAATTTTGCAGTTTATTTACTCACTACAACTGCCAGATTGAGAACGGTTAAAGTATCGTTCTCTGTCCCAGCGGACAATGATGGTTCAAAGACGGCGCTATTAGGTGCTACAAAGGAGACTGTGTTGTTATCAGTGTCATGGGTTATATTTTCCTTGGCTAAATAGCGAACTCTGAAAAACAGAAGAAAATAAAATTATAAGTAACTGTCTTACATGAATATTAGGCCTAAAATAGCATTCATTTACACAATTTTTTCTAGTACATAGTATATCTAAATAAAATGGAGTTAAATGATTAACAAGATAATCCTAGATTCTATCAAATTAATCAAACAACTTTCATCTTTTAAAGAGGAAATTAAAATTACAGGAAGACAATGAGATAATTTTATATGAGAATTTAAAGAGTCCACATGAGAACAGTCAGGGGAAAAATCCCTGCTTGATGTTCATGGAGAGGGAAAGACTTAGAATTCATTTGATAGTAATTTTGCATTGTGGAATAAAGGAAAGCTAATTTTTAATTATTGATATAGAAAACAGTGCACATACAAAGAAAGATCAAGATGTAATTTATGTGTAAATAGTTTAAAAAAACATCACTTTGTTGCTCTTTGCAGGCATCTGAAGGGAGCCCGGGTAAAATCTGAGCTTGATTTATTTTTATTTTATTGGACTGCCATGCAATGAGCTAACTTGAATTTTAATAAACTTTGTGCCATATTAAAAAAAAAAAAGATGTAATTTCAGAAAGCCTTTTGGCCTGAGCTGGAAGCAAGCCCAAAGAACTGAGTACACACTTGGCATACAAGAAGGCTGGTTTTGATTCCTGGCACTGTTTGCTGTCCCTGAGCCTATTGGAACTGACCTCCTGACCCAGGGCTGGTGTGATTTCCAAATGAGCAAAAATTTCTATCATTGAATTGGTTGGATTATACGAGTAAGAACAGGAGAGTAGTGGTAAATAAAAATCACAGAAGTAAGACCTGAAGTACAAAAGATCCAATAATTAAATGATGGGTCTTTGATTTGTGAGAAAAGGAGATAAAAAAAAGTTTAAAGCAGTAGCTACAAAGAAAATATTTTCATTGTTTAAACAAATGTAGTGTACAGTTATCTAGTGCTCATATTTCCATGTTTCCTCTTTTTTCTTTCCTTTTTTAAAAATGTTGTTTATGTTTGTGGGTCATACCCACAAAGCCATTGATCAGGATTTACTCCTGGTTCTGTGCTCAGGGATCACTCCTAGTGGGGATTGAAGAATTTTTTTTTTTTTTTTTTTTTGGGTCACACCCGGCGATGCTCAGGGGTTACTCCTGGCTCTTTGCTCGGGAATTTCTCCTGGCGGTGCTCGGGGAACCTTATGGGATGCCGGGGATCGAACCCGGGCTGGCACAGGCTGGCCGCATGCAAGGCAAACGCCCTACCCGCTGGGCTATCGCTCCGGCCCCAAGATTGAAGAATTTTTTGGGGTCCCAGAGATGGCTCCTAGGTAACCACAAGAAACAAAAGTGCCCTGCCCATTGCAGTATCTCTCCGACCCCAAACTTTCCATGCATTCTAATATTAAATTAAAATAGATATAATTATCAAGAGTAAGATCAAGGTGACTAATTCCTCTCTCCAGTCTCTCCATGTATTGAAACTTAATAGTCCTAAGATCTTTGTTCTAATGTCCCTAGGTTGAAAAGCATCAATTGCTTTACAGGTGTGTGGAAAGTGGTGATTATTATGGAGATAAACACTTTACAAACAGGCCTTTTTATAAACTCAGTGATTAAAAAAGTAAAAGAAAGTGAAATATTCATTGCACTATTATGTATTTTCATATCTATTGTGGGAAGTGAATAGAAAAGATAAAAATATGAGGTCAAAATGAAAAAAATATTGTTATAATAGAAATGTAAATTTTTGAATGTGTCTTGCTTATGGAGATTGCCTAGCAAATACTTTCAATGAATTAATAAATGACTAATATTCTTTTTAAAAATTACACTAATATAAGCTGATATTTTATTTTCAGATAATTTATAAAAAGTTTTGCTATTTTCATACTTGTAGTAATTGCTGACATGTAAAACATAAAATAGTACTCAAGAAGTCTATTAGTAATAAATTACTATCCTTTTTATGAGATCTAGATTTAAAAAATAAGTGCATATGTAATAAGTTGAAATTAAAATGTTTAAAATTTTAGAAACATTTGTGTATATACTGTTGAATATTTACGCATTTTAGTGAAATAATAAAACTAATGTTATCCACTTTACTTATGTAATGCTTTCAATATTGTACCAGCAGATGGCACTCACAAAGAGAAAATTTTTTAAAACTGAATACTGTGTTTAGAATGTATTTGTAAAAAGAGCACAGCCACTTAGTTTCCTCGTTGGAAATAAAAGCCATTTACAGATTTTGGAAAGTGTAGGTTAATAAACTCAAAGAAAAGATTTATTTTTGCTAGATTTTCTCCCAAATTTCTTCTAACCTTCTGTTAAAACAAAGTAACGTCCCCACATATACACAAAAAAGTTTTTTGTTGGATCTGAAAATACATTGATGTAATTATGAACTCTTCAAAGAGAAAATTTAGGATAAAATTTACAAAATTAATATTTCAATCCTTAAATGCTATGTTTATCATTTTTCATATTACAAGTATAGTCTTAAAAGTTATTTAAAGTTGTTAAATAAACCATACTACAACTAACAATTAGAAACAAAAATTTAATTAAATTTTTTTTTTTTTTTTTTTTTTTGCTTTTTGGGTCACACCCGGCGATGCTCAGGGGTTACTCCTGGCTCTGCACTCAGGAATTACTCCTGGCGGTGCTCGGGGGACCATATGGGATGCCGGGGATCGAACCCTGGCCGGCACAGGCCGGCCGTGTGCAAGGCAAACACCCTACCCGCTGGGCTATCGCTCCAGCCCCAAAATTTAATTAAATTTAAGTACATGTCATAGTTGTAACATTTTGAGAACAAGAGATTCAGCTAACTCTCTTTGCTGTTGTTAATAAAATTTGAACTATAAAATATGAAATTATGATATTATTTTCCAAGATAAAATTTTCTCAGATAATAAAAAGTCTTTTTCAAGGAGGTTGTGAATAGTCACAGACAAGTGTTAGAGACAGAGTCATAAGAAACACTACTAAGAAGGCTGGGCATTGAATCCTTTGAATTTGTACATGTCATATTATGGCCCCAGACTAATGCCACAGCTACCTTATTTTTATAATAACAAGTGATTTGCAAATCTAGAAGCTTTAATTCATGGTGAAGAGAGGAAGTTATATAACTATATACAATCAAGAAGATATAAGATTTTAAAACTACAAACTCTGAGAAGGTATCACAAATATGAAATTTTTGTTAACAATTATAATAGTGTACATTACTTATAATTATACTGGAGTAAAAATCTCTTGCTTAAATAACAAATGATAGAGTTGGACTTTATATTCCCAGATATATATATATACATATATATACATATATATATACATATATATACATATATATCATAAAATACTTGTAATCTTGGTTATATTGGTAAAACCTCAATTTTCCTATTTATCTTAACAGTTTTCAAAGTCATGAGAGTTGATAACCCTAATAAATAAAAGTATATTTTAAAATATAGCAGTTATTATTATACAGGTACCTGTGGATATAAACAAATTTTACATACACCAGTATCTTTATGTTTTAAAGGAAAAAAAAGGAAAAAATGGTAAGTTTGGTTCACTATTTTACCCTACTTCTATTGTATATTATGAATTTATTCTGAAGTGTGAAAAAAACTATGTGGGATTTATTATAGCATATTTATTTTTTGGTACTAAAGTATAATTATGATACTACCAAAATTATGCATATAAATGACACAAGAATTATATATATAGAGAGAAACTTCAGTAGGTACTAGAGTTGTGTATTATTAATTTAATGCCATTGTCCTCAAAATTTAATATATGTAAGAATCACTCATGTTTATAAAATTCATCACATGCTAGACTCCAAATCAAGAATCCCTGATTTTTTTGAATTGGAGTGGTTCTGATAATTTGCTTTTTTTTGAAATTCCAAGCAATGCTAATGCTGGCCTAAGGAAACACTCTTGGAGAACCTCTGATAGAAATATGCATTAAAACCTTGAAATATACATGTAAAGTAGTCTGGTTTCTGAAAATTTGATAATTATTTTTATTTAGTGTACAAATTTCATAGTTGAAAAAAAATATATGTTACAAGTATGAAACACCTGAACTTTATTAAATGTTGGACAGTTGCTTAATGCTGCTAAATTTCTACTCAAATCTTTATTCCTTATACTCATTTACACCATTTTCTCTTTCAGCAAAAATTTAAATAAGAGAGTACTTATTTTCTCTATTTCCTCAGAATGCGAAGTAGATTCATAAAAAGAAAGTAATCAAGTTCATTTGAGTGCATATGAACTCACTGGCATTTGCCAAGTGAAATCTTTTCAAAATATTACAATTAGAGAAAGAAGAGCACTTATTTATAGGAACTTGCTTACCTGTAAGTGTAAGGTCCTCTTTGCTTAACCTTAAGGTTGCTGCTATTAACTATAACCTCTTCTGGATTTAGTACATCAAAGATCCAAAACTGCCTATAAACTGCTGTGCCAGCTTTAACCCAATTTTGAAAAGCAACTGTACCTTCTTCAAGGACAACTTCCTATTTAAAAAAAAAGAATACAGATGAGTTATTTCTTTGGATTAAATATGGACATTTCTGGGAGTTTATAACTTTTTAATAGTAAAAGTATCAATTTCAAGTTTCTTTTTTTTAAAAAATTATACCACCATGTGGTATACAATTACAAAGATGTACATGTTTGGGCTTCAGTCATACAATGTTACAGCGCCAATCCCTCCACCTTACTTATTCATGAGATTTTTTGGAACTTTGACACACACACTAGCAAAAATATATAATTAATATATTATAGAAAATAATACAAACAATATAAAATAAGTATTTTATGTTGTTGATCTAGAGACTTATTTTTTCAAATTTAAGAGTTGTTATATAAAGATGATAAATGAACTGATTTAAAATCAGTTAATAATCATATATAATCTCATTGGTTTTTTTTTAATTTTTTTATTTTTAAAAATACAAAGATATACAATTAAACAGTTCATATTTGGGTTTTGGTCAAACAGTGTTGCAGCACCCATCCCGCCACCAGTGCCCATCTCCCACCACCAATGTCCCCGGTTCCCTCCCCCTCCCCCAGCCCTGCTCCATGGCAGGTTCTTGATTTCTTTCCATTTCTCTCTCTTTCTCTTTTCCTTCCGCTCCAGACCATGGATTACAGAACATACATTAAAGGGTTGTCATGTGTATCTTTTTGCCTCTATTTAATGCTCAGTTCTAGGTTGGCATTAGTACCCTCAACAATTGTTAGCACACTGTTCCATTTCTGTCTTACCTAGCCTCTGAATCCCACACGTTTGTGATAATTTCCACCTTTGACAGGACCTCCTGATATATGTTTCACTTGACCTTGGATATTGGTATCATAATATGTACCTATATATTTATGTTATGCAGATAAATGCAGTCATTCTGTATCTGTCTCTCTCCTTCTGGCTAATTTCGCTCAACATAATCTTCTCCATGTCCATCCATTTGTAGGCAAATTTTATAACTTCATTTTTCCTAACCACTGCATAGTATTCCATTGTGTAGATGTACCAAAGCTTTTTTATCCAGTCATCGATTTTCGGGCACTCTGGTTGCTTCCAGATTCTGGCTATTGTGAATAATGCTGCTATGAACATAAAAGTAGGGATGGTGTTTCCGCTGCGTATTTTTGGCTTCCCAGGTTTTTTAAAAGAACACGTATTTTAGAGAAATACTATGTAATAATGGAAGATTAAGAAAGATTAAATGCTTTAACTACAATCTTGAATAGTTTCCACACCACCGTAATTTATTGAGAGTTGAGGCAATAAATATTGAGGGAGTCATAATAGTTTATTTTTCTATTTATTTTTCTAACATTAATATATATGTTTAAAATTTGTGTAGACATTTCCTGATTACAAGATTTATGTAGCTTGCAAGTTCCTATAATTTGGGACATGGCGGTTGAGCGCAACCATTGTTGTACAGAGCTATTGCTAGCTCTATGTTCAGCATGACCCATTATAGTATTCAGGGGATCATATGTGGTGCCAGAAATCCAAACGAGGGTGGCATCCTCTATAGCTGCCTAAGGCAAGTTCCTACCTTCTGTATTCTCTCACTGACTGAAGTTTCTCCTATTTTAAAGGGAATAAGTGATACTATATTGTCATAAATTATTGATCAAATATTTCATAAAATATTCATAAATATTTAAGATAGGATATGAACAATCTAATCCCTAATTTTCAAATCTTTAACTAATTTGAAGTAAGGAACAGATAATTAAGTGTATGAAAAGGCAGTAAATCTAAGTTTCTCTCACTTTACTGATAAATGTCAGGATCTGTTTATGAATTGAAGATTACTGATTTTGTAAGGCAAGTCATGGCTATATGCCAAATTGATAACTCTCAAGTGATGTGGACTGCAGCTAGGTTCAAAGAAATTAGTCTTAAAAGTTCAATTCTGTTGACCAGCGTGATAACAAGCAATTACGGAACTTCAATGCAAGCAGCACTGGATCCAGCACTGCTTACCCAAACCTGCCTCACCAAAAAAGTTCCACGTTTACTGCAGATGTTTGGAAGATTAAAATCTTCTGGATAATCTAATGCTTATTTAATTTATTGGCATTAAATGTGAATGGTACTTACTTGTCTATATTATATCTATGTTATATTTTTTTTATTATATTATATTATATTATATTATATTATATTATATTATATTATATTATATTATATTATATTATATTATATTATATTATATTATATTATATTATATTATATTATATTATATTATATTATATTATATTATATTATATTATATTATATTATATTATATTATATTATATTATATTATATTATAATTATCAACATGTCCTTGAGATCTTCTTTTTACCCTACTGCTACCCTGACTAAAGAGCTATTTTACTTTAAAAGCATAAAGTTAAGCAGCAGTGAGACAGTGAAAGTGGAAGCTGTAAATTTAATTACAGGTATCTATTAATTACAGGTATCTATTTAATCATGTGCTAACCATATAAACTTGGAAGGGAATTAAGTTTCTTTGTATCTCTTTTCCTTCATCAGAAGATGGGGACAATAATTTGTTAAATTATACAGAATTATCTTTTTGAAAGTCAAAAATGATGAATATAGTTCTAGTACATATCCTCATGTGTTGTTACAAATATTAACAATTCAAGTGCTTAATATAGTGTTATCACATATCTAATGTTAATCATTAATTATTATTAGAAAAATAGACTGAGGACTAGAAAGATTATATAGCAGGTAAGGCATTTGTTTACATGCAGTCAATCGGGTTCAGTCACTGTCAGAGACCATCAGGAGTGATCCCTGAGTATAGAACCAGAAGTAATCCCTGAGCATCACTGGATATGGTACCTAAAACATATGCATATATATGTACATATACATACAAATATATTATCTATCTATCTATCTATCTATCTATCTATCTATCTATCTATCTATCTATCTCTCTCTCTCTCTTTATCTATCTATCTATCTATCTATCTATCTATCTATCTATCTATCTATCTATCTAATCTATCATCTATAGAGAGAGAATGTATATAAAGAATTTCTTCAGAGAATTTTATTACTGTTTTCTCCCCATACATCACTCCTCTGCCAACTTTATTGCAGCCTTTGTATTTCACAATTCCAAATTTCAAGCGCAATGCCTGACACAGCATTTTTCCTGAGGACTGAATAATTTGAGAGCTATATAGTTGTAAATAAAATTCACTGTCCACATTATAAACTGTAGATTAGAGTATAAGTTTAATAGTTCTCTGCATATTTCTTTTCCCCAAATAAATCTTTTACTTTGGAGGTAAGACTTATTTTCTCTCTTTTAGTGACGACATAAGAAAAAAAAAGGTGAAAAACTCTTTGCTTTGTTTTATTGTGATGTGTGTGTTGTATATTTTGGGATCACACTCATTGGCATTTAAGGGCTATTGCAGTCTCCATTCTCAATGGTCACTCCTGGCAGTGCTTGGTGATGTATATAGAGTTATGGATCAAAACAGGATGAGATGTACGCAAAAGCAATTTCCTAACCATTTACAGTTTCTTGGCCCCTTTCTCTTATTTTCTCACCATTAACTATTTTCTACCTTAAAATAAACGTTAAATAAAACACATGCTTGAAATATCACATAACATCTAATAGATTATAATGCCTTAATAATATTAATCACTTGATCACTTGATCACTTGACATCCGTTATTCATTAATTTGCTCTAGTGGGCGCCAGTAACATTTCCATTTGACTCTAAATAAATAGTGAGTGGTTGCAAGGTCAACCTAAAATCTACCTGCAGCAAACTATAAAAATAATATTGATAAAATAAGAAAAATGTACATTCAATTACTTATCAACTCTTATACATCAGAACATATCTTTATCTCAACTTTTGTGAACTGGACAATTATTTTCTCTTTAAAACTCTTAAAATAATAAGAACTACACTTTGCATTGGCAAAAGCACTGATTCAGTTTTCCCTCTGAAATAAATTATTACTTTGCAATGTGCATTAAATAATTTTTATCCTATCCAAAATTTGTAAAGCTACGTGAATTTGACATCCCTGATTTAGAACTTCAACAAATCTGATTCTCCTTTTACTAATCTTTGGTAATTCTACCAATTAAAGTTAGTGAGTCTTACTCCAAAAACTAGATATTGAGCTCCTATTTGACCCATCAATACCATTCCTGCAAATATACCCTGGAGCCCTAAAAAACACACAGCAGAAACACCATTTGCACTTCTACATTCATCACAGCACTATTCACAATAGCCAGAATTTGGAAACAACTAGAATGCCCAAGAATACAAGACTAGATAAAGAAACTATAATACATCTATAACATGGAATAGTAAGCAGCTGTCAAGAAAAAAACAAGTCATGGTATTTGCCTACAAATGGATGGACATGGAGATCATCCTTAGTGAAATCTGTCAGAAGGAAAAGGATAGATATAGAATTACTGCATTCATTTGTGGGATATAAATATATACCAGTGTTGGGACCGGAGCAATAGACCAGCGGGTAGGGCATTTGCCTTGCACACAGTCAACCCTGGTTCAATCCCTGGCATCCCATATGGTCAGTCGAGCAACACCAGGAGTAATTCTTGAGTGCAGAGCCAGGAGTAACCCCTGAGCATCGCTGGTGTGACCCAAAAAGATATATATACATATATATATAAATACATATATATGTATATGCATATATGTATATATGTATATATCAGTGTTCTAGTAATTGTTGGAAATGGAAATGTCAGACTAGAACTGAGCATTGAATGTAAGCAAAGGAGTTTACATGATTACCCCTAAATGTATGTATGGTAATCCACAATGTAAGAGAAGGGAGAGAGAGAAAGAAAGAAGAGAGAGAGAGGAGAGAGGGAGGGGAGAGTGAGGGGAGAGAGAGAGAGAGAGAGAAGAGGACTGTTATAGAGGCAGGCTTGGGGATCGGGTTGGGAATCTGGGGACATTAATGGTGGAAATGTGCACTGGTGGAGGAATGGGTGCTGCAACATTGTATGACAGAAATCAATCTGAACAGCTTTGTAAATGTCTATCTCACAGTGTTATAATAAAAAATAAAATAAAGTTAGTGAGTTTTAATAGAATAAAATATGTTACGATATAAGCTTTAGTTTGCTCTATAGGCATGACTATTCAATGGCCCTCATTTTAATTGAAACTAGTCAACATGTGTATAAATAGATAAAACATTTATACATGATATGTTGAAATAACATTTGTATTTTTTTCAGTGAAATGAAAGGTTCATAAGTATTTACAAGAATGTTATATATATTATAATGTACAGAAGTTTACCAAAAATTTTTCTGCAATAATGTTAAAAAATTTAAGTTTATAGGTATATAATATAATTTTACTTTTCTCAATATGAACCAAAGTTCAGTAACTTTTATAATTTTATCCTCAAAGTATATACATATTTTAATTAAAAGATATTTACAGACTCCTTGGATAAAGTATGTTATTTCTACAAACTTCATATCTATATCTCTTCAATGAATCTGAATATTTATAGTTAAAATTGTTTAACATACTTTTATATCTATATAAGTAATAAACACTAAATATATATGAGGCTTCTATGTTAAAGATAGAAATTTCTAGTGTTATGGAATAAAAAGATGATTTGCTAAAAGAAAAATAAAGGACAGAAATAAAATAGTTGAGAATGGCAAGAAATTTTCTCAGATAAATATACCTGTTTAATTGCCTTCTCAATAACCATATCTCCCACTGGCATTAGAACACCTCCAAACACAGCAAGGACTGCACCAATAACAGCACCAGTGATAAGGCCACAGTTTCGATCACAGCCCATTTTTCTAGTTCAGAATAATAGTAAAGTGTAGCACCAGTTTCTTTTTTAAACTTTTACGTCTTCTTTCAGCGATTTCCAAGAGTTTTGTTCTGTCATTAGAGAGATATCAAAAATCATATTAAGTATAAGAAAAAAGATCAAAACAATGAAAACATTACAAGTCATATAGATAATTGTGCCAGTTATGTAAGCAAATACTTTAATATTTGTTTTACAAAGCAGACTTGAGATCCTCTCTTTTCTTGTTTTTAACTATTTACCAGAGGAAGAAAAAAATAAGCAGTGGAACACAGATTTTTTTTTTTTTGCTTTTTGGGCCAGTGATATTTAGGGTTACTCCTGGCTTTGCATTCAGCAATTACACCTGGCAGTGCTCAGGGACCATAAGTGATGCCAAAGATTAAACTCAGGTTAGACATGAGCAAGGCAAACACCCTCCCCACTATCTATATTTCTAGCACCAGAACATAGAATATTTATTGCACCTTCTCTCTCTCTCTTTTTTCTTCCTATGTGTAATTGACACAAAGGAACCTGATCTAAGGAAATGTGCTCACTAGATGCATTCCACCTCCCCTCAGCATAAGATACTTGTCGCATCCTCATATTCTACTTCTCCACCCAAACAAGGGAATCCAAACCCTTCCTAGTAATCTAGGAAGTAAATCTGCAAAGTAAATCTGGGGAAGTGATGTCTTCTCAGCATAGCAACAAATGTTTTTTTTTCAATCTTACCTTATTCATACACACAAAAAATCAACACGATAGTAACTGTACAGGAAGTAAATTAATGGTTCTCAGAAAGAATCAATTCTTCCAATCATTTGTAAACTGTTAAAAGAAACAAAACAATGATAAATATGGTACCCCAAATACCATCAAGAGTGTCCCTCAAGCACAGACCCAAAAGTAAGTGCTGAGTACTGCCAGATATGGCCTCCCTCAAAATCAAAATCAAACATAAACAAGATAAACTTTATTTTCAATTTATTTTTAAATATGTTACTTGGGGTAGAATAAATATACAAAGAATTTGAAGAAAATGTATAATAGCATTGCTACACTAGTGCTATTACCCATCTCTCCCCAAAGCCTCTCTCTGCATCCTCTCCTTGTCTCTGTACACCAAAGGAGCTCTCCCTTGCAGTATAGAGGCACTGCCTTTGCATGGAACCTCTGCCTGCACAGGATTTTTGTTCTGCAACATCACTAACGTCTACCTAGCGCCCCTGCCTCAAACACTGAAGGGAGCCCTGCCCCTGGTGGTATATCTATTGGATTTATCAGAATATTATAGTCTGACATAATGTGTGCAGATGGATGATATCATGTGACATCCATCTGCATCACACGTTAGAAGCAAACACTTGTACTTCTGAAGTGTACACATAGATTCTGAACGGATCTCACTGCTTACCAGCACAACATGCTGCTACTAGGATCTGCATTCTAGCTCCATTTAGCAATTACACACAAAAACTCAGGCAGTCAGGCTTTAGGTTCCCCACCTGCCTGGAGGCTGGTGATGGGGGGGGTGGACCTAAAGGTACCGCACGCACCTGGAGTAAAGCAGTGGCGATCAAAGGTAAGACAGAGAAGGGAACAGTGTGCCAATAATTGTCGAAAGTGCTGTCACCACATAGAACTTAGCATTAAATACAGTCAAAAAGATACACATGATAACCTCTAAGTATATGTATTACAATCCACAACATGTAAGACAGGGAAAAGAGAGAGAGAGGAAGATAAAGAGAATAAAGAGATGAAGAACCTGCCACGGAGGCAGGCTAGAGGAGTGGTGAGGGAATCGGGGACATTGGTGGTGGGAAATGGGCACTAGTGGAGGGATGGGTGCTAGAACACTGTATGGCTGAAACCCATCATGAACATTTTTGTAACTGTTAAAAAATTAAAATTAAAAAATAAATAAAAAACTCACAAAGCTGCGGTAGTTTGAGGAAACTCTAGATCTCTAAAATATGGGCCAAAGTGAGGAAGAATCACTGATTTTGGAAGTTGCCCTGTAGGCTATTATATAATATGTTAGTTCTGGCAAAAAATAGAAGAGAGTAACAGTCAACTAAATCCCTCAGATATCTCTAAGGAAGGGCTAGTGAATTGCAAAGGTTTATCATTAAATGGTAACAGATACAATGGGGATGCAGAATGGAAACTTATTTGATTTAGTAACTGGATATAATAGCCTAAGAACCAACCAGTACTAAACTAGTTATCTGTTAAGAAAAGATTTAGAGATACCATGGTGAGAATGTTTAATTAGCTCAAAAAACAATGGCACAGAGAAAATAAAATATAAGGAAATAAATGAGAAAACTACAATTAAAAGTCACTAAACTAAATAGTTTGGCACGTAAAATAAATAACTCCTTGGGACGTCCTCTCTCTCACCTCCCTTTTAGAATAAGCAATCCCTGGTACCATTCCTCTCTCCACAGGACCTCCAGGACTCAAAAATAATTAGATTCCAGACAGAAGAGACCATGTACAACTTGAGTAGACACAATCCTGCTTTGTAATGGACTCAGTCATCCTGTTGGCCATGTACAAAACAAGATGCAAGAAATGTCTAGAAATCAACTAAAGATGGGGGAAATGTTTAAAAATAATTAAATAATACAGAGAGAATTATGGGATGAGTTTACAAGGAATGATATATGAATAATTGAAATCCATGAGGAATAAGTAAAATAATTTTATGAAAAACTGTTAGTAAAAACAAAAAAAATCATAAATGAGAAGTTCCCATATTTGCATGCACTTGTAATCAAGAGGCTGAAGCATCCCAGAAAAAGGACCCAAATAAAAATACTCAAGATGCATCATAATCCGAATGATGGAAAACCATAGATAGAATATGAACACCAAGATTAACGATTACAAAGGAGCTTCCTTAACATTCACAGCAGATCTATAAGGTGAGATGCTATTGACTAGAGGCAAATGGTAGGATATAATTAAATAGCTCAATCATACAAACACCTCATTGACTACCAAATATAATATCATTCAGATTTTCAGTATCTATGCAAATATATAAGCAACAACACAGTAGCTTTATATCTTTGAAATCAGCTATGCAAGTAGCTTTGAATGGGCTACATGAAGATAAGACAAAGTTCATAAACACAAATCTCTTTGTTAAGATAGCAATAAACTCCATCTCAGTAATCTCACTTTCAAAGGCCTAAACTCAATGATCAAGAGATACAGAATTACTGTATGGATTAAACACCCGAATCTAACTACCACTGATTGCAAGAGACATATTTGAAAAGTTCAGAGAGACAGAGACCAACTTTAAAGACCGGAAAACAATATTAAAAGCAAAAAAAAATCCTAAAAATTCTGAGTGCTTTTTATCAGAAAACCACATCAAACACAAAAAGGTAGTAAGTGAAAGGAAGGTAGCTTTTGAATGATAAGGGGGAATATGTATCTCCCACTTCTAAATGGAGTGTTAAATGAAGATCTCACACTTCTAAATATTTTTGCCCTTAAAGATGGATTAGTACAATTTTTTAAACAAATGATAACAGACCTAAAGAAAGATACTGAGAGATATAGAATATCCATTGAAGATTTCCACACTGCTCTATATTTCTGGATATATTAACTAGACTAAAATTCAAAATTTCTTCATTGTCTTTGAAGGAAAATAATAGGAGCGAAAACATTGGCAGGCATAAATACGGTCCTTTGACTGCAATGATTCCAGTGCAGAGTATTCTCCAGAGTACACTTTTTCCAACATACACATTTTCCAAGGATATTTTACAAGATATACCACATTCAGAGATAAACAAATGGGATTACATCAAACTAAGAAGCTTCTGCACTGCAAAAGGAACAGAGACCAAAATAAAAACACACGCAACACACTAAGTAAATATATTTGCAGACTACTGGTAGAACAGATGCTTAATTGCCAAAATACATAAAGCTCTGGTAGAACTTCACAAGAGAAAAAGCAAAGAAAACAAACCAACAAAAGAAATCAGGGAGAAATGGACAAAATATTCCTCAAAGAAGTCATACAGATGGCCAAAAGTGATATATATTTCCTACAGTTTTTATAGTCAGTGAAGAAGTAGAGCTGATAAATTTTGTTTGTAATTTTTTGTTTGTGTGTGTTTGTGCCACACTTGGGTTTGCTAGGAGATACACCGACCTGATACTAGAGGGTTGTTCCTGGTAATTCTCAGACAATATCATTCTGATAATCAAAGCAAGGTCTCAGGCAAGGAAAGAAGGCAATTTCCCTTTTGGGATATCTTCCTGGACCCTGGTGTTGCATTTTTAATTGTTATGCGGGACAGACCCAGCACTGCTTGGTAAATCCATGTGGGGATTGAATCGAGGGCCTCAAAATTGCAAGACACTTTCTCTACCTCTCGTTACATCTCAAATCTGTGGTTAAATTTTAAGTCATTGTTAGGATTGGAATATGACAAAGCTTTCTTTGACATAGTACTTCCATTGGCTTTAGTCAGAAATGTCATGATGAGATGAAACAAGCTACATAAAGAGGATAGTAAGAATTA
Organism: Cryptotis parvus; assembly: GCA_021461705.1. Taxonomy (NCBI): domain Eukaryota; kingdom Metazoa; phylum Chordata; class Mammalia; order Eulipotyphla; family Soricidae; genus Cryptotis; species Cryptotis parvus. The sequence goes on from JAJIBD010000848.1 coordinate 279,367, forward strand.
CCTATTATCAAGAACTATTTTCTTTAAACAATGGAATTTTATAGCACCTTAAATTATTATTAAAACACAATCTTTAAAAATATAGTGAAAGCTAAATAATGAATATTATCTTGGTACTATTCATACTGGTAAGTAGTATTTATTCAGCTTAGCTTATTAAGTAAGATTTTACTGAATACACATCTCTTGGATTATTCCTTAACTCTCATTTGCAAGTTATATTTAAAGAAATGATTAAAATATAAAGTTTAAGCTGTTATAATTGGGATTAGTAGAATAAAAAATACATTAAAACATTGAGTTAGCACTTTCGCTAGGTGACTGTTTGCAAGAAATGTAATCTCTCTTTATTTTAAATACCTCATGTGTAAAATAAGATAATAAAATGAGAAAGTAGTTTTTAATCAAGCAGCTGAACCAGTTCTTCACTCAAATTCTTACACAGAAGACCAATAAGCTGAATAATTTTAACAGAAAGTGTGGAGAACCCAGAGACCCGATTTATAATTTGGATTCCCCAATTCCATTTAATATAGTTTTTTACACCTTCAAAAAAAAGCAGAAAGCCTCTGTAGAAACCTATGGTTTTGCAAACCCAAGAAATAATAATAGAACTCTATATCCCTGATTTGAATCTCTGTAGTTCACGTGGTTTCCCCCAAGCAGTGCAAGGCAGACACTGAGTACAAATTAGTCCCTGGGCACAAAACCAGTCATGTGTAGCCCCTAAGTACTTCTACACCTTCACTTTGTAATATTTAATTTCCAAAAACTAAATGTATATGAAAAATTTAAATTTAAAATAAGTTAACAAATAAATTATAGTAAAAGGCCTGATATTTATGTGATATTCTTATTAATTTTATCTTAATATTTAGACATTTTATTTTTTGTATAGATGTATGTACATATTTCACTTGATCACTTGACATCCTGTTATTCATCGATTTGCTTGAGCGGGCACCAGTAACATTTCCATTTGACCCTATCACGTGCCAGTGTAGCCCAATGGCATCTGGTTGCTTCAGGAATAGAAGAGCCTCAAACCGTTTGTTCAGGGTCTTGACGAAGAAGTCTGACCATCTTGTAGGTGGGTGGCCACGCGATCTTTTGACATCCCATGGGATGCAGTCGGTCAGCCAGCATTTGAGCCGCTTGGCTAATATTTGGTGTTATTAGAATGATGTCATAAGTGAAGCAGAGGTGGTGTAGTTGCTGACGTCTATCTTCACTCCCATTCCTTCCCATTCTAATTGTCGCATGATGGTCTAGAGGGTGGCGCTGAAGACTTTTGGTGAAATGGTATCACCCTGGCTAACCCCTCTTTTGACATTGATGATCACTTCTTTGTAGAATGGTGAGAACCTGGTGGTGAATCTGTAATACAGCTCACAAAGGATCTTGATGTATTGGGTTTGAACACCCTGTTTGGCTAGGGCTTCAATGACTCCTTCAGTCTCCACAGAATCAAAGGCTTTCTTTAAATCAATGAACATTGACAGAGTGGCATCTTGAACTCCCTACAAACTTCAATGAGCTTGGTTACTGTGTGGATATGGTCAATTGTGCTGAATCCTTTTCAGAAGCCAGCTTGCTCACATGGTTGTCCTTCATCTAATGTTCTGCCAGTCCTGTTCAGGATGACTCGAGTGAACAATTTGTGGATGACAGACAACAGGCAGATAGGTCGATAGTTGCAAATGTCGTGGATGTTTCCCTTCTTCAACAGTAGAACTGTTCTGCTGGTTTTCCTTTGGGAGGGCACCTTGCATTCAGACATGTAGCGTGTGAAGAGCCGAGTCAGTGTATTGATGAATACTGAAGGCAGATTCTTCAGGTGTTCACGTCTGACTTTGTTTGGGCCAGGTGCTGTTCCCTTCTTTACCAATGAAATGGCATATTGGATTTCAGAAGGGAGAACTTTGGGAATGACATATCCATCCTGCGCAAAATGGTATGTGGGCAGGTGGACGTGGCTATCAAAGAGATCTGAGTAGAAGTCCTGGAAAATCTTCTCCATTGCCTTTCTGGAAGATGTGATAGATCCATCAGGACGTTAGAGGGCAGTTGTCTTGGTCCTATAATTGGCCAAGTGCAGGCAGGCATTGTTAATGCTTTTCCCGGCTTCTGCTGCATCTCCAGTATTTCTGCTCTTCTCTCTTTGACGTCTTCCTTTATCGCTTCTCTGCACTGCTTTGCAAGCTTGGATGTTAGCATTTGGTTGCCTGAGGCTCGCGCCTTGCCATGTTGGTGAATGATCTTGAGAGCTTTTGAAGACATACATCTTTTTGTGGCTTTCTCTCTCTCGGCATTCTTAGCACAATTATGGAGGTGCTGAACCAGTCAGTTGTATTCTTCATCAGTGTTGTCAATAATGGTATCTTCCCATGTTTCCACAATGGTGCCCAAGAGTTCCCAGTTGGTGGTCGTTCTGGGAGTTCTCTTCTTAAACTTTGCAGCCTTTACTCCCGTTGCATGAAGTAGAATTTTGCACGAAGAAGTCAGTGGTCCAATCCTGTTTGGAATTTTGGGACAACAGAATTTTGCTGTCGTCCCAAAATGTGCATATTTACATTCAATAAATACAATTGCATTTTCTAAAAGGAAAAAATCAGCACAGGAAAACCCTAGTGCCAATATCTCTTTTGTTGCTTTAACATCATGCATCTATTTTAAGAAAAACAGAATGGAAAATATAAGTAGCACCATTTTGAAAAGCTATTTTATGTTTTTTAGCTACATCATAAGAGGCATGCAATATGAATGCTGTGTGTAATTGAACAATATAAACCAATAAAAATTGCAACTCTCTATCTGCTACAATAAAACATTCTCCTTATATTTACTCTACAATTCTGTAACATAAAACTTAGTTGTATTCAAACTTTTCTCCAGAATCATTCTTATTCCCTCAAGTAACCTCATGTGCTACAAGGACTTGTTCCTGTAAGGGGAAGCATTGAAATAATGTTCACTAGAGAACCCAGTGGGCAGCATGAGTTCCAGCGTCTCGTTCTCAAACTACAAACTCATGTTAGGTTCATTGTGAACTCTTAGACCAACAACACGGAGAATTAGAGACAGGCCTGACCGATGTCTAAGCTCCATTTGAACGTAGAATTGAAGTGAGAGTCCTCATATCATACCCTCCACCCACTGCAGTACAGTGGCAAGTTCCTTGGAAAACAGAAGTAGTAAGTAATTCATTCCATTGAATTATATGATTTTTCAATTATTTTACACTTATCTGAGTTAGGCATAAGGAAAATAAAAGTATGAATTCAGTACAACTTCCTTTGTTTGTTAACATTTATGAGGGAGAATTCATTTATTTTTTAAAAAATTTTTAAACTTTGTTAATTAACCTAATGTAAGCTTCTAATTTTTTTTCCTAAGTACCAGCAATATATATGAAATAACTTAAGTTCATTTGTTAGTTCTTGACACATGAAGTAATCAAGGATTATTATCATAATTATATTTGAACTTTTAATTTCAGACTACTGAGGCCTAGAAGGGCCAAACACATTATGCAACATGTACTGTGCACAAAAGAAACAGTTCGGATTACACAACACAGCCTCAACAGCCTTTTACTTACATTTGTCTTCAGAGAAAAGGTGTACTCAAATTTAGCTTTGTCCTTTTTTTTCTTGTTTTTTTTTTTTTTTTTTGCTTGAGTCTCGGAACTTTAGGACTCACATAAGTGGGGTGTGTACTCTGCCAAAGAGCACATCTCCAACTGTCTAATGTAGCTATTAAAAGCATACAAAAAGTTTTTTTCCGGCATACTTCATTTCTTAACTAGTTTTCAAATATTGGAAGAGGGGCTTTTAAGCAATGCCTTTGGATTAATTTTATTATTATTTGATCTTAATAAAAATAGACATGAAATTATATCTATAATAACAGACCTGCTTTAAATTAGAGAGTAAAAACTAACAGGTAGAAGAAGTAATCCTGTGGAGTCTAATGGAATGAAGGAAGAGAAAATGAAAAGGGAATTTAAAGAAACCACTAATCATGTCACTTTGACTCTATGGGGAGGGTTAGCTAAGTTTTTCTCATGACCTTAAACCAACTTTGCAAGAATAGAAAAAATCTGTGTGTGTGTCTCTCTCTCCTCTCTCCTCTCTCTTTCTCTCTCTCTCTCTAAGTGGCTATTTTTCTAGAATGAATTTTTTGAGCATTATGCCCTTTCACTGTGCTGAAAACCTGGTGAAAACTGAGTGAGCATTTGTCATCTGAGCCTGCTGTGGGTTGAATGATAAGAATTCTTTCCAAAAAATAGGTAAGACATCAGTACAAATTCTTAGACTCTCTTTTTACTTCCATGTGTAGATAAGACTTTGTTCCTTGGGAAACTTTACCTAATATGGAATGAGGGAGAGGGAGATTTTTTTTGAGACTTGAAAAAAATTCAGATTACAGAGCACTTATGCCATAAGTAACAACACAACCTGAATGTCATTTTCTTATAAGTGAGAATCTAAAATTTCCCTTCATCACACTTTTTCCTTAAATTGAAAATCAGATAACACACCCCTGTCACTCACCACAAATCTGTCAATTTTGATATGCAGACTTCCCCATTGTGCGCACAAAATATATGTGGGCCCTAGAATGCAAATTTAAGTTGAAGTCAGTTGAAATGCATATAAATTAGTGATGGAAATTTGATAATGTTTCCTCAGATGAAAACAAAATAATTAAATCAGCAATTTATAGACCTGTTTAGAGATGTAATACCCCTTCCGTATATTTCCCATGCAGTTCCATTATATTAAAACATTTCAAATATAATCTCTTTTGAAACAGGAGATACCGTAAGCCTTACCCTTCCAGAAATTTCTCATTTAGGCTCTGAGACTATCTCATAGTATCTTGTCTCTTCAGAAAATATTTCAATAAGTATTTTGAAATATCAGGTATCTTTTCTTATTTAGTTATCAGAATCCTTTTTTATATAATTGTTTCCATTGTATCATGAATATGAAAATAAAACATACATATTTCATAAATATATATAAACAGTTCACTAAAGCTTCTAAAATATATGATTTAAAATGGTGATTTTCATCTTGAAGAATTTAAACAGCAAATATATTGGACGCCATATGTTATTCAATGGATCCTCTAAAAACAAAGTTGGATTATGGAGACTTTGAGTCAGTGTTACAACATGCGTGACATGATTTTCTTAGAGTCAATTTGACATGATAGAATTATCTAGGGGTATTGGTGATGTATCTTTGAATTCTATATACAAATGTTATTAAGTCTTTTAACTCCAAATTTCACATTGGGAATTAAACATTATCATATATGCAAGATTTAAGACTTGGAACCCTGAAGTCAAGTAACTTGGATTCAATTTTAGATCATATTATTAGAGCTTCTATCATTCATCTTTTTTCTGAAATGGACATATCATAAAAATGAAGATATAAATGGGAAATGATATCATACTTGTCTACGTATAAATTTCTAGCATAGAAATTAGAATTTGTTTCTGTAATCTTATTATGAAATGTTATTTCTGACAACACTAACAGCAAAATATTTTACATATATTTTTCTATCTTAAAAGACATTAACACCACAAATAGAATGATGATTCATTATTTATAAAATATATAACAACAAAATATAATGAGATAATGTATTCTTTTTATTTCTTATATGGTAGCAGAGATTGAGCCAAAGGCTCACATATGCACAGATTTAATCTTTTCTTTACATGAGAATCAATAATACAATGAATAGAATGACAATAGAAAGGCAATAATGAGTTTCATACAATATTACTTGTGTGACTACTGCTTACATATGACTTACATCAATTAACTAAAACACAATTAAATCATGAAATAGTTAAAAATCAGTTGTTCTGAAAAATGTTATAAAATGCAAATGTTTATATGTTGCAGGACTTCTAAGAGCCTCTGTGTCTGCCCTGGATTGCCTCCTGCAGGTCACTTGGTAGATAGAGTGTAGTTAAATGTGGCAGTTTATCTGACTATGTATTCTGTACTATCTGGTATAAATATTCTCTCAGGCTATCACAATCATCGTTGGACTAGGTAGATCTTACCAGCATATTTGCCTGGCCAAATTGGAACTCTAAGTAATTAGCACAGAGAAAAATGCTGTTTGCCTCAAAGCAAGCAAGCATGGCTCCCTGATAACACAAAGGCAACTTAAATACAAAACTACCGTGAAGTAGAGGAGACTCTTGTTAAGGCTTGGAGAAATATTTAACTGGCATTAGTATAGTCTTTGGTACAGAGGCATGCCATCTCAGAAACCCCCTTCTCTACCCTATAAAGGCTTTTCCAGGCAGATCTTGGCTCAAGACATTAGCTTATAAAAGAGCCTACATGAGGTGCTGGGAATTACCTGAGGGCATTTGACCCTGCTGGCTTCCCATAAAAGTGGGAGGTCTGAGTTGCAGGGAAATAAAACTAACCTGCTTCCTCTCCCCCCCCCCTCCCCCTCTCTCTCTCTCTCTCTCTCTCTCTCTCTCTCTCTCTCTCTCTCTAGGCTCTCTCTTTGTGGGCTCGCACTCTTCTTGGGAGTCTTGTCTTTGTCTCCTCTTTACAGGACCTTAACATGTGGTGGTCACCATTTTGGCCTACACGTGACTGGGGTTCTAGCCAGGAATCCTAAGCACAGGGTTTTTTCCTATTGCTGATTTGTATGTCTGAACCTGTGATAAGTGAAGCATTTTAAAACCTTGCTGGATTCCTGAGTTTTCATCCATTCTCCACCTACTTCTGAGGTAGAAAGAAACTCTATTCCCGGTACTGTGGGGGACCCCAGCGGGCTTCCCGACATTTATGAGTAAACGAGGCTAAAACTCTTCATAAAATTAGGATGGTAACTATTACTTCTGAGGTAAATTCCAAATTTTTAAATATTTTGTTCAAATGCCTCTGTAATAGTACTTATGATATTATTTTTAGGCTAATGTCATATTGATGTCATTGACAAATTTTTTTATTTGAGTTTGAAAAACTAACTCTACTTTGTTTTTCCATAAAATTCAAAGATATGTCTTCTTTCAATCGCATATATATCCAAAATTCCATGTTGTTTAGTTTGGGAACCACTATGAAAAAAAATGTTATGTTAGATTCAAAACACATAACTAACTTAATTCTGCATAAGAATAGAAAAAATTGACTAACAATTGCTAATATTTAAAAAAACATATAGAATATCTACTTGATAAATCCAGAAAGTATTTGAGATATATGCTTGAGAATTTATGATGTTTATTGTTATGTGTAAATTTATTTATTATAATTAAATTAAAACTTTTAATTCCTCCAGAATCATATGGTCAAAGATATTTATTTAGACTAAATATAATTTACTATTTCAATATTAAATTTAATCTCTTTTTACTAATGTGCAAATACACATTGCCTTTAACCATAATTACAGTGTCATGTTCATCATGACTGTAATTCAGATAAAAAAAATCAAACAAACTAATGACTTTGCAATGTATTAGGTACTAACAACTGCATACTAAAAAAACATGTTGACTTGAGTGGCAAGTCATTTGTAAGAACTAATTTCACTATATTGATTTTTCATTCAGGATGATCTTCATTCACATTTAAATATAATAAGTTAAATAGTCTAAGTATACAATGAGAATTTCACAATGATCTTAAAGTAAAATTGTTTTAAATATTAAATAAATTCTTACAGATAAAAATAAGCTTTAAAACATTGAAAAGTAAACAGTCAGTTGGTCTAGGGACAGGTTATAATTTTTTAAAATAAAAATATGAGGTTGATAACAAAAAAAATCTCAAACCTCATGTTAAATAAAACAAGTGACTTTAATGAAACAATTATTTCCTTTGATTTATTTGTCATATAACCTATTAAGTGTACTTATGTAGTGTTTCTATCTCTCAGCAATTGCTAGTCATAAAATTTCTTCATCTTAATTTTAAAAAAGTGACTTCCTTTAAAAAGGATAAAAAGATAACTTACCTTTAAAACTATTAAAAACTGTCAATCAAATGCTCCAACATATGAATACACAGTTTTTAGCAGGACTAAACAGTGTTCTGCAGAGAAGCCCTATACTGAAATCTGCATTATATGAAGTATGTGAATACAAATATACTTAAAAAAGAACTATGTCAGAACCTACTAAGTGGTTTGACACCAGAGAAATTGTTTGAAAAAAGGAAGAGAAACCACTCATATCATGCTTAGAGTCAGGGTCATAAGAAATGATTTTTATGATCAGCAAATAAGCTGTACTAAATCTGAGATACTTAGCAATACTTTATTTTTTTTCTTTGTATTTCCCCATCCAAATAAGTCAGAGACCAGAGAGACAAAAATAACTGTTTGCTAAATCACCTCTAGTATATTCTGGTTAGTTCTTATTATGAAATAGGACTGTGGTGGAAAGTACAAATTAGAGAAATAATCATTTCTTATGAATTGCAGTGTAAGTCCTTCTGCAATGCTTAAATAAAATTCCATTTTCTGTAAAGCATTAATAAGAAGAACTTTGAGATGAATAACTTTGAAAACAATTAGACTGTCCATCAACAATGATGGTACATACGCTTACAGAAAGGATAGCCTATTGTTCTAAGTTTTTATAATTTTCTGTTTGTTCTACAAAAGAATCATGAAGATAGCATAATCTGCTTACTAAGACAGTTTTAGAAATTCTAACCAAAATTTGACCATTATATATAATATTTAATTATTATTACAAATAAACTAGAAACCAACCACGTTCCAGAAATTTAGATGGTCAATGCAAGAACAGAAATAGACCAGATAAGCCCATAAACCTAAACCCCAACCTAAACCCTAAACCCATCCTGGACCATTTCCTGAATCTCACTGCCCTCTTTCAGTACTCAATAGACCTGAAGACCTGTGCTGTTACAAATTACTCTGTCTACAGAGGAGAAGAAAAGGAAGGAGATGAGAATACTTCTATCCTGACAGCAGACTGGGTGCCCTGGGATAAATCCAGAGTCATGGCAGAGCCTGACAAGCTGCCAGTGGTGTATTCTATATGCCAAAAACAATAACAATAATGGACCTCATTCCCAATGAATGGAGACATTACTGGCACCCTCTCAAGCAAAGTGATGAACAACGGGAACAAAAGTAATGCAAGTGATACAAGAGAAAAATAAACTATTGGTATAAAGTATATACACACCCGGATTGCTTTCACACAAAGGGATTTTAAAATCTAATACAAAGAGAAAGCCATGTTGTTTGGAAAATGTTAGATTATATTCTTATAAAGAAAGTCTCAGTACTGTGCAGATGTTAGATTATATTCTTATAAAGAAACTCTCAGTACTGTACAGATAGACTCAAATCTTTGGAATGTTATCAGACAGTCATATATCAGACAGGCCACCTGGATAAATGTTTCTAAGTACCCTTGAAATAAAGCAAGCTAAGTATAGTAACAACCTGAAGTGTCTTTGGTTCTTAGAGCATATTGAATCCAGGTCTTATCACTGCATTGCTCATGCTAGAATTTCTGGATAAGTATGAATCTTTTATTTTGTTAGCAATTTCACAGTATCAGAAAGAATCCAAGCACTTGTCTTTCCCTCAAGCATTATGTTCTTTGTTCTAAGATTTTTTTTTACTGGAATTATTTAAAATCGTAAATTGATAATACTCTAGGTATATAAGTATACCCTACTCTCCATAATCTCAAACCATGCCATTAGAATAATGTAGGAATAACTTTAACAATCTTATTATTACTATTTTTCTGAATGTAATGTGCAGATTTTAAACAAATTTAAAAAATGATTCCCTTACAACTATGTTTTTTACCTTTGCTACATTATTTGAAAGTAAAATACAGGCTAAGTTAACAATTTTAAAATGTCCTCTATCTAAATTTAAGATTCATTGATAAATTTTCTTCTCAGTCTGACAAAGCTCCCTTTTTCACATACCTCTCCACAACATGGTAACTCAGAAATAACTTATCAACTAATCAGTTTGGATTGGACCAAATTTAAAGAGCATATTTTAAAGATACTGAATGCATAGTTTAATTTGAAAACTACTAGGAAACCATATTTCATTTAAAAATCATACAAAATTTATATCTAAGTTGCTGCTGAATTTACTTGGGACATTTAATGAATCTAACTCATCCAAATCCTCAGAATTTCTGGAAAGGGAAACGTCACACTGCCGAGAAGAATCCAAAGAATCCATTTTAAATTTCCAGAAGCAGATGCTAAGTATTTAATCCCAGAGACAACAGTTCCTTAGCTACTAGACCTAGAAAGCTCATGACTGAATATTGTTGACAATTGTGTATTTAGAAGAAATTAAAATATATACCTTAAATGATAAGACAAAAAACTGCTGTACACATTTTCTGATAATTAATTCCATCTGAAGTTTTCTTTAAACACTGATACTATACCACAATGTTTGAAGGGATATAGTTTTAAGAGAATTTATTTTACTTGATGTAAATTCACTATAGCATTAAATTCTCAAATTTCTTGGAATTCAGGGTTGTCTTCAATATACTATACCTAGTAGAATTAAGGATTAAATATTCAATATACTTAAGTGTGGTTCTAGGAATTTTTGTATCTCTGAGAGACTACAAAGCATTTTTCATTAGGCAGACATAAGTGAATCCTGATGCTACCGAGTGCAAATTTTAGTGACTGAGGATTAGGAATTGCATAAAAGTGTATTCCTCTTTTCTTAACCAAAATATAAGGAAAGTAAAATGGTCATAATAATAACTACATGTAGTAAGTGGCATACAATATTTACAGGAACCAGATGAGCTTACACTGATGTTAAGATACATTCAACATAATAATCTGCTAGGATATTGATTCCACATGGAGAGGCATGAGCACCACTCCTCCTTTTAGTTCACTGTTGAGTCTCTAATGCAGAGTTCACAACTTGTAATAGTTAAATGCATCATTTCACTTGTATCACTTCACTTGTCTTTCTGTTGTTCATCGATTTCCTCGAGAGGCACCAGTAATATCTCCATATTTCCTGTCACATGCTAGTGTAGCTCAAGTTCAACTGCTCTCTCAGGAACATGTAAAGTCTTAATTCATTCAAGTTGAACATATGGACTTATGAAATGATTATTGAAACCAGAATATTTTTAAAGATGTGACAATCAGAAATCAGAGGCTAATGTGTTCCTTATTCATGTCACAAATATACAATGATGAGACAGGGGTAAACAGCATCTGTGTAAACAGCATCTGCTTGCAGTAAATGACTTTCCATAAATCCCAAGCCACTACACATCCTAGGACTGTAGCATGGGATTTGCTGGCCAATGGTGCCAAGCAGAACTCATGAGCATTATATGGGAGAAAACCCCACCCAAACCACGTCTCTATAGGGAATGAACTTAAGGTTGAATTTGGAATTAACACTTCTCTAGATAAGGAATTCTTGCTAGGAAGAAAATTAATAAATTCTATTTATTTATGTACCCAGTGATGTGTGAGACTGACTCCATATATCACTCACACTGATTTATATGGATCAGAATAAGTTCTTAACAAGTCTTTTGTGCATAATTGACTTAGAGAATATTAATCTAGATTTTAAGGTATACTATATATTCATAATTTATAGCATATTTTGTTAATACCTTGTCTAATTTTTGTTATGGGTTTATTCTCTCCTTATTTAATATGAAAATTCACATTCTGACATTTGACCAGATATTAATTTTTAAATTTAAGATTTTACTTTGTCAGATTTTAGAAAATTTCCACTTTTACATCATTAATTTTGTATTATTTCACTTGCACTGCAAGCAGCTGACCCAGAGTCAATCCATGATACTGCATATTGTCCCCAAAGCCCTGATCACAGGATCCAGGAGTAAGCCCTAAGCACAGTTTTGTAGAACCTCAAAACAAAACAAAATGCAAAATATAATAAACTTTACTCAACTTTGTATGGTTTAAAAATTTCCATTTTCAGATAAGCTGATTTATGGAACTGAGAACATAGAAAGAGGAAGAGTGAAGTAAATGTGTTTTAGGTAGATAGATAGATAGATAGATAGATAGATGGATAGATAGATAGATAGATAGATAGATAGATAGATAGATAGATAGATAGATAGATAGATAGATAGATAGATAGATAGATAGATAGATAGATAGATAGATAGATAGATAGATAGATAGAAAGATAGATAGATAGATAGATAGATAGATAGATAGATAGATAGATAGATAGATAGATAGATAGATAGATAGATAGATAGATAGATAGATAGTATAGATAGAAGATAATAATAATAATAATAAATAGAATATAGAAATAAGTAATGATAGATGATAGATAGATAGATAGATAGATAGATAGATAGATAGATAGATAGATAGATAGATAGATAGATAGATAGATAGATAGATAGATAGATGGATGAACATGGTACACATGTACATATATATGAATACATATAGATGTATATTTAAATTGAAGAAGTAAGATATATGGATATATGTAAGTACATGTATATATACATGCATATACATGCATATACGCATATATATAATATATATGCACATACATATAACATTGGAGAGGTGAGAGAACAAACGCAAATTCTGATCATTGATCTATTCATAAGATTTGTGAAATGGGTGAGACATAGTCATCATATTCCTGACTTCTTTTTGATAGATAACATAAAATACACATAAATCCTGAAGTTTAAAAATCAAATTGAATGATAATTCAATTTTAGAATAGTTGTATTATTTTTCCTTTTGGATCACACCTAGCAATGTTCAGGGGTTACTCCTGGCTTTGCACTCAGGAATTACTCCTCGCTACTCTAGGCTGTATGGGAAGTCAGGAATTGAACTCGGGTTGGCCATGTATAAGGGCAAACATCCTACCAGTTGTATTATCCCTCTGATCCCATATATGGTTTTTATGAAGCTAATTTTTAAAAGATACTTTAAAGTTCTTAGTTTGGAAATTGAAAAAATATTTATTTTTATATTATTATTATTATTATTGTTATTTGCTTTTGGGGTGATACCCAGTGGTGCTCGAGATTATTACTGATGGTGCTCAGGGGACGATATGGGATGCTTGGGATCGAACCCAGGTGGGCCACATGCAAGACAAATTTCCTCTCCATTATCCTAGAGCTCAGGCCTGAAAAGAATTTTAATATAACATAGATTGGATAGGTCATTGGAGAAATTATGATGATAAGTACAATGACAGATAATAAGATTTTTTTTTTCTTTTTGGGTCACACCCAGCTCAGGGGATGCTCAGGGGTTACTCCTGGCTCTGCACTCAGGAATGACTTCTGGCGGTGCTTGGGGACCATATGGGACGCCGTGGATCGAACCCGGGCCGGCACAGGCCGGCCGCGGGCAAGGCAAACGCCCTACCTGCTGGGCTATCGCCCGGCCCCAGATAATAAGATATTTCAATGACAGATATAACATCTATTTTCTGGGTATTGAACCAGGTATTTCACAAATGTTACTTTTTATCTAACACCTTACTAGGCATTTAACACTAGCTTATGAAAGAGTGGATTCTGAGGTTCATCAAAATTTGGCAACAGTAAAAGTCTTCTGACCCAAAATTAATTTAAGTCAGTACTCTATGATTATTGTTGAAAATCAACCATAAAATGAATCAGGGGTGTATCAGGCAGTGTCAATCCATATTGCATTTTATAGGTGACAAGAAGACATGAACCTAGGAAGTTGAGTTCTAGAGCTAATCTCTGGCCATAAATAATTCTAACCTATATAAAGTGACTGGAAATTCTATATGCTCTTCTGACAAAACAAAAAGATTTTGATCAATATTTATTCTTTTCAACCTTAAATTTATTAATTTGTTTCTACAAATTTAATAACATTCAAGAATGGTGAAATCATACTGAGAACTAAATTGTATATAAGCACAAAAAAGGAATGAATGAATAATGATTGTATTCTGTAAGTGGAATCTACTTTCTTAGATTAAAACAATAAAGAAAAAATAAATTCTTATGATGTACAAACTCTCTTAAAACATTGGCTGTCTCTATAAAATCATAAGCAATTTTTTGGTTTCATCTTTAGGAATATCCTAAGGGATGACTAACAATGAATATTAATGCACATACTATATGCTTTATATATATATATACATTTGCACATCATATGCACAATTAGATCTGCATGTACTTTACATGACCATGTATCATTTTTATCTATTTTTTTCCTGTGAGCACATCTGGAGATGTCAGAGGTCACTCTTAACTCTGCTTAGGAGACCTCCTGGCAGTGCTAGGGGAACCAAATCTGGTGCCAGGGATTCCAACCAGACTTGAGGTCACAGATGCATGCATGTCAAGTACTAAACTGATATTTAAATTTTATAAAACATATTTTCCTAAATATTGAAATATTTTCAATATTTTCCTCTGTTGAGAATGATATTATAGAAATAATAAAATTATGGTTCATTATATATTATTTAAAATGATATAAACACGGAAGACACACATTATAATATAATCAAGTAAATTACAAAAACTGAAATATAGGTTTCTAACATCATACCTCTAAAAGAAATATATAAGCATATCATAAAAGGCAAATTCAGATGATAAAAGCAATTAAAGTTTAAACTTAAATACATGTAATAGTGAATTAAAATGTAGAAAGAATGAAAGCATACTGTACTTAAAACAAAATAAACTTACCCAGATATTTACTAGAATTCATACTAGGAACTGTGATTAAGAGACAGACTAGAGAGAACACCTCTGTATATGTGAATAATTCCCATGTGGGCAGGACCATATCAATACGTAATTATCACAGACCATCTGAAAATGTTTGCAGACCTATTTTTTACTTGAGCAGCTTGCAAACTGATTTAGTCAGTGTGTAAACAAAGGTGAAGGATATTCAATAGCTAAATATTAATAAATAAGGAAACATTTCATATAATTGTCTAGATTAGGGGATAAAACAATAAAAATATTAACTGTATGCTCTTACAACCATATACTACGAACAAAAAGTAGGGATTTTTGACTTACCTATTAAGCTTCATTTTACCTTGGCACTTTATAAGCAGCATTAACGTTTGCTTCCAGTTATGGGGCTGTGACAATGGACACGATACAATAATTTACCTTCTGTTATTGTAGGAAAAGAAATCGGTTCTTATTTTAACTAGACTAAGTAAGTTTATATAGAACAAGTTTGTCTTTATGCAAAGTATTTGTCATTCTTCTTGATATTCAGCAAGTGACCAAGGACTCAGAGCCTGTTTATTAGATCCATTCCCTTTCAGAATTCTGAAAGTCACTCTTCTTTGTTCTGGACTTGCAATTTAAGTAAACAGGAGGCAATGGAATCTAAATTGCTATGGAATTCCACTCATAAATGACTTTACTCGTTCTGCTGGTTTTATACCACTTGCTTAGTACATCTGTCTTCAGAGACTGCTAGAAAACAACTGTTCTCTCAGTTGTGTTATTTGTATAAGCAGACACTTCTACTACACAATGCCTCCAGTTCATGGGTAAAGAAACAAATGTACATTGAGATTCTTATGTTGTCTGAATACCTTTTAGTGTGCTCTTCATTACTCCCTTTGTAACCACAATGCTTTCCTCTTTAGAGTGAATATGATGAGAATATTACTGCTTTCCCAAACTGCATGTGATGTGCAAGATTTAAAGAAGCATCCTACAAGTATTTCAAGAACTAAAATCATTTTCTGGACATAATCCAAGATCATTGGTAGGGCTGTTTTTCCTCTCGTTTTCTGTAATTCCTCAGGGAAAATTGGCTAACAACAGTAGGTCTGAGGAAATAGGTGATAGGCGTACAGTGAGTAAAATCTAGAGATGAAGTGAATCCTTTGAGTAAAATCTAGAGATGAAGTGAATCCACAAAAAATGGGGGAAGTCATTTTATGCAAGTCAATAGTAAAACCCCTTAAACAATTTTCATGTCACAAGAAAACATATCCTCAATACTATTTCTATAAATGATTGTAGTGTAGACTTTTTGTTTTATAGGATCCTATCCTTTGCTTTAATTTACTGCTCCTTCCTTAATTAACCTACATTTATCTGTATTGTAATATAATGATTTAAATTTAGTACAACTCTATTCTAATATTTTAGTACTCTTTTCAAGTGTACATGGTTTTAGGTATGTAAGTTTTGAATCAATTACATGTGCAAAGCATAGCTACCCCTAAATTAGCAGAATTCATGGGTTTGTTTAGTCCTTCACTCCTTTTATAGATAAGCTAATGGTATTCAGTCCACAAATATTTCTGTTTTGAAGGGCATCCAGCCTCCCAAAGAAGTTCAATGGGTTAATAGTATGTTTCCAAATATCTGAATATTATACAAGTACTTTAATTCAATCTGAACCTCGTTTTGCCACTTATTATTGTAACTTTGCATTTACCATACCCATATAACACAAAATATTTAAATTCTTTATGCTATGAAACTCAAACAATGAAACTGATTTAAATAAGTGCAATTCCACATTTTCTCTATTTCATCTTCCTTGTCATTTAACTTAGAAAGATTCCTGAACATACTTGAACTACTTCCCTTTTCTTTAGAAAAATAAAATAAGTAAATAAATACTCAGCATATCACTTAAAGCATGCAATCTACCTTCCCAAGACACAAACAGAATTCACCATCGACTACCTGAGAAAACTTGTCCTGGATTATTCCTGGACTTTCTTTCCAAATGACCACCTGGAAAGCCTCTGGAGAAATACTGGTAATTTTATAGTTAAGGCTTGTGGTACAAAGTTCCTATGAAGAATACAGAACAAAATATGACACTCTTGTCGCATTGTTTTCTATTTTAGCTAAATAAAATTAAAGCATAGTCCATGTCTGTTTTCAGAAAAGAAAATTCTATATATGATTGTTAAAGACATGTTGGGAGATGGGGAACTCACTTCAATTTTTGTTCAATATCAAACAAAATGAATAAACATGACAAAAAGTAAGCCCTTTCAATTAATCATATCATCTTCTCTATGGCATTTATCAATGTGTTTAAGATTTTTCTGGATGAAAGGTATAAATGCTTGTGTGTCCACTGTGGTGAGAAGCAGGCTTAAGGCCTTATGGCTGACGTTACTTTTAGAGATGCTCTTTCATACTGAGCTCAAAAAGAAAGATTAAAAACATGAACAGCAAAAAATGTTCACAGTATTAAAGGAAATTCAAAAGGTTGGTACACATGTCTTGCATTCTTGGGACTCTGATTTTGATCTATGGGGTCACTATCTGTCTCAAAGCACCACTGTGTGTAGGCCAGTGTCCACCATCTATACATTGTTGGGCTACGGCATTGAAATGTCAAGTCCACACTGCTGGTACAAGTATCAATAGCAATATACTCAGATCTTGGAGCCTGGCTAAGGAGGTCCATTTTCTCCCCCTGCATCTATATTTTGATTTATAAACATATATTAATATATTTGCTTCTAAAATTCTATTTTAATTCATATTTTATTTGATGATATAGGAAGTATAATGATTATCCTTTTTATTACATGAGTGAGAATCCATCTTTCCCCATTATTTCCACATATTCTCATACTCTATATATGTAACTAAAGAAATGAATGGCAGGTTGCTGAGGTCTACCTTTAAACCTTATGGAAAGTCAACTTATGTTAAATCTGAAATTCAAATAAAAGAAAGAGCAAAGAAAACTAATAAGTGCAAGCTTGCAGTTTGGTTTAGCTATGCATAAAAAGCACTCTGGAGTTTTCAAGTATATAGGGAATATCAGTGTACACTGAGCGCCCCCCACAGGGGGAAAAACATTTTAGTGCAGTCAGTTTAAGTTTTGAGCACAGACAGAAACAGCCTGTGGATCTGCATCAAACACTGATGCTGTAATATTTGTATTTTAAGTAACAAAGACATCTAGTTCAAGATTTAACTCACTATTTGATTAACAAACATAATTTAGCCCAAAAAATTCCTAAATAAGTTTTTAAAAATTTAATGTGTAAAGATAAAATGCCATATAATTAATATACTCATCTGTTTGTCTCCAGAACACTTCAGTATTTAGTCAGTATTTAGTTATCACAGAGGATCAATATAAATTGCAAAGAGTCACAATGAAACTCCCTATAATACATTCACTGGGAACTTTTTAGTAATATCTGCTATTACTTGACATTTTTAAATCAATCTGTGTAATATATTTTATATGTAAAAATATATTGGGAGGGATGAGAGATTCCTAAATAGCAGTCAGGAGATCCAGGGGCCCTCTTTGTGGTTCTCAGCCAACCTGACTGGTCGGAACCCAATGGTACACAGCCCAATTGGCTGTGTGGTGCTGGGGATTACACAGACCACCTTGATAGTACTCTAGGCCTCAATGGCTTCACCTGCCCATACTGAAAATGGTTCTGAGGATTAGATCAGGTTCCATGCAAGGCTCGTCTTAACCCCTGTAGTATTTGTAGAACCTCCATTAGATAGACTTTTTTTTCTTTTTGGGTCACACCTGGCGACACTCAGGGATTACTCCTGGCTCTTTGCTCAATAATTACTCCTGGCGTGCTCAGGGGACCATATGGGATGCCAGGGATCGAACCCGGGTCAGCCACGTGCAAGGCAAACGCTCTCCCGCTGGGCTATCGCTCTGGTCCTCCATTAGATAGATCTTAATGAAACTATTTATTGGACTTCATGGCACAGTTTTAAAAGAGCTATGTGAATCCACAAACAATGGGCAATACATGACATACCAAGAAAGCACTACAAATATATTAATTTATTTTCAATACATAATTTTTTGGAAAACTAAACAGCTACACAAAAAAATGAGACTAAACCAGGTGTGCTGAACCAGAGACTCTCAGACATGGGGGCAGAGCTGCTTCTTGCTTTCCCTGTGCCCAGCTGCTCGTGAGGCGCCCAGGAGGCATGGCGGGTTATAGCCCTGGCCTGCCACCCAGCAGAGCCTCACAACAAGCCAGACCACCCTCCCCTACTCCATGGAGCCCTCCATTTTCCACATCCTGACTTCCCTCTCATCACAACTCCACCCAGCAGACCAGACTATCCCAGCCGGCTCGCGCGGCTAAATGCTTTATTTAGAGGTGACTACAACAGTATGCCACTCGCACGGCAAGCCTGGCAAGCTGCTCGTGTAGTATTTGATATTCCAAATACCAGTAACATTTGTATTAGGTCATCCCCTTGACCTAATATAATGGTTTGAGGCTCTTTATGTTCCTTGAGCAAGCGGATGCCTTTGGGTTCTACTAGCATGAGACAGGACATATGGAGATATTACTGGTGCCCGCTCTAGCAAATAGATGATTAATGGAAAGATAGTGATAGTGATATTTTCAATACATAATTTTTGGAAAACTAAACAGCTAAACACAAAAAAATGAGACTAAACCACATTTTTACTTTCTATATCAATACTAATTAAAATTTAAAATTTAGATGAAAGACCTGAAAGCTTAAGTTTAGAGAAGAAAACATAGAGATTAGTGTCATCCATGTCTTTAGGAATTCAATTCTAAAAGTAAGGGAACAAAAGCAAAAGTTTTTCAAGATAAACTACATTCTGCACATAAGCACAACAAATGAAATATCCTAGGGAAAAAGTGCAGTCTACTGAATAGAAGGTACTTGAAAATCTTACAAAGAGGTAATATCAAAATATAGAAATAGTTCATAAATGACAACAATAAAATAACACCTTTATTAAAAAATACATGAGTAAAGGATATAAAGAATTTTCACTAATGAAGACATGCTGATTCATGAAAAAAGTATTTATTATAAATAATATTAGGGAAATACAATAAAAATCATATAAATTTAACACTTTTACTTGTTAAAAGGAATAATATCAATGTGTTTGCAAACAAGAAAAATGGGTGAGGTTGTTAAGGAAAGGAGGTACTTGTACACTTTGTGGAATAATATTTGCTGCAGTTAATATAAATAAAAAACCACAATGAGTCTCAAAAGACAAAGAACAGAAATAATTAATTGTCTGACAGTTCTACCGTGTGTATTTATCTAAAGAACATAAAATTATGTTTCAAAAATATGTATGTACTCATGTTCATTCCAACAATATTTACAACAGCTAAGAATTAGGAACACCTAAGTGACCATCAAGAGATAAATGGATGAAGAAGATATATGATCCTTACAACTAGTCAGCTATAAAGAAAGGTTGCAACTTGTGTCAACAGGAAGACATTAAAGAATTGTGCTTTGTAAAATAAGTGAAGAAAGAAATTGCCTATCACAAAAATGCCCTATAATTTATCTATAAGTATGTAAGTCAGAGAAACAAACCAAAAAATGAAGAAAAAATTATCAAATTATTTTCTGACAAATAATGTTTACTAGAGGAAAAAGGAATGGAATAGCTGAACTAGTCAGAAACCAATTGAATGGTGGTTGATATAAATCATGATATAAAATAAAATGTGTGCAGATAAGCAAAAATATATAATGTGTGTATATACTTGATGTCCCAAACCTATACCTATTTATCAACCAATGCTACCCATAAATATATATATATATAATAAATAAATATATATATATATATAATGAGATATATGTATGTTAACTCTTTTAGGAAAAATGTAGCATTTATTTTCCAAGTTTTTTTAAACTTTCAATGGACCAGTGACATTATGGAAGGGAATTTTTTAAAAATATTTAGTAGACATGGAGAATATAATGTATAAGGAACTGATATAGTCTATGCTAAACAAAAATCTATAAAAGTTTGACTTTTCTATATTGAAGAAAGTTTTCTCTCATTTTCTCTTATTCCAAAGATTTCTCTCATTCCACAGTTAGTAATTGTATTCTATATATGAATTGCATAACTCCACCTAGCAAGCTTTTCTCAAACATATTAAATGGTCCAATGCACCATTAGTATTTATATGCCCATGACCACGATTGAACACATTAACTAAAATTTAGACATACTGACTAAAGTTAAGTCATATAAACGTTATCAAAATGATACTAATATATGATATATATAGATCATCAATAATGACTCTAGTGATTTTTATTTTGTAGTCTACTTAAACTGGTCTTTAAGTCTTCTATAGCTATATGTTGTTTTAACCTTTCAACCTACTATACCCTGGCAAAATAAAGGAAAAATCCTTGACTAATAGGTTGGTTCCTTTTGGGTTGTCTAGTGAATTTGTCCTGGATTATTAATATTATGCTAAAATTCACTCAATCATTATATTATCACAAAACGCATTCCTGTTTAGAGGACCATGTGATCTAATCATTGGAGCTTTACACATAAACACTAAAAATTGACTTTTCCGTTTTTATGGCTGTTATTTCAAGAACAAATGTTTGAGTTCCATCTTTGTTCTTGTGTACCATCTATGAGATAAGATGTATCATCCTGAACATGGCTATTACCCAATAGTGTTGACATACTAGCAAAATTCAAAAAGATGGTAAACTGCAGAATTCTTCAGAAATGTATAAAGTATAAGGAAACAAATGAAGTATCATCAGATGATCATTGTTCATGAAAATATAAATTGAAATAGTGTTTTCAAAAGAAAATTTAATGAGATAAATCTTTCAGAAACACAAAATGCATAAATACCCAAGAGAACAGGATAATAAATAGATCCTAGTAGCTATTCTGTCTCAGGAGAGGCTGCTTGCTCTACATTTTCTTTGACTTTGATAAACACACACTCTTTAAACTCAACACAGATAAAATGAATACAATTCATACATATGAAGAAATGCAAAATTATAGTCATGTAAAACATGGATATGTAGAAAAGAAAGATATCACTAAAATATGTAATCACAAAATAATGAGCACTGAAATAAATCTTAAATACTTTAAATGTCATAATGCTCATCCATATTTAATCCATAATGAGGATGAAAATAGGTCCAATTATATTCATTTATTCATTGAAAAAATTGCTTTTCAAATAATTTGTTTTCAATTATATGAGTGATGTATTGCATGGTACCATATCTGAAATAAATTTTGCATAATATCTATAACATCTTAAACATAATAATGCAGAAACTTTCTTATTGTATTGCACACTAATATTAATTAAAGTACCAGTAAATGTACATACAACCATAAATAAATATATAGATTTTGTGATGAAGTTATTAAAAAAATCTTAGCCAAATATATTATGTCCTATATTCATCTTGATTTTATTGCAACTCTATACATATATCACCAAACTTAGGCAATGGAATTGGAATCAGCAAACACAATAAATATAAAACAACTAAATTATTGGATACATTTAAACTTAATTTTCATCTAGTTTGCTTTCTGTTATAAGCCCAAAACGGCTAATTTCAAAATTTGCTAAATGCTTCTTTCAATTGTGAAAATGATAAGAGTACATATGTAATGGATCTGAATATTTTTACCAGCAAAAGATGGAGATTGGCATAAAGCCAGCTAAGTTAGATTTGCATTCACTGATAAATTGGGTTGCCATAGCAAGCCTGTAATCACTGAGTTCCTAAGCAACCTAAGACTTCACAGACATTAGATACTTAGGAGCCCATTTATCATTTATTTTCCTTCTTGGAAAAGTACAAAAAAATTTGTGGTACCAAATGCATTGATTACCCTGTAATGTAGTGATATTTTTCCCTTATAAAAATATCATGAATTGATTAGACAATATTTGACTGGAAATTGTTTATTCTAATTACAATTGTGTGAAATTAGGCATAATTAATGATCAGTACTTAATATTTGTTAGCAGATATCTGTTTATTAAATGAATTAAAGGGACACAAGACAAATACAACTCTGAAAAAATAATATGCACAGAGGCTAATATTGATAAAGTCCTCGAGTTCTAATAAAATTTGTTTATCAGAATTACTATACAGCATTTCATTTCACTTTGCTTTGCTTTCTAGTTATTGTGTATTCACTGTATCACTGTCTTCCCGCTCATCATCGATTTGCTCGAGCGGTACCCAGTAACATCTCCATATGTCCTGTCTCAGGCTAGTAGAGCCCAAGGGCATCTGCTTGCTCCAGGAACTTAAAGAGCCTCAATCCATTCCGGAATGAGGTCTATAATTGTTACTGGTATCTGGCATATCAAATACAAGACAGGTAGCTTGCCAGGCTCTGCCGTGCAGGTAGCATACTCTTGTAGTCATCTCTAAGTCCAGCATTTATTGATGAACTGTGCGGCCGCTTGCAGCCGTGAGCCGGGTGTGATAGGCTGGTCTGCTGAGTGGAGTTCTGACGAGAGAGAAGTCTGGATGTGGAAAATGGAGGCCCTCATGGAGTGGGGGGTATTCTGGCTTGTTACAAAGCTCTGCTGGGGTGGCGGGCCAGGGCCAGAACCCGCCATCCCTCCTGGGCACCTCGTGAGCAGCTGGGCACAGGGAGAGCAAGTAGCAGCTCTGCCCCATGTCTGTCTCTCCCTGGATTACTTTGGTGGGTGTGTATAAGGGGACTGACTTGAGGCCCTTTGGCTTTTGGCTCCTCGGCCTTTTGCTTTTGGCTTTTGGCTCTTGGCTTTTTGCTCTTTGGCCTTATGCTCCTTTTTCTGGGTAGGACTCATCTCGGGTGAGATCCTCTCTCTTTGGTGGGAGACTTAGGCTCTTTTGTATGGTCTAAGTTAAGACCAGAGCTAGAGTTTGTTCATTATATTGGAGTGCTATTAAGATACCTTAATTGTAGTTATCTTTTTCTGCTCTTTGGGTCACACCGGCAATGCTCAGGGGTTACTCCTGACTCTGGACTCAGGAATTACTCCTGGCGGTGCTCAGAGACCAAATGGGATGCCGAGGGTCATACTTCGCTAGGCCATTAACAAGACAAACACACTTCCCCATGTACTATCACTCCTGCCCAGGGGTACCTTATTTATAAAGCAGTATTTTATTATTATTCCAGACAATACTAAGCTTGTCTAGAATAATCAAGTAATTTTAATGTCACACTTGTTACATAGAATTGCATAGATCTGAGGTAGCAGCAAGATTATGAATTTATTCCCTGATTGCCTATGTATGTACTTATTTATTTATTTTTGTTCCTGTACACTTTAAAGACTTCATCTGACTTCCCAGCACATAATACTTTGATATAACCATTGATTCAAATGTGCTCTCTTTTAATTTGCAAAGCTCAATTTCCAATATTAGGGATAATTATAATGGTATAGCAGTTAAGGCACAAATATTTGAACTTACAGAGCACTTTATCAAAAGACAAATAGAAATAAAATGTCATGAAGATAAATGGTTTGATGTGATATGTAAGATGATTATGTCTTTATTCTGCAAGTATTTATCTACATTTAGCACCTGATTATGATTATTATTGCTAATTATTATTATTATTATTATTATTTTGTGTTGTGATTTACAAAAAGCACTGTGATTTACAAAGCTATTTATAATTAAGCTTTCAGACTTATAACGTTCCAATACCAATCCCTTAATCAGTGTCTGCTTCCCTCTACCAATGTCCCCACTGTCTGGTTACTGAAAACAAACAGATAAAATATTTGAGCAATTCTTGATGAATGGAGCCAAGCTGTTTATGACCCCTCCGTGGTGCTTGCCAATTTTATGTCATTTATTGCTTCAGATATTAGTGCTGGGTGCCAAAGTCCTCTGAGTATATTTGAAAATATATTAAGTTATTTAATAGTGTACCTCTAAGTACCTACTAAATATGTTATTTTTCCCCACAAAGATAAATTTGTCAAAAGATACAAAGCAAAGCAGGGCTAGACAATAATACAGAGGGGAGGTCGTTTGCTTTGCACACGGCCGACCTGGGTTCGATCCGTGGCATCCCATATGGTCCCCAGCACTGTCAGGAGTAATTCCTGAGTGCAGAGCCAGGAGTAACCCCTGAGCATTGTTGGGTGTGACCCAAAAAGCAAAAAAAAAAAAAAAAGATACAAAGTAGAATGCAACCTGACATTCTATAAAGAAATAACTAGAAACCTCATTGTAAAAACAATGACATACCAATCATTCTTTGTAAAATTAAAAAAAAAATGACTTTAGCCTTTGACATACAGCACACATAATATTAATACTATTTATGGGGCCGGAGCAATAGCCCAGCAGGTAGTGCGTTTGCCTTGCACACGGCCGGCCTGTGCCGCCCGGGTTTGAACCCCAGCATCCCATATGGTTCCCTGAGCACCGCCAGGAGTAATTCCTGAGTGAAGAGCCAGGAGAAACCCCTGAGCATTGCCGGGTGTGACCCAAAAAGCAATAAAATACCTAAAAAATAAAATACTTAAAATATAAAAAAATAATACTATTTAGAAACTTGTTTAGTTTTCTCTTTGCAAGCATGATAGTTTTATTTCTTTTTTTTTTTGCTTTTTTTTTTTTTGGGTCACACCTGACAATGCTAAGGGGTTACTCCTGACTCTGCACTGAGGAATTACTCCTGGCGGTGCTCAGGGGACCATATGGGATGCCGGGTTCGAACCCGGGTCGGCTGCATGCAAGGACAACACCCTACACGCTGGACTATCACTCTGCCCCTATAGTTTTAGACTATTTTCTTTTCTGAATGAACAGTTCATTGCCTGTGAATAAGAGCTACGTTGTATTAGGGATTCTAATGGAATCCCTCCTCTAGTGTTCCTCACTCCTCATTCTTTTTCCAAGTAGTGGTTACACACTGTGCACATTCCATCCACAAAGTAATCAAAAGTATATTACCCTTTAAATTCATTTTATAACATTCTCTTTTGCTGTTCAATGTTTTTTCAAGTTTTTAAAAAGCTGTAACTCTGAAACTTAGTTTTTATAAGAAAGTCTGATTGAAGTCTTTAATCTGTATCTGATCTTTAATCTGTATCTTGATCTGCAATTTATGCCAGAAAAATATTAACCATTACTATATAAAGAACAATATATTATTTTGTGAATTATAACTTTGCTCTAAGGAAGACACATTCATTCACGTAACAACCATTTTATAGTCACATTTAATCTTTATTATTGGTGTGTTAAAACTTAAAGCACTGCTTTTTTTGTTTAATAATAATTCTTCTGATTCAGGGGTTTACCCTTTTTCCCATGTGAACATTGGTTTGTTTTCCTCAGGTGTTTGCTTTCTTTCTTAAACTCTTAGTACAGTCAATGGGAAAGTTGTCATTGTCCTTTACAAAAGGATCCAATTCCAAATAATTAGTGTTTGCATGGTACATCATTTGAAATTTTTTCTTCCTTCCCTTTTTAGGATTACAGAGTCTCATATATTGTACCACAAATCCCACTTTTATTATTTCTTTAGTTATACCTGAGAACAAGACAGGTTGCCTATTCTCTTCATCTGATCCACATTCCACTCTCGTTTGAAATTCTCTCAAAGGAAGTGAGTAATAAATTAACACTTTTGTAAGTAACAGCCCAGCTTGCTTTCCCCAGGGTTCTGCACAGCATCAAGGGCAGTATATTCTTCCAAAGGTAAAAAACTTGAAATCATTCCCAGGTTATACAGAACAACAAAGAGTTTTCACTTCAGTTTGCAATTCTGAGATTAGTATATCTTTAGGACCTGAGGGATATCACAGTAGGCAAAGGTCTTGCCTCACATCCAACAAGCACAACACATGGTTCCCTGAGCACCACCATCAGTAGTTCTTCATTCAAAGCCAGGAGTAAACCCTGTGCATTACTGGATGTGCCCCGAACCTCCCTCCCCTACCTACCCAAAGGAACGAGTAAACTACAATATCTTTAAGTTATTTTTCTGCACAAATCACCCATCTTGCCATTTATGGAAGTTGTTTACATAGCTATACTATGCAATAAACCAGGTAACAAAAATTCTTCTATGTAACAAAATCTTCCAGGCCCAAATAATTTTTCTAGTAATTGTCAGCTAGCGTGATTGTTATGGTCAATAGTGATCTATATATCAATGTATATAAAAGTGTTTGATTATTTGTTGATACCTTGTAAAAAGAATTTCTACTTTTAAATGTTTCTTCCATATTTCACAGTCTTGAAAATGCATTTAAAAAATACTATAAACTGCATGAAAAATGGTTACTCAACTCTACCTTTATTAAAAATCTTTTTCAGTTTAAAATATAATTAGAGTTTGCTTTCCAAAAATAATATTTTTTAAATTCTATAAGAATTATCATAAAATAAAAAATAAGTCTATAATAAACTATGTCAGATCAGATCAGTAATCTAAAACAAATAAACATTTCAAGTGTAATTAGACTTTTCAAAATAATGGTAAATTTTAGTTTTCTAAAACTTTCTAAATAAAAGTAAATAAAAATGCAAGTGGAAATTTCAGAGAATAGACTTAGAGACTAGAGAAAATTTAACATTTAAGTGTTAAAATTCTAGTTCTTAATCCACTTAATTGAAAGATTTTAACACCTTTAAAAAGAAGCACCATAAACGAATCTATTATAACATAAATATTTTCTTCTTAATGAGTTAAAATGTAGTATTCTCATTTGCTAGAAGATAGTACATAAACCCAAAGACACTGGTATCCATACTCCTAAGTAAAAAAATAATTCTGCTCACCAGTGTCTAGAGGAACTTGCTTGTCGAATGTAGGATACTAAAACTGGTTTTAGAGAAACTGTTGCAGCAGAAGGCACAGGAATCAGACACATGATGTCCACGGCATAGCAGATCAGAACTGAGAAATGGAGCACAGAATCCTTATGATTCATCTGCCTCCTGATTATCCGGACATCTGAAAGCCATTGACATCCTGAGACTCCTAGCACAGCATGTCTGACTAATGCCTAACACAGACAAATATAGGCTTGGATACCGGAGCCGGATAAAGTCCATGTTAACTGGAAAAATCTCACTCATTTGTGTCTCAGTTGTGAAAAAGAAAACCACTAATCCTGCTCTTGTTTAAATCTCTAATGTTCCTTAGCAATAGTTCAGTTATAGTTGCTGTGCGTAAGAGACATGGGGATATTTTTGGATATTAAAATCGATCCACTTAACATTTCAGTTTGGTATTTAAGAAAAATACTTGATTTTGTAATTCCAACTTCCAAATCAAAGTGATCCATATCCTGTAACACTAACCTCCCAGAAAAAATATTTTTTCAAATCACCAAAAAATATTATTTTTAATTTTTAATGATACTGTGTGCTTTATAATATCTATTTCCTTGGCTTCTTTCTAGGTAGATATCATATATTCTCAGTCTCTTTTCTCAGTACCCAAATAACATTTTAATTAAGTTTATATATTCCCGTCCATTTTACAAAAAAAAAAAAAATCATATAAAAAATAAAAATACTGACAATGGACAAGTGGCTAATAAGTTTTTCATATTAAAATATAGCTGATACAATTTTGACTAACATGTATTTATTTTATATCCTACAATATAGCTATAGGTTAAAGTGCTATTGCACTTTGATAATGGGTGAGAACATTATACCTGTAAACATATAAGCATGCACTTATATATACACTCTTGCAACTTAATCCTACTTCAGTGACACAAAACATCAAAATAAATTTTGCCTATGCTTTATCATATATTACACATACTATGAGTAATTACAAGACTTCTTTACTCTTTTAAGATAATTTTTCAAAAAGAACAGATTTGTCCCAATGGAGCATTGCTATGACACCAGGAAATCCCCAGATGATTAATGTCCCTATCACAAAAAAGATGAAAGTTCTATAAGTTTCAACTCTTATCTCTTGCGCTCACACTTTCAACTTGCCTTTAAAGGTTTTAGCTAATTAACCTGATTAGTTAATTTTGGTGGCTACCTCTCAGCCGCAAACTTCGCATTTGTAGGCTGAGTTAATAGCATAAGTTAGAACTTAAGATCCGTGGCCTTTACCAGAGAGATATTTGTGTGAGAAGGGCAACTTTCTCAATTACATAATGAGTGTCTATACTTGAAGTAAAATTTTTCTATTCAAGTATAACCTGTTAAAACCTTTTGTAAAAAAAACTGAGCAGAAAAATTAAAAATTCTGTGAATTTGGGATGACATATTTTCTATGAATCACATTAAAATATCATAGAATACACGAGATATTCTAAGTATCATTACCTTTGAATATGGATTATGCCCTACAAATACATACAGGAAATTTTAAGCTCTATTTCTGTGACTTACGCAGATTTTTTCTCATTAAATGGTCACTCTCTACTGGCCATTAACTAATGAGGAAAGTATGATAAAGGAGAGAGAGAAGAATGGTAGATTAAGAAAATTACTTGGAATTGGAGAGTAATATAAACACTTGAAAACTTCATCTATAGAATACTAAGCATTTTCATCAACTATTTTTAATATTGCACATTTTATTGAAAACTAATAATGAAAACTAGAACTCCCTGCACCCACAACTGATTTCTACAAATAATTTATGTACCTAAAGTTGAAGGGAACAAACCACAACTCTAGTCTGTGTTGCACAAATAGAAAAACAAAGGTTAGATCCTAGAAAAAAAAGAAAACTTTATTTTATTCTGATGTAAATTATAAGCAGTTATTTTAAGAATATTAGTAGCATAAAAAGTTTAAAGAAGTATAGTAAGTGTTGAAATAGTGCAGATCAGAAAATTTAATGATATTTAAATTTAATGATATATCAATTTTAATTTTTAGTTCAAATTTCAATTTGCTTATAAACTATGCAGCAATCCTTTCACCATCACCCAAAAGCAGTCATAAAATTTCATCTATAGCAAACTTCCAGTTAGGACTATTAAAAACTTTTACAAAACAAATTCTGTAAACTTTATGAAAGTACTATTTTCATTTTCCAGATGACTAATGAGCATTTAAAAAGTTTTACAGGCAAAAAAATGCACATGATGGCCTCTAAGTGTATGTATTGCAATAAACAATATGTAAGAGAAGGAAAAAGAGAGAGAGGGAGAGAGAAAAGAGATAAAGAACCTGCCATGGAGGCAGGCTATGGGAGTGGGGAGGGAACTGGGGACATTGGTGGCAGGAAATGGGCACTGGTGGAGGGCGGGGTGCTGGAACACTATGTGACCGAAACCTCCAAACATGAACCATGTTGTAATTGTATATCTCACAATGGTATAATAAGATATTTAAAAAAAAAGAAATAAAGAACCTGCCATGGAGGCGGGCTGGGGGTCGGGGAGGGAACCGAGGACGTTGGTGGTGGGAGCTGGGCACTGGTGGAGGGGATGGGTGCTGGAACACTGTATGACCAAATCCCAAATATGAATTGTGTAATTGTATATCTACGTAATTGTATATCTCACAGTGGTATAATAAAATACTTAAAAATATACAACAGAAAAAAAATGTTGTATTGTTTTCCTCTTATTGCTAACAATGAATTGAGTTATTACGATCTGTTGCAGGACTCCTCTAAGAGCCTATGCACCCGCCCTGGATTGCCTCCTGCAGGTCACTTTGTAGATAGGGGGTCCTTTAAATGTGGCAGTTTATCTGACTGGCTGATTATTATGTATTCTGTACTGGCTGGTATAAATATTCTCTCATGCTACCACAATCATCGTGGGACTAGGTAGATCTTACCAGCATATTTGCCTGGCCACATTGGATCTCTAAGTAATTAGCACAGAGAAAAATGCTGTTTGCCTCCAAGCAAGCAAGCATGGCTCCCCTGATAATTCAAAGGCAACTAAAATACAAAACTACTGTGAAGTAGACGAGACTCTTGTGAAGGCTTAGAGAAATATTTAACTGGCATTAGTATAGTCTTTGATACAGAGGCTTGCCATCTCAGACCCCCTTCTCTACCCTATAAAGGCATTTCCAAGTGGATCTTGGCTCAAAACATTAGCATATAAAAAGGGCCTAGGTGAGGTGCTGGGAGAAATTACCTGAGGGCATTTGACCCTCCCTGCTTACCATAATAGTGGGAGGTCTGAGTTGAAGGGGTATAAAACCAGCCTGCTTCCTCTCTCTCTCCCTTTGGGCTCTCTTTTGGGGCTTGCACTCTTCTTGGGAGTCTTGTCTTTGTCTCCCTCTTTACAGGGCCTTAACACATGGTGGCCGCCGCCTTGGCCTACATGTGACTGGGGTTCTAGCCGGGAATTCTAAGCACAGGGTTTTTCCTATTGCTAATTTGTATGCCTGAACCTGTGATAACTAAAGCCTTTCAAACTGCATTGGAGGGCTGGAGCGATAGCCCAGCGGTCGGCATTTGCCTTGCACGCGGCAGGCCTGTGCTGGCCCTGGTTCTATCCCTGGCATCCCATATAGTCCCCTGAGCACAGCCATGAGTAATTCCTGAGTGCAGAGCCAGGAGTAACCCCTGAGTGCCACCGGTGTGACCCAAAAAAGCAAAAAAAAAGAAATAAATAAAAATTGCATTGGATTCCTGAGTCTTCATCCATTCTCCGCTGGCTTCAGAGGTAGAAGGGAACTCGCTTTCTGGCATTGGCGGAGAACCCAGCGGTGTTCCCGACAAAGATCCTTCTGTTTCTAAACTATGAATGATCATATTTAGAAGATAAAATGCTGCTATAGGTTGAATGAGATTTGCATAAACTTAATACTTCTAGGCTCAGGTTAGGCATCTGAAGTCTTTAAATATAGTCAATCCTTATTTACTTCAGCAAAATATTAAAATGCTTAACTGAAATTTTAACTTCTCAATTTCAGTTTCCTAGTCAGTGAAGTATTATTTCTGACTTACATAAAACATAGCTACATGATGAAAACAGGAAAGATGAAATAAAGTCAAACAAAGAGTGAATCTTTAGAGATTCTTAAAGAATAACTCTCTAAAA
The DNA here is from genome assembly GCA_021461705.1 of Cryptotis parvus. Taxonomy (NCBI): domain Eukaryota; kingdom Metazoa; phylum Chordata; class Mammalia; order Eulipotyphla; family Soricidae; genus Cryptotis; species Cryptotis parvus. The sequence continues at coordinate 311,242 of JAJIBD010000848.1, forward strand.
GAGTGAAAAGGAACTTCTTTCTCTATTTAGAGACATCTTCCAAAATAGCTGAAATACAAGCTCGACAAAGATCAACCAATGAAAAGAAACAAAATTATGCTCTGACTGTTGTTTTCTTGCTTGCCTAAACACTCTGCCCTCCATGGGCCAGGGAATTATTTTCCCCTCCAGGGTCTAATTTTAAAAAGTTATCTAAATCTATCCGATTTGTATTTCAGCTCTGAAGTCCTGTTTCTTTTCCGGAGATGCCTGAAGCCCAGCACAGAGATTAGTGATGTAGACACTAGTTTGATGATTATCATGTAGTTTCTGATGCTCCTGCATCAGTCCATAGTGTGATTTTCCCTCCTGAAATTTAGGATTCCAGGTCTCAGGATATAGGGTGGCATCTCCTTCTGGAAACTTTAGGGTGTCCAAAGCCAGCATATGTGAAAGATATCATCACCTCCTGCAAGGTAGGGATTTCTCCCTGAATAGAATAAGTGAGGTTGCCATCTTCTCCTCTAAACTTTAAGAGATCAATGTTAAAACTAGCACTGGGGACTTCAATCAGAAGGGACTAAGAATCTGTTGGGAGAAGAAAAACTAAAGACTGCACTGAGACTGAGAGTTAGGAACATCCTGCTCTAGTGTTTTTCTCACACAGTAGTCTACTTCTAGTAAGGAAATCAAAGCAGGACAAACTAGGCCTCAGTTCCTAAATCTTCCCCTTCAGCAGGGTGTGTGTGTTATTGGGGGAGGGGGCAGGAAAGACTCTCAGCACTAATGCCCAGGATGAAAGGTGTACCTGGAGAGCTGCACTTTAGCGCCATTCTCACCCCCTCCCTGGAGGAATCTACCCCCCAGGGCATTTGTCTGTTTACTAATGAAGCTACTGGAAAAGACTAAAGAGAAAAAAAAGAAGAAAAAAGAAAGAGCGAAAAATTCAGGTTACTTTAAAATGCCAACTGGTAAAAAGTGTTCATTGATTTTTGTGGTTACTGAGGAAAAAATATTGGGGGAAAGTAAAATGTGAGAAATCATCATAATTCGTTTTTCAAACTACACTGTTAATATGACTGCCTAGTACCTGGAAATATTTGTTGTTATTAAAATTACTTCATAACAGCTTTGACACATAGTCTCTAACCTAGTTGATTTTTAAGAGAGACAAGATTTATCTCCAAATGTGAAGTTTTTCTTGTTTCACGATAATCTGTATGTGTTTCCTGATTTAAACATTTAATGCCTATGATTTTCTAAAATCAGAAATTTAACTATGAGCCTATTAAAGATTCGTATGTTCTGGTCTTCAAAATGTGGAGCAAATTTTCTTTTCAAGTGCATTGTATGTCAAAATATCTTTAATTATAAACATTCTCAAGTCTTTAGCAATTTACAGAGTTGTTATTGTAACTTCCATGAAGAAATTTCTGAAAAAAAAATTCTTTCATAAGTACTTCAGAATTCTATTTTATCGTGATAAATGAAAATCATTAGCAAGTGATTTCCAAAATAGTTCCAAACACATTTGGAGATGTCTGTAAAAACGGGCCTTAGAAATATGCTGCAAACTTATTATAAAACAAAAACAATGTTACAGTACTTCAAAACCTGAACACCTAAAAACATACAGTAAATCAAGGTGTTTAACATGGGAATGTAATGTTTGGAAATTTCAGAGTCAAATATGATTGACTTCCATTTCCATTTAATTAGAGCAAAGTGAAACAGAAATGTATTGAGCACTTTTCAGTGTAATGAACTTTTCAGTATAATGGAATCCAACATTACAAAACTGTGTCTGTTTGATGCTTTAATATCTCATAATTTGCATTAAATTTATAGAATATTAATATGTATGTTTGTAAATATATTACAGCAAAATATTATAATTCTTTAATGCGGGGAAATGGATAGTGCAGTTAAAGATAAGAGGAATAGCTGGTCAAGCAAAATGGTTCTATTTGGATGCTATAGTTAAAACTAATCGTGTCCATTTTCTAAATACACAGTTAAGTGCACTGCTTAGTTGACACACTGTGTTTACCATGAAGATTATATTTTATCCCTATGTTTTTTTCTGCTTTTAGGAGAACTTTGTGACATGTGAAAAAATTCCTAGTCAATAGGTACTAGATGAAATAATCATTTCAGGTACAGGGAATGCCATTAAGGAACAAATTCAGCATGCTCGTTTCTACCTTTCCTCTGAAAGATGGAAAACGGAGATCATAGCTAAACTTTATCAAAATATCTGAGATTATCTTTCAATCAATGAGATCAGATCTCAACCAGTAGGAAATAATAGAATAGAAGTAGTCTATATTCCTGATCCTGTGAAGTCAGAGAGTGTATGTGTTTTGATAGCAATAAACCTAGTATTTCTTCTATATGAAACTTATCTCATTTTAATAGAAATAAATGTATTGCTTTTTAATTTTCTTTCAAATATTTTTTAAATGCTATTTTATTCTACTATGATAAAGTGGCTAAAATAGCTTTAGTGTATGAATATGTAGTTCTTACTCATCAATTTAGATATGTTAGTTATTATTTTTGGTCAAAAGATAATTGTTAATATTCATTTCATCTATTAATTATTCTACGTAATTGAAATAATTAGACATAAAATTTAAAGTATAACTAAATATCAATTATGATATATAGAAATTGTGTATCCATTGACAATTTCTCAATTACCCAATAATCTGAAATGATTTCATGAATAAAATAGTTGAAAGTGTCTGCTTTAAAAATGTTATTAAATGATATACTACATAGAACGGCCAAATTAATCTCACTTTCATAGCAAGATCATCATCTTTCATAGATATAAATATTTTTTGAGTGAGTTTTAGTTCTAGAGAAGGAAACAAAAAAATAAGTGTAGTTCAAGAACTGTTCAAAATTACATAAAACTCTGACCCAGAGAAACTAAGTAGTTATTTTATACCTTTTGACTTAATTTTTATATAATAAAAATCTAAACAAAGAATACACACCTAAATAGAAAACAAATTATAAGTAATTCATCATAATTTATTGAGAATGGCTATATTATTAAAAGTAATACAAATATTTGATATCCATAATCTAGTTTATGTACATTCTGATTCCTTTTTTCTTAATTTGTTTGGGTTCCTACCTGGTAGTGCTCACTCCTTACTCCTTGCTTTGCACACAGAGATCACTCCTTGTAGGACTCCGGGGACCATATAGGTTGCCAGGGGCTGAACCCAGGTTCAGCATTCAAGGCAAGCATATTTACTACTGTACTATCATTCTGCCCCCTCTTTTTTATTCTTGAGTTACAGTGGATACTCAGATACATTTATTCTCCTATACTACATTTAAAATTTCATAGATATATGAATTAAAGATGCCTATATCAAATTTACTTATATAACTATAGTTTACAAGTAAATAATTCTACTAACACACTTATAATAAAATAGCTTGAAATCTTCAATGCAATCACTCTGGGATTGGTAATGTGTATGGAACTTTTTATTTGTTACCAAATGATTATGATTGAGTTGCAAGAAAATAGTGGGAAATTTCAGAACATGTGCTTCTTCAAAATATGCTATTATTAAGCATCAGTTCTCTCTTTATTGGAGCTTTAATTTCTTCAATATCATTTTAATCAATAATGAAATTATTGAGATAGGGAAAAAGCTAGCAGCAGGATGTGATCTCAGGCTAAGTTTTCTCCTACTTATCTAAAACTCTGTAGCAAATTTCAGAATGAAGGTTTCACATCTTCAATAGCAGCAGAACACAAATGACAATCCCCAGATAGAAGTTTATGAGGTGTTAAAAGTGGTGAAGCTATAGTTACTGGAGAAGACCTATCATTAATTAAAATAAACTACTCATGAGTAAACCTCCCAAGACATGACATACAAACCATTTAGTTAAATTTTTTAATCAAAAATTACCATTAAAACTCAGTCAGGGGCCGGGCGATAGCCCAGTGGGTAGGGCGTTTGCCTTGCCAGCTTGGGTTCGATCCCGGCATCCCATATGGTCCCCGAGCACCGCCAGGAGTAATCCCTGAGTACAGAGCCAGGAGTAACCCTTGAGCATCGCGGGTGGCCCAAAAGCAAAAAAAAAAAATAAATAAAAAATAAAATAAAATAAAACTCAGTCAAACTCTGGCAAGTTTGAGTTTTCACTCCCTTTGCTCTAGAAAAGTGCCTTCCAATGGTTCTTACATTATTTTCTGTTTCTTTGTGATTTCTAGTGTAAGGTTAAAAGATAATCTATGTTCCCCAATAATAGTATAATGCAAATTAAATAATTGAAAAGAGTCTCTAAGTGGATGTTCAGGATAATTTTGGATTGTTAACAAAAGGATTAAGAACAAAAGCTAAATAATAGAAGTGAATTATTAAATGACACCTCAATGTTGGGAATTATTGATTGGGAGAATAAATTGATTTATGCATTACAGAGCCAGGATAAGTCAAATGTTCTGCAAATGCTTTGCAAGTATGATGCCTGGGTTTGATCCTGGCAATATAGTACCTTATACACTCTTAAGGCTAGTTGAGCCCCACTCTTGGGATCAACTAGCCCCTGAATAACAACAGGTGTGACTCCAAAACCAACATATCCACACATATACATGCACAAACAAATACACATACCTATATGTTGGATCTCTTAAAATAAGTATTTTCCATTAAATTATAGCATTTTAAAATCTTTGGGTGATTGAATTGTATGGGTTAAAATAATTTAAATATAAGTGATATGTAAAAATTAAATGCTGACTGAATTTCAGTTAACAGAAACAAAGTAGGGACATGTTTTTACTTTCTCTTTAGAGAAATACTTTAGTATTTCACCCCCTTTAAGTTAGAGATCCATAATAGAAAGTGCTACTGAAAGCAACGAGGTACATATATGAAGCAACATATATTTAATTAAAGTGAATTTTACATGTCTTTATTCCCCACACATACAAACTTAAAAAATTATTTTCTTTGGGACTTCCCTTCCTCAGACCTCAGATGTTACATAACCCAAGTAAACCCAACTTCAGGCAGTTGGAGCTTGGCATTTTTATCGTCAGGATGCTTCCTTTTCTTCTCTGTGGTGTAATCCAAGCTCTCATATAGCCCTGCTTTGTTAGCTTGTGTTCACAACCTCTTCCCACCTAACTGTCTTTCACCACTAAAACTTTGCCTTTTTTAAAACATGATCGGAGATTAGTTTGCCATCCCTTTAACCTCAGTTTGAACTGGGAAGTGTAATGCTTATTTACAAAATAAGACTTGCTATGAAATAGAAAGAGCCATTCATTCTTCGGTTAAATCCACCACGCTTAAGGGAATAGAGAGATAAGACAAAGGTTTAAGGTTTCTGCTTGTCATGCTCATAGCTGACACTGGTTCAGTCGCAGTAATGCAAGTTGTCCCCTGAGTCACCACCGCGAATGATCCCTGAGCACAAAGCCGGGAGTAAATGCTGAGAATCACTGGGTACTACCTAAATCTAACCCCCAAACAACAACAGCAACAACAACAAAAATCTCCAAGCTTTAAATAATTAATACCCTTAAGGCACGATTGCATAAGCGAGAAAATAACAGTCATATCTAAAACAAAACAAAAGAATTTCACAAGAATGAGAGGACAGGGAGTCAAATGGAAACTTTCCCTTCTGCAGCTTTTGGCCTCAGAGGAGATCTGAGAGTTTTTCCTGTAATACTGCCTTCAGGTTGTCACCAGCTGCAGAAAGCTGTTTCTTAGCTCCAAGATTTGTTACCAGGACTGGATCACGCCACAGTAAACAATAAGGCTGTGCAAGTTTAGCGGGGCAAATATTTTTTTATTTCTGTTTAAACATGAGAGTAGTGAAGCACAGAGAGGCTGGCCAATAACTTTCAGAGGTGACTCGGGATGTTCAAGACATCAACAATTCAGATTTGCTGCTCAAGGCTGCGTTCTCCTTTGACCACAATCTCACTTGCATGCCTGTTTCTTAGCCTATTTTCACGCAAGAGAAGCATATGTACCCTTGAACACACACTCTCTTGATCACATGCTTTTCCAGCTCTATCTCCTCAAATATTTATACATGTATCAATTACAATTATAACAGAGAGAGAGAAAGGGAGGAATAATTCTGGTATGTTCTCACTTCGTAACCACATACACAATGCAAATGCAGGAATATGAGGTTCAGAAAATCACTAGGGACAGATATAGTACAATTGGTAAGACATGTGCCTTACATGCAGCTGACATGGCTTGGATCATGTCAGCAACATATTTCCTCCTAGCCCCACCCTGAGTGATCCCTGAGCACAGAGTCAAGAGTAAGCCCTGAGTAGCCAGTTGCAGTTGAAAAACAAATATGAAATAATTTAACACTATTAGGTTTCTTTCCCACTTAACTCCATCTTTCCTTCACTTTACTTACTGTAGTATGGTTTCCATTTCTCCCTTTTACTTTTTCTAGACAATCTGAACTGTACTTTTGCCTCTGTATTGTATAAATTGTTCTGTCATGTAAATACATCTAATCAAAGATTCCCATGATAATCTTTGGCAAGAGCCATACCATTGTTCTATTTCATTGTAATTGTAATGGATGTGTTAGTGAATAAGTACACCCATGATAATCGCTCCCTGAGCATGTTGGCTGGTATATATAGGGCAGGTAGGAAGGAGCCAGCACATTGCATAAATGCCTCTCTTAGTAATTAGGGTCATGACACAGGGCAAAAGTGAGCAGGAAGAGCAAAGAGAATGAAAGAAAGAAGAGAAAGCCGCACAACTGGTGCAATAGAAAATATATGCAAAAGAGGCTGATGTTCTTCAGTTTTGTTGGTAGTGAATCCAAAGGAATAATGCAGTAACTAGGGCACTTGCCTTCCATGTTGGCAGCCCAGGTTTGATCCCCAGCACCTCACATAGCACTCAAAGATGACCAAGAGTGATCCCTGAGCACAGAGCAAGGAGTAAGCCCTGAGCATTGACAATGTGGCCCCAAATTAAAAAAAAATCATAATAATAGAGCTTACTAATTGAAATAGTTTTAAACAAAACCCAGACTATAAGTATAACAAACATTACTTGGTCACTTAATCCTTCAACTATTACCAGAAAAACAATTTCTTATATCACAGAGCATCTAATTTCCACAAAGAAGCCCTAAGACACAGAACACAGAATCAGAGTGAGGACAGATTCACTCACTAGGAATTTTTTGTGGTTTCTTTTCCTCTGGAATAGACACAGGTTTTGTTCAAAAGAATCATAAGATATAGGGGAAAGCCCAGATTGTTCAACAACTTAGTCTTTGAAACTGTTTTTTTTTTTAATTGCAAAGGAAAGGCATGCTAATTTATAATTCACTTTCCTCTTTGAGGCACCATTATTTTCTGTTCCTCTTAAATGTGTGTGTTCCAATAGATTTGTATAGTTAGAAAGTTCAGTCATTGTGCACTTTAATCCTATATAGAACAAAGGCTTAATATAACTGTGGTGAGGGATATTTTGGGAACATTCTATATCTCCACCAATCCTTTCTGATAGAGCTTTAAGTTTTTTTTTTAAATCAGTTTGTACAATACATGTTTTTTAGATAGCTTCACAACACCACTTTTCTGTGCTCAAGATTTTCTAAATACCTTTAATTTTACAAAAAGAGTATTCTGGGAGTGGATATCCTAGAGATACCTTGATGTCAGGTAATTTAGATATGAGCTCATTCAGTTTATTTACAGTCTGATTTCTCCTAGGGAGGAAATGTATTTCCCCTTCCTTATAGGGTCTCTCAGTGGAAGGCAATTGTTTTGTTGGCTCCGTCATTGAAAGTTCATGCACAGATTTGAAATAGACATTCTTATTTGTGGCACAAGTATAAACCTTGGTATCAGTAGGAAAATTTATAACATGAAAGAATAAAAGATGAGAGAAAGAAACAGTCTATAAAGCTAATAATTTAACATGCTGCCGTCTATAAAGCTAATAATTTAACGTGCTGCTCTAATATATCTTTGATCATTAATTATGTCATCACATTCTGCCCCACCCAAATAAACTAGTATGACATTGATGCAGTGCTCATAAATTAGTAGTAAAATCTTTGTTGAATTTGTTCATGAGACTTGGCCAATTCTATTTCTTGTTTTAATGTAAGTAATTAAACATAATAAAAAGCATAATTCTGACTAGTAATATCAAATAATACATATTTTATCGTTGGGGGGTTGGCTTGGGGTTATACCAGAAGTGTTCAGCTAAAAGAGGCTGCTACACTTTTTTTTCCACTATTTTATTTTTTTTTATTTTATTTTTTTTCCTTAGCATATCGTTTATATTTTTGCTATTGAGGTAATATGGTTTACAATAATGTTAATATTTATGCTTAAGCAAAAAATTATTATAGTGCCACACCCACCACCATAGTGTCACTATCTTTTCACTTGTGATACCCCTTGGTCCCTTCTTTTTTTTTTAATTTTTTATTTTTACAATTACAAAGATATACAATTAAAAAGTTCATATTTGGGTTTTGGTCATACAGTGTTCCAGCACCCATCCCGCCCCGGTGCCCATCTCCCACCACCAACGTCCCTGATTCCCTCCCCCCTCCCCCAGCCCTGCTCCATGGCAGGTTCTTTATTTCTTTCCCTTTCTCTCTCTTTCTCTTTTCCTTCCCCTCAGACTATGGATTACAGAACATACATTAAAGGGTTGTCATGTGTATCTTTTTGCCTCTATTTAATGCTCAGTTCTAGGTTGGCATTAGTACCCTCGACAATTGTTAGCACACTGTTCCATTTTCTGTCTTACCTAGCCTCCTGACTCCCACACGTTTGTGATAATTTCCCACCTTTGACAAGACCTCCTGATATATGTTTCACTTGACCTTGGATATTGGTATCTTAATATGTACATATATATTTATGTTATGCAGATAAATGCAGTCATTCTGTGTCTGTCTCTCTCCTTCTGGCTAATTTCGCTCAACATAATCTTCTCCATGTCCATCCATTTATAGGCAAATTTTATAGCTTCATTTTTCCTAATAGCTGCACAGTATTCCATTGTGTAGATATACCAAAGCTTCTTTATCCAGTCATCGATTTTCGGGCACTCTGGTTGCTTCCAGATTCTGGCTATTGTGAATAATGCTGCTATGAACATAAAAGTAGGGATGGTGTTTCCGCTGCGTATTTTTGGCTTCCCAGAGTAGATTCCCAGGAGTGGTATGGCTGGGTCAGATGGGGAGTTCAATTTCTAGTCTTTGGAGGAATGTCCATATTGTTTTCCAGAAAGGCTGTACCAGCCGGCATTCCCACCAACAATGGATGAGTGTCCCCTTTCCCCACATCCACGCCAGCACTTGTTGTTCTTGCTCTTTTGAATATGTGCCAGTCTCTGTGGTGTAAAGTGGTATCTCATTGTTGTTTTGATTTGCATCTCTCTGATGATTAAAAGAGGCTGCTCCACTTTTAGCGGTAGAGCTACCTCTGAAGGATGCATGAAGAAATATCGACACCCATAGACTGAATCTATGCCTCATATGTACAAAGTATATGTAATCCACTGAGCTTTCTTTGTCATAACGGAAAACATACAAATGTGTTATTTATTTCACTAGCTAAAAGTAACTATTCTAAAGCCTTTTAATCTTTTCTTCCATAAAAGTTGTATCTCCAATTCTTTAAGTGTAGCACTTGGTGAAAAGCCTCTGTAGTGTAGTATCAAAAATTTAAGAGTCAATGTCTTAATTATTATTTTCAAGGAGAGTATAAATAAAGTAGTCTTACTTACTAAATTTATGGTATACACAGTGTCATTCATTTAGACTTTGACTGTTGAACTGTGTTTTTTGATGTATAGAACAATTTTCTGATGTTCTAAACAACTGTTATTGCACTTCACTTTGATCACTATTCATTGATACTATGATAAGAAATGCCTTCCAGAGACTAGTCAAAGAAGAATTTAGTCTAGTTTCATGTTCTTTGCACATCTCAACTTTAAGTTGTAAAGCAGTGGAACTGAACAAATTGTTAAGGCTTTAAGATCATAAAGGCAATTTCAGTTCAATCCTGACACCACATTGTCTCTGGAGCATCATAGAGAGCAACCTCAAACACCAGGTGGGGACTTCCCAAAAAGTTAAATAAATAAATAAATAAATAAATACATAAATAAAATATATATAAATAAATAGATAGATGAATGAATGAGTAAGTGAATGAATGCTGTAGGTACTACACTAGAACAGAGTATTGAAAGTAGGAAAGGGCTATAACCTTTCGATATCTTATTGTACTCCCACAGAGAGAGAGAGAGAGAGAGAGAGAGAGAATGAGATAAGAAAAGTTTCTGCCATAGAGCATAGAAGCAGGTTGCTGGGCAAGCTTGGCAGTGGGTGGGAAGGGAACTGGGGACATTAGGGCTAGGAAAATGTGTACTCTTGGAGTATGGTTGGTTGATCTCATATGACTGAAATCCAATTATGAACAGATTTGCAATGGGATGTCTCACAATGATACAATGAATAAATAAATAAGGAAATAAAACACAGTAAGGTATAAATCTTAAACTATAAAGAACTAAAAGGTAGGTACATTAAAGTATGGACTTTAAACTCTAAAGTAAACTTAATAGAATGATAACTCTAAATTCAAGTATAGAATCCACATAACCCACAATCTAAACTTGCAGGAATCTAGGATATTATTCACAAATGAGAAAATGTCTTCCTTGGTTTTAAAAAAGACTTACTGAGAAAAGAAAAGTTATCCCATTAACTGTGTGATAGTGGAAAGCTGATTCTGAAGTTGTCTGTTAGATATTGTTTTCCATTTAGAATGATAAAAAGTTGGTTAGGAGTTAACTTTAAGAGCAACATATTTGAGGATGTGTGTGTGTAACTCTTGACACCACATGGTCCACTGAGCTCCATCCATATATAGCCTCAGTGATCCCAGGCACCTCCAGACCAAGCATCTGTGCATTGCAGCATTGAACCTTCAGATTTGTTTAACTAGGCATGTTTTGAGTGGCACTGGGCTCCCTTAGTATTTCTTGGTCTTAATAAAAAAAGGCTGGGAGGGATTAAATCACTTGTTTTGCACTTGGCCGACCTTAGTATCCTGGAGCTACATGCTACCCACAAAGCACCACCTTAAAAAATCCCTGACTTCTGTTTGAAGAGGCCCAATGTCTACCAGCCACCACTCCCTGAACTCCTGCCACATACACCAATTCAAAGAAAATGAAAAATGCTTTCTTGATAGATAACATTAAATGATAGATTGTCTTTGTGAGAGGTTGTTTATATGAACGATTTAATGAGGCTTAATGAGATGGTTAATTTGTTAGTTTTCTTATGCCAGAAGACTATAATAGGAGTTAGAGTACTAAAAGAGTAATTATAATTGCACATTGAGGAAACACAAGCACTAAATTGTTCCTTGGAGACATCAACACAGTGTAATATAAAGGGCACAAAACTCAACAATGGAGTCCTTCACCCAAATCTATAGGAACTGAGGAAGGCTTTTGATTGATAATCCTTTCTCCTCAGCTATGGCTATGACCAGAATTATCAGCTATGGATATGATCAGAATCAGTTGGTTTCCATTTACTATGAAAACATCGCTTATGTATATGCATCAGGAGTCAGTCATATTTTTTACCTGTTATTGGAAGGGGGCTCACCTGGAGATGATCAGGACTTACACCTGGCTCTGAGCTCAAGAATCATGCTTCAACCACTATGAGAAAGATAGTGGTAATTGACTTCTCTGTGTAATAATTGTGTGCAGAATAGGTAAAGGAATAAACATGGTGACCTCTCAGAATCTATACTGCAAACCATAATACCCAACAAGAGAGAGATAGAGAGAGGGAGAAGGAAGGGAAGTGCCTGCCATAGAGACAGGACGGGAGGTGAGAGACAGGGGTTGGCAGGAGGGTAAAAGATCACATTGGTGTTAAGAAACATGCACTGGTCAAGGGATGAGTGTTGGAAGATTGTGTAATTAAAACCTGATCATGGACAGCCTTCTAACTGTATGGCACAGTGACTCAAATAAATAAATAAATGTCCTGTCTCATGCAAGTAGAGCCCAAGGGCACCTGCTTGCTCCAGGGACATAAAGAGCCACGAACCATTCCATCAGGTCATGGGAAGGTGGTCTATAGTTGTTACTGGTATTTGGCATATCAAATACGACACGGGTCTGCTGTGCGGGTAGCATACTCTTGTAGTCATCTCTATATCCAGCATTTATTGAGCCGGGCTGTGATACGCTGGTCTGCTGGGTGGAGTTCTGATGAGGGGAAGTCGGATGTGGAAAATGGAGGCCCTCATGGAGTGGGGGTTCCTCTGGCTTGTTGCGAGGCTCTGTTGGGGTGGCGGGCCAGGGGCTAGATCCCGCCATCCCTCCCGGGCGCCTCGTGAGTGGCTGGGCACAGGGAGAGCCAGTAGCACCTCTGCCCCATGTCTGTGAGTCTTTGGATCAGCATACCTGGGCCGGATTTTAAAAAAGACTACTGCAGAGTGGATCTCGATGAACAGGGCTGTGATGGGCTGGTCTGCAGGGTGGAGTTCTGACCAAGGGGAAGTCCGGATGTGGAAAATGGAGGCCTTCATGGAGTGGGGGGGTCCTCTGACTTGTTGCGAGGCTCTGCTGGGGTGGCGGGCCAGAGCTAGAACCCTCCACCCCTCCCAGGCACCTCGTGAGTGGCTGGACACAGGGAGTGCCAGTAGCAGCTCTGCCCCATGTCTGTGAGTCTCAGTTTGATAATTATTATTGAAAAATCAATGTATTCAAAAAATACTTCACTTCACTTGATCACTTGAATCCCGTTATTCATAGATTTGCTCAAGCTGGCGCCAGTAACATTTCTATTGGACCCTATCACGTGCCAATGTAGCCCAATGGCACCTGGTTGATTCAGGAATATGAAGAGCCTCAAACCGTTCCATCGGGGTCTTAACAAGGAAGTCTGACCATCTTATAGGTGGGCAGCCACGATGATCTTTTGACATCCCGTGGGATCCAGTAGGTAACAGCTCTAGTCCAGCGGTTGTCTCCAAATCGCATTACATGTCTAGCCCATCTGATTTTGAAGCCTTGGCAAACGAGACAGTGTCCCCTGTCTACGGCCATAACACCCTGAACGCACCCGATCTCAAAAAATACAAAAGATCACTATATTCCAGACACACTGTGATGGCCACACATAACAATCCTGCCCTCTTGAGGTGCCTAATTTATCGAATTATAGTAATTGGTAACAGGAAAAAGTCACTAATTTTAAAATGAGTGTCACATGGCCCAACCGGGTTTGATCCCAAATCGTCCCCTGAGCACCTCCAGGATTAAATCCTGAGTGAAGAGTCAGAAGTAACTCCTGAGCATTGCCAGGTGTGACCCCAAAAAGCAAAAAATAAATTAAATAAATAAATAAATAAATAAATAATGGGGCTCGTTATGCCAACAATTTGTCCACTTTTCTGCAGAAATTAATGTTTGGCTAAAGATAATTTATTTTTAAGGACAATCAACTGATATTTTTGTAAAATTTGATCTTGACTAGGCAGCAGAACATATGATTTTTTGGGTGTGAGGTCCTAATTTTGATTCCAGACACTCCTAAAGAAAGAGATATTTTGATCTGATTATTGTCAAAATAATAATTCTTTATTTCATTTTTTAAAATACAAAAAAGAACAGTAATAAATTTAACAGAGACATTAATGAATTTCTCTGAACACATATCACGTATGACCTTTCAAAACAGATATGTCACTGAAACCCTGATGCAAAATCAGTAGAAAAGTCTTTAACAGTATGTTAAAGGTGAAAAGTTTCATCTGGAATGAATTTTTACAATTTATGAGAAAAGTTGGAAACCTTTGTCCTTCTCAGAAATGAAATCAAGATATGTGACCTGGGTTCTGGGTAATGGAATAAAATTTCCTTTGATAATGTCTTGATTCAAAAGTTTGCACTGTGTTTGTATAATTTCATTTAAAATCTTCTCATATACTACTTCACTTACTACTTCATTTAAAATCTTCTCATATACTTGTTTCTTATAAATTCTGTAGTTCAACTGAATTCCCGTGGTACTTTTCAGCAAGTGCTACAGAGTGTGAAATTCTTCTGGTAAATGAAAAGTTAAAAGAAATAAAGGTTTTCAACATGGAATTAAATTAATTAAATGTAATTAATTAAATGTAATAATGTTATTAAACTGAATGTTAATATCTATAGATATTAACACCTTTTTGACATCTGACCCACAGCAAATGGTATTTGTATCTCATTATTTTTAAAGTCTTTATTTTATTCATTTATTTATTTATTTTTGCTTTTTGGGTTCACCCAATGATGCTCAGGGGCAAAACCTGTTTCTGCATTCAGGAAGTACTCGTGGTGGTGCTTGGGTTGCTGGGGATTGAACCCAGGTCAGTTCCCAGCAAGGCAAATGCCCTACCCACCGTACTATCTCTCTGGCCCAATGTCTCATTATTAATAAAGTAGTAAGCATTTGCTTTTCTCTCTTTGATTTCTTTAGTATCCATGCAATGCTATACAGAAATAATTTGTTTCATAAATCAAAAATGTTGTCTTTCCTCTCTGTATTAACTTCTGTCACTAATATAGATTAAAAATATCAAAGCCAATTATGGGACCCAATCGCCCTATTCCAGAGAACCAAACCAAAAGGAACATATAACCAGTTTGATATCAACAGATATCAACGGTTATCAACAGGTACAGTTTCTAGTACCCTACAAACCTCTGGGAGACCCTAAAGGCAGGCTGGCTCAAGGAAGTCCTAGAAAATATGTCTGCTATAGGAAATAAGGAATCTCCAGAGCTGTCCTTGAGTTCCACTCTTGGTCTCAAAAAAGTTCTAGAAATTAGGGTCTCTCCAAGTTCTGTAGGAAGATGGACAGGACTCCTGCTTGCCAGGCCATTCCCATGAGAAGATTAGAGGAACCCAATGCCACTTCCATATCATCATACTAACCTGATCTTAACATCCTTATATTGGTCAGTCCTTTATAACTCTGATATGACAGGTACGATTGCTGATGATTACTATATAAGTCATAGTCACTGTCCTTAAATAATCCCCAAAACCTCTCAGCAAATAGTAGGATTCCTCCAATGGAGAGTTCACCAATATTGTTGTGTTTGTGTTAAAGATCTACTTGAAAAGTTTATTAAAAATCAAAGTATTTGGTAAAGGTGGAGAGAAAACTGTTTTACTAGCATGCTATTTGTGTAGAAATCAGAATTTAGTTCTACAGAAGCTTCTGTGAGATGCATCATTTGGTGTTAAACTTTCTGGGGGAATGATATATGTAAACTACCCTTCTAAAGCACAAATTGTTGAACAAAGAGTTCAATGTTTAGGATATGTACTAATTTCTGAGGGTCTATATCTGTCCAATGACTGTAGAAAGATTCTTCTTAAATGCACAACACCTCAAACTAGAAAAAAATTAAGGACTCTTTGGGGGTGACAGGATTAGGTATTCTTTGGACCCTCCCTTATGGTATTATAGAAAAACACTTTATAGGAATTAGAAGTGGGGTGATTTTTGAATCCATAGACAAAAATAAAAGTATGTTGGCATTTAAACTTCTTATTAGCTTCATCTTAGCTTCATCTCTGGTTTTGGCCAATACCAAGCAGAGTGGCATTAGGTCTGTTAAATCAAAAACTGGGGGAACTCCTAGACATATAGCCTGTTTACCTGAACAGCCTGATGATGTGGTCCAGTCAAGGGCTTACCCAGATGTCTTCAGATAGTGGGATCAATCTGTCCTTATGTTAGATATTTCAGGACACGTTCTCTATGACCATCACTAGAATTCCTGACTCCCTATCAAGTTTAAAGTGTGCTGGAAATAGAACGTCACCAACGTCAGAAGGTGAGAAATAGACAAAATGCCAAGTCCTATTGCTACACTCTCCAGGATGAACTCTTGGGGCTTGTCATATGCTTAATTCAGCAAATCTTGTTCCTCTCCTGAGTGCAGATCAGATGTGCATAGAGGAGATCAAATGAGTGTATTCTAGAAATCCTGATTTAAAAGACAGCCTCCCAAGCAGTCATGATAAAAATGTGGTTTAATGATGGAAGTGGCTTAGTTCATTAAGGGAATTTAAAAGGTACATGTACTGCTGTGAGTCTAACTAGAATGGTGAAAGCTAAAGCCTTTCCATGGTGACATTCAGCACAAAAAGCAGAATTAATTCCTCTTACTAAAGTGCCAATTGGCAAAAGGACTTAGAGAAAGCTCTGTACTGATTCTGCATATACTTCCTCAGTCTTGCATGCTCATGCTGCAATACGGAAGGAAAGGGAATGTCTAACAAATAATCCAATAAAACATGGAGAAAAAATCTAAAAGCCATTGAAAGCAATGCATAACCCTTCCCCCACAAAGAGCAGTTATACATTTCAGGTTATCAAAATACTTATTATTATTATTATTATTTTGCTTTTGGGTCCTACCGGTGATGCTTAGGAGTTAGTACTTGCTTTGCACTCAGGAATTACTCCTGGAAGTGCTCATGGGACTATATGGAATGTCTGATGCGAGGATCGAACCCAAATCGGCAGAGAGCAAGGCAATCTAGGACACAAGGCTATCTCGCAAAACGCCCTACCCTACTGTGCTAAGCTCTGGCCCCATACTCTTAATTTCTGAGACTTACACCCATCCAGAGTAAATTTCTATTAATCCATAATGCTTGGAAGCAGAGGGGCAATGGGCATGGCAACAAGCTTTTCAAAAGGAATCGAATAGATGATTTATTAGAGAAGGAAAGACATGTATTTCTGGTCCAATGCAGTGGAAAATAGTTAAAGGATTACTTAAGAAATATCACTTAGGGAAAAAATGCTTTAACAGTTTAGAAAAAGCCATCTTCCATGGGAAGGAAGTAAAAAGGACAGTGAGAGAAGTAACTCAGAGCTGTGCTTTGTGCGTACTGTTAATGAGCCTAGTGGGAATCCTGGGGCCTTCTCTCCTGGTGCCGCATGTTCAGCATCGAGGAACATACCCAGGGGAGGCCTGGCAGCCTGACTTTATACAAAGGTCAAATGTTCAGGGTACAAATATTTGTCGTTTTTTTTTTTTTTTGGGGGGCATTTTCATTAGGTGGGTAGAAGTTTTCCCCCACATACCTTATTTTATTAAATTGTTCTGACCTCTCAAAGACAGAGAAAAGGTCTGTTTATTCCATGTTGCAATCAAATTTTTCTCTTTCTGACCGACAATTCTGAAACTTAATGCATCACTACCTAGGCCTACTAATACTAAGATAAGGTTTCACACCCATATATAGGTGAGACACTGGGGGGTGGGGGGGTAGTAATGTATGTACGAATAACAGTTTCTGAAACTGAAACCAGCCCAAAGGCTTGGAAACCTTATGGAAAAGACTCATATCAAGAGCAAAGATAGCCACTGAGATGAACAATTCCAGGACCAAGTACAAATAGAGCCCTGGAGAAGTGGCAGGGAACTCTGAGAGTAAAGGCACCAACGTGGAACAAAGACCATGCAAAGAATATCAAAATAAGACCACTAAATGCTCTAAGTTTACCCCTTTGGCTGGAAAAGTGGGAGGGAAGGAAAGGGGTAGCAAAGACACGTGCTCAAGAGAGCACTTGGACTTTTCCAGAATAGGAACAAGCCAGTGCATATCCCAAGCAGAGGTGTGAAGACCATTTCCCCAGAATGGTCCTTAAAGTATGAACGTATACATCTCAGAGAGTATAAGCAAACAAAAGGTATGTAAGCTGGTTGCCAAGCTTACCCCTTTGGCAAACAGCCCCCATAGTGGACCATGTTGGTAGATTCAGTTAGAGAAATCTGCATACACACAACATGGCAGAGGAAGAAGCAAGCAGAGGCCACTTTCATCTCATTTCTTGAGATGTTTTCTTTCAATTTTCATACTTAAGCTGTCCATACATACATGTTGCCTGCATATGCTCTCTGAGATGTATACTTTGTGGTTTTAAAATTAGTGCACTTTTTAAAAGATATTGCAGTAGTATTAATATAGTGTGCTCCATTCTTCATCACACATACTCCCTCTACTTGAATTATAGAACGTTAGCTCTATAGTCACAGTTCATAGTTCAAGGGTTGACTTTTATTCATCATTTTCTGTTCCCCTATTCCGTTTATTTACATACAATGTATGAATGAGATTTTCCAGCATTGGTCCTTTCTTTAATTTACTTTGCTTAATATGATGCTCTA
Source organism: Cryptotis parvus (assembly GCA_021461705.1). Lineage (NCBI taxonomy): Eukaryota > Metazoa > Chordata > Mammalia > Eulipotyphla > Soricidae > Cryptotis > Cryptotis parvus. The sequence goes on from JAJIBD010000848.1 coordinate 329,514, forward strand.
TAAATCCATCAAAATTGTAATAAAAGGTAGGATTTCAGTTTTTCCTTATAGCTGAGTAGTATGCATTGTGTATTTAAGCCAAAAATTATTTATTCACTCATCTATTTGTGTTGTTTTCAGATCTTGATTTTCATAAATTGTGCCAATGAACACAGATGTGCACACATCTTTCAGAAGTAATGTTCTTGTATTCATGAATAAGATGCCAAGGCATGGGATGCCTGAGTCATATGGAAATCCGCTTTTATTTTTTTCGAAAAGACTCCATATCATTTTCCACAGATGCTAAACTACTCTTTCAATTTACCAAAATGAAATGTTTTCAGCTATCAGGAGAGTGTTAAGAACCACTAAAATGCAAAACAGGTTAATTAGTTTACCATTATAATGTATAATTTGTTTTTTTAAATATCTGAGAAGCCTGGAAGAAACCACAGGTTAAAGAGTACAAAATCAGGGGCCGGAGACATAGCCCAGTGGGTAGGGCATTTGCTTTGCATGCGGCCGGCCCATGCCTGCCTGGTATGGTCCCCTGAGCACTGCCAGGACTAATTCCTGAGTGCAGAGCCAGGAAAAACCCTGAGCATTGCTAGGTGTGACCCAAAAAAAAAAAAAAAGAGTACAAAAACAGTATGTGTTTGCAAATTGCTAGAGCATTATCTTTTCCAGATTTGAAAACTATGCTCAGTTTATTTGTACATCTCACGATCACGATCACGATCTTCCCGTTGATCATCTACTTGCTAGAGCGGGCACCAGTAATATCTCCACAGCCGTTCATTTGTACATCTATTAGACAGAAAGTGTTTTAGCCATCCAAGTTAATCAAAGATAATTTATAGAGTCTTGTATACTTAATCTAATATTTTTAGGTTTGAGTCTATTCATTTAATATTTTTGATATTATATAATATAATGCAAAAATATAACATTCATATAATATATTATAAATATACAATATCAAAAATACAATGTTGAGTTTATTCATGTAATATTTTTCATGAAGTAGTCTGCAAACTTGTTATCTCACAGTTAAGAAAAGTAAACACAAAAGAAATAGGAAAAAATGCAATATAGTTAAGAAGTTAATTTTTTTAATTAATACATTTTGGAACTTTTAATCATATCTAGCTCTATTCAGAGATTACTCATGAGTCTGTACTCAGAAATAACTCCTGACAGTGCCTCGAAGAGTCATATGAGCAGCCGGGGATCAAACAGGGCTCTGCCATGTGTAAGGTAGGTAAGTTCCTTATGCATTGTTCTATTTCCCCAACCCTAATGTTAAATACAAAATTTAAAAATACAGAATAAATGAAATTGTGTCTATTTGACTGCAAAAATTATTTATTATCTCCCATTTACACATTGTACTGTAGAGTCACTTCTATATGCATGTAGTATGCATGTGAATTCAATCTGATGAAATGCTTGAGAAGCAAAATACAAATCTTTAATGTTAGTTTATAGTCTCAGCTACTCTTTATCGAATCTTCATCTATAAAAATTCAGCAGGACCATTTTTTATGTTTTTTTAATTTTTAAAAAAATATTTTATTATGCCACCATGAGAAAAACAACTACAAAAATGTTCATATTTGGGTTTCGCTATGCAGTGTTCCAGCAGGACCATTTCTAACTAAATTTGTTATTAACCATTGCTTTTCTTAAGGTATCAAAGTCTGGGAGGTGTAAATCAGTCCTTTAGTCTTCCATCTAATCTGTATTTTAGTTTGTTCTGTTTTGTTTTCCAGTTTTATTTTATAAACTGTTGTCATATATCATACCATTCTATATTAAGGCAAGCAAGATCTTTTGATTTCTATGATGAAATGTTAATTATAACAGGTTTTGCACCATCTATCTTCTATAGACAGATTAAAATGAAGAATGAAGAAAACAAAAAATTCTACCTAAAATAAGAAGTTTTAGAAGTTATTCCATTAATATTTCTTAGACTTAGCTATAGCCATGTTATACATTGTAACCCTAGCACCAGCTTATGAATTGACATTTGTACCTTTTACCTACACTACTACAATTACTCATATCTTCATCTTTTTTGATCCTGTTATTCAATTCTGGTATATTTTTATGTATTTTTAATGTTTTACATATAATGATAAAATAAGGTATGTGTATTTTTCATTCTTTGAACTAATTAATATTAATAATGAATTTAGGATTCACTCATATTCCATATAATATTTTCTCATATTTCATGACAGAAATACATTCCATTGCGTAGTCCAAATAGTCGTTCAAGCATTGACAGCACTTAAGCTGTCAGTTTTTTTTCCATGATTTGTCTATTATAAATAGTGCTGATACAAATATGATGGTGTCATTTTGAGTTAATATTTCCTTTATTTATTCAATGTATCTATAAATGAACTTTTTATTTCATGTGAAGTTTTCTTTTTTAATCATTTGGGAACTTGCCATACAGCTTTTAATAGAGAATAAAATTTGTAATTAATTTGTAATTAAGTATTGCACAAGAATTCCTGTTTTTAAAATTTTTATCATACACCATATGATAAAATTTTAAGGTAGGTAAGTTCCTTATCTATTGTTCTATCCATTGTTCTCATCTTGAGAGTATTTCAAGCCCAGGAATGCTTGAGCCTAAGACACAGGTACACCCGGCAGAGCAGAAACCAGCTTTCCCCGTTGAACCCCCTGCATTCCATGGACCACGAGAGCAACTTCAGACCCGAGTCCACCATTCCGATGGAGCCTCGGAGGAGCCCAGAGAAACCCCCACACCTTGCTGGCAGTGATCTTCACAATCCACACTCTGCAGCAGGTAAGATCTCCACCCAGCAGAAAATCCAGTCTCCAGCCCGCAGATTAATCCAGTCTCCAGCCTGGCTTGTCAGAAACCCAGCCTACAAGGACCCACCACGCAGAGACCTGCCCTTCAGAGGAGAGTATTTCAAGCCCAGGAATGCTTGAGCCTAAGACACAGGTACACCCGGCAGAGCAGAAACCAGCTTTCCCGTTCTTGCCCTGGCCGCACGCGATTTACCTCCAAATTACGGTAAATATTCTACCCACCCCTCTTAGAGAGCCCCACAAAGTAATGAGAATATAGAGCCCGCATGGCAGAGCCTGGCAAGCTGTCTGATCCATGTTCGATATGCCAAATCCAGTAACAGAAATGTTTATTTTCCTGACCCGAAAGAGCCCTTAATATGGCAGCGGTAAGAAAGACAAACAAGCAGTGCCTGATAAAATTTCATGGCCATCCTAGGCTGCCAAAATGAAGAAGGACTAAAATGACTGTCTGTACTTTCAATGCACGTACGCTGGCATCGGAAGCATATATTGAGGCACTGATGCTGCAAGTGCAAAAGATCAAGTACGACATCATTGGCCTGACTGAGACGAGGAGGCGTCAGTTGCACCATGCTGTATTTGACAACGGAGAAGAATTGTTCCTTGAAACATGAGACAAAAGAGGCGTCTGTGGTGTTGGTGTCCTTGTCAACACGAACATGGCCATCAACATTGATTCATTTGCATGCCTAATAAACCAAATAGGATGATTACACTTGAAGAGATGTGGCCCACTGCCAGCAATTTCTATCCTCATTGTCTATGCACCAATATCCACATACAAAAAAGATGAAATTGAGAAATTCTACATGGAATTGGAGGAGTACTATAAAAAAAGATCACACCTTCTACAAGATCATAGTCGGTGATTTTAATGCCAAGATAGGACCAAGAAGATTGGCTGAAGAACTCCACATCGGGACCCATGGCCTAGAATGGAACAAACAGGGTGAGAGACTATCTGAGTTCATCATGTCCACCAAGACCATTAGTGGGAACTCACAGTTCCAGAAAGCTGAAGTGAAATTTGGACATGGGAATCTCCTGGCGGACAGTTCCACAATGAAATTTACCACATCATCTTCAATCTACGGTTTTGTCTGACCGATGTAGCTGCCATCCCAAAATTCCAAATAGGATCGGACCACCATCTCCTTTTGTGCAAAATTCTACTTCCCACAACGGGGAGAAAAGGGTGCAAAGTTTAAGAAAAGAACTCCCAGAACGACCACCAACTGGGAACTCTTTGGCACCATTGCAGCAACATGGGAAGATACCATCATTGGCGGCATCGATGAAGAATACAACCGACTGGTTCAGCACCTCCATGATTGTGCGAAGAATGCTGAGAGAGAGAGAGAAAGACACAAAAGAACACCTGTCTGCAGAAACTCTTGAGTTCATTCTCCATCGTGGCAAGGAGTTAGCCTCAGGAGATCAAATGCTAACGTCCAAGCTTTGTAAAAGGAGCAGAGAAGCGATAAAAGAAGATCTCAAAGACAGAAGAGCAGAAATACTGGAAGATGCAGCAGAAGACGGGAAAATCATGCTCAATGCCCGCCTGTCCTTCGCTAACTATAAGACCAAGATGACTGCCCTCAGACACCCTGATGGATTTATCACATCTTCCAGAAAGGCAATGGAGAAGATTATCCAGGACTTCTACTCAAATCTCTTTGATAGTCACATCCACCTGCCCACATACCAAATTCCACAGGATGGATATGTCATTCCCAACGTTCTCCCTTCTGAAATCCGACATGCCATCTCGTCAGTGGAAGAAGGGAACAGCATCAGGCCCAGACAAAAGTCAGACCCGAACACCTGAAGAATCTGCTGTCGGTACTCATCAATACACTAGCTCGGCTCTTCACACGCTACCTGTCCGAATGCAAAGTGCCCTCCCAATGGAAAACCAGCAGGACAGTTCTACTGTTCAATAAGGGTGACATTCACGGCATTGGCAACTATCGACCCATCTGCCTGTTGTCCGTAATCTACAAGCTATTTACACGAGTCATCCTGAACAGGATTAGCAGAACACTAGATGAAGGACAGCCATGCGAGCAAGCAGGCTTCCGGAAAGGATTCAGCACAATCAACCATATCCACACATTAACCAAGCTCATCCGAGGTTTGTAGGGAGTACAAGATGCCACTCTGTCTCACATTCATTGATTTAAAGAAAGCCTTTGATTCTGTGGAGACTGAAGCAGTCATCGAAGCCCTAGCCAAACAGGGTGTTCAAACCCAATACACCAAGATCCTTCGTGAGCTGTATTACGGATTCACCACTAGGATCTCACCATTCTACAAAGTGATCATTAATGTGAAAAGAGGGGGTTCGACAGGGTGATACCATTTCACCAAAACTCTTCAGCGCCACCCCTGAGAACATCATGCAACAATTAGAATGGGAAGGAATGGGAGTGAAGATAGATGGTCGGCAACTACACCACCTCCGCTTCGCTGATGACATCGTTCTAATAACACCAAACATTAGCCAATCGGCACAAATGCTGGCTGACTTTGACCGAAAATGTGGAAATATAGGTCTACAGCTTAATCTAAAAGAAAACAATGTTTATGAAGAATGAACTAGTTTCAGAGGCCCCATTCACTCTCAATGGAAAAAACATTTCTGAATGTAGCAATTATGTGTACTTAGGTCGAGAAATCAACATGATGAACGACCTAAAACCTGAACTGCGTGGGAGGAAGAGAGCGGTTGGATTGTCTTTAAAGGCATCAAAGAAATGTCTAAAAGGACAAAGAACCTCCGGCTCTGGGCACATCTCTTTGACTCCACCGTTCTCCCTGCATTAACATACGCCTCAGTGGCCTGGGCCCTACGAAAGCAGGATGAGAATGCTATTCGGGTCTCCCAGAGAGGAATTGAAAGAGCTTTGCTTGGAATATCACGCCTCACTCAAGTGAGAGAAGGAATCCGGAGTTCTGACCTCCGTCGCTATTCCAGAATCAGGGACGCTGTCTCGTTTGCCAAGGCATCGAAAATCAGATGGGCTGGACATGTAATGCAATTTGGAGACAACCGCTGGACTAGAGCCATTGCGGACTGGATCCCATGGGATGTCAAAAGATCACGTGGCAGCCCACCTACAAGATGGTCAGACTTCCTTGTAAAGACCCTGAAGGAACGGTTTGAGGCTCTTCATATTCCTGAATCAACCAGATGCCATTGGGCTACATTGGCACATGATAGGGTCCAATGGAAATGTTACTGGCGCCCACTCGAGCAAATCGATGAATAACGGGATTCAAGTGATCATACACCATGAGATATACAATTCCAAAGCTTTTCATGATTGGGTATCAGTCACACAGTGTTCCAGCACCCAAATCTCCACCACACTTTCTATATCCCCCAAGTTCCCTCCCCTCCCCCGAGCCTGGCTCTATGGTAGGCATTTTTCTTCTTCTATGCCTATCTCTCTCTCTCTCTCTCTCTCTCTCTCTCTCTCTGTCTGTCTCTTTTTCCCTTCTCTTACAAATTGTGGCTTAAAATGCATACATTTGGGGGTTATCATGTTTTGCCTATGTTCAATGCTCAGCTCTAGCCAGGCATTACCATTTCTAAAAATTGTCAGCATACTGCCCAATATGTGATCTCCACTCACTTATGTTAGATTCCAACCATTGACAAGTCTTCCGGGTCTATATATTGCCTGCCCTTGGATATTGGTCTCATAATATTTGTTTTGTATGCCGGAAATGATTTTTGTACATGGTGTTGGACAGAGGTCCAAATTCATTTTTTATATGTAGTTGCCCAGTTTTTCCAAAACCACATGTTGAAAAGGCTCTACTTGCTCCTTTTCATACTTTTTACTCCTTTTTTTAAAGATTAATTATCATGTATTTGAGGATGTGTTTCAGGATACTCAACTCTATTCCACAAGTCCATAGGTCTGTTTTTACTCCAATACCATGCTGTATTAATTACTACTGCTTCGTAGCACAGTTTGAAGTTGGGAAATTTGATGCTTCCCATATTATTCTTCCTAAGGATCTACACTCCTATGTTCATAGCAGCATTACTCACAATAGCCAGCGTGTGGAAACAACCAGAGTGCCAAAGAACAGAAGACTGGATAAAGAAACTGTGATACATCTACACAATGGAATACTATGCAGCTGTTAGGAAAATGAAGTTGTGAAACTTGCTTATAATTGGATGGACATGGAGAGGATAATGCTGAAATTAGCCAGAGGGAAAAGGACAGATATAGAATGACTGCATTTATTTATGGGTCATAAAACAATAGTATGATAGCAATATCCAAGACCAGGCAAAACATGGATCAGGAGGACTTGTAAGTCGGTAGAATCTACTGCAAGTGTGTGGGAGTCAGAGATTAAATAAGACAGGTAAGACAAGATACCACTTTACACCACAGAGACTCGCACATATTCAAAAGAACAAGAACAACAAGTGCTGGCGTGGGTGTGGGGAAAAGGGGACACTCACCCATTGTTGGTGGGAATGCCGGCTGGTACAGCCTTTCTGGAAAACAATATGGACATTCCTCCAAAGACTAGAAATTGAACTCCCATCTGACCCAGCCTTACCACTCCTGGGAATCTACTCTGGGAAGCCAAAAATACGCAGCGGAAACACCATCCCTACTTTTATGTTCATAGCAGCATTATTCACAATAGCCAGAATCTGGAAGCAACCAGAGTGCCCGAAAATCGATGACTGGATAAAAAAGCTTTGGTACATCTACACAATGGAATACTATGCAGCTGTTAGGAAAAATGAAGTTATAAAATTTGCCTACAAATGGATGGACATGGAGAAGATTATGTTGAGCGAAATTAGCCAGAAGGAGAGAGACAGATACAGAATGACTGCATTTATCTGCATAACATAAATATATAGGTACATATTATGATACCAATATCCAAGGTCAAGTGAAACATACATCAGGAGGTCCTGTCAAAGGTGGAAATTATCACAAACGTGTGGGAGTCAGAGGCTAGGTAAGACAGAAAATGGAACAGTGTCCTAACAATTGTTGAGGGTACTTATGCCAACCTAGAACTGAGCATTAAATAGAGGCAAAAGCGATACACATGACAACCCTTTAATGTATGTTCTGTAATCCATAGTCTGGAGAGGAAGGAAAAGAGAAAGAGAGAGAAATGGAAAGAAATAAAGAACCTGCCATGGAGGAGGGCTGGGGAAGGGGAGGGGAACCGGGGACCTTGGTGGTGGGAGATGGGCACTGGTGGCGGGATGGGTGCTGCAACACTGTATGACCAAAACCCAAATATGAACTTTTTAATTGTATATCTTTGTAATTGTAAAAATAAAAAATTTAAAAAAAAAGACAGGTAAGACAGAGAAAGGAACAGTGTGCTAATAATTATTGGAAATGATAATACTAGCCTAGCACTGAGCATTGAATGTAGGCAAAGGAATATACATGATAACCTCTAAATGTGTGTATTGCAAGCCACAATGTGTAAAAAGAAGGAAGAGAGATAAAGAGGGACAGGAAGAGAGTGAGAGAGAGAAAGAGAGAGAAATATGAGGCAGGCTGGGGAATGGGGGAGGAAACAGGGGATATTGGTGGTGGAAAAATTGGTGCTGGTGGAGAGATGGGTGCTGGAACACTGTATGACTGAAACCTAAAAATGAATGTCTTTGTAATTGTATATCTCACAGATGTATAATCTGTCTGTCACTGTCTTCCGTTCATCATCGACTTGCTCGAGCGGGCACCAGTAACATCTCCATATGACCTGTCTCATGCAAGTATAGCCCAAGGTCACCTGCTTGCTCCAGGAACATAAAGAGCCTCAAACCATTACATCAGGTCATGGGAATGAGGTCTATAATTGTTACTGGTATCTGGCATATCAAATATGACACAGGTATCTGCCATGCGGGTAGCATACTCTTGTAATCATCTCAAAATCCAGCATGTATTGATGAACCGCGGCCAGCGTGAGCCAGGCTGTGATAGGCTGGTCTGCTGGGTGGAGTTCTGACGAGGGGGAAGTCCCGATGTGTAAAATGGAGGTAACGCGTGGAGTGGGGGTGTCGTCTGTCTTGTTGCGAGGCTCTGCTGGGGTGGCGGGCCAGGGCTAGAACCTGCCATCCCTCCCGGGCACCTCAGGAGCGGCTGAGCACAGGGAGAGCCAGTAGCAGCTCTGCCCGATGTCTGTCTCTGGATCAGCATACCTGGGCCAGATTTAAAAAAGACTGCAGCATGGTGGATCTCGATGAGCTGGGCTGTGATAGGCTGGTCTGCTGGGTGGATTTCTGACGAGAGGGAAGTCGGATGTGGAAAATGGAGGTCCTCATGGAGTAGGGGGGTCGTCTGGCTTGTTGTGAGGCTCTGCTGGAGTTGCGGGCCAGGGCTAGAACCTGCCATCCCTCCCGGGAACCTCAAGAGGCGGCTGGGCACAGTGAGAGCCAGTAGCAGCTCTGCCCCATGTCTATCTCTAAATAATAGAGACAGTATAGACAGAGGTATAATAAAAATTGAAAAAAAATAAATAGAGCCCCCCCTTTGAACCAGCAATACCACTCCTGGGAATTTATTCTGGGGCCCAAAATATCATGCGGAAACACCATCTGCACTTCTATCTATGTTCATAGCAGCACCGTAGACAATAGCCAGAATCTGGAAACAACCTGAGTGTCCAGTAACAGAAGATTGGATAAAGAAACTATGTACATCTACACAAGAATTCCCTTTTATCCATACCCACACAAGTATCTGTTTCTTGACATTTTTTGATCCAGCACTACCAGTACACAGTAATTTTGATTAGATATGCTTAAAAGGTAAACAGTATTGCCAATGTCAAAGTAAATGTATGTCAAATATATGTGCTTACTTGTCATATTTGTGCCTGGAGGAAAAAGGGTGAGAGAGAAGAGAGACAGGAGCGTGTAAGGGCTGATGTGAGGAAAGGAAATGGGACAAACATAGGAAGTCTGTGATGGAATGACCAAGAATGAGAGACAGGTAGAGGCTATAGTTTCACTTAGGAACCTGTCCTATTTAAAACAGAAGAGACAAGGAGTTAAAGAAGCATCAGTTCATTTTTCTCAGAGCAACAAAATACCTACCAGTAAGGAGAGGAACTTTCTAGTCTAGGATCCACCTTGTTAAAGTCAGAGAGGAAGCTAATGGTGAGATTAGTATTTACTCTATTTTGTTATAATAGGCCCAATTCCATTTTCCTTCATAATTTATCTATTTGTGCCAATTTCTTTCAGAGAGCTTTGTGGCCTATAGAGTTTGTTGTACTCTTTCAAAGGGAATATACTTTTTTTGGAAAGTAATGCATGGCTTTGCTCTTCTACGTAAACACTAGACAGATATACAGGGCAGAGCTGCTACCCGCTCTCCCTGTGCTCAGCCTATATCATGAGAGGTCCAGGAGGGAAGATGGCTTCTAGCCCTGGCCTGTCATCCCAATAGAGTCTTTCAAGAAGCCAGAGGAACCCCGCACCATGAGGTCCACCATTTTGAACATACAGACTCCACAGCTCATCAGAACTTCACCCAAGAAAAAAGCCGATTTCTCCCTATTGCAGTTCATTAGTAAGTGCACAAACTGTAAGCCTACTACTAAGAGTATACTACCTACATGGCAGAGCCTGGCAAGCTATCCATGTGCAAAATGGTCAATAATAATTTTATTTTTAAAACTTTAGAGACAGGTAAAATATTACATAAATGTTACAAATGCATAAAGAATGATCAGAAATGTCAACTGAATTTACTATTATAGTATTATTTAAGCTTAAAGTAGAATTGAGGGTTAAATTTGCAGAGGTGTGAAATCAAGGCAGTAGTGGAGGGTAGATTACCAGAGAAGATACTGGAAGAAGAGACACAGGAAAGACCTTTTCTCTAATAAATACTAATATTAATATTTTACAGTGCAAGCGGGACCCATGTTGGACAGGTTAGCCAAGTAGTGAGTGTTGGATATTTACATGAATAATGTAGCAGAAACAGTAAAATCTTATAGAATTATTATTAAAAGATAGAAACTCTTAATTCTAGTGCTCTGTTAGAACCTAATGCTTGATCTCAGGATAATCCTGCTTGTAGACAAGAGGATGGAGTAACTATACACTAAACACTGGCCTGTAAACTTGTTTTTCAAAATGTATATAGAATTGGATAATGAATAAATGATTATTATGTGATAACTTTAAATTTTATACACATATTGCTGTAGCAGGGAAGCAATAATTATAGCAAACCAAGACAGTGTCTGATTTAAAAACCGGTGGGACATCTGCTTGGCTGAGACCAAAATTGGCTACCAGCCAGTTGTTTTGTTGTGCTATAAGAAGGAATTTATGTCCTGTGGATATTATTTGGTCCAGGGAGACACAAGTTTCCATTAGATTACAATTTCTATGCACATAGCCAAATGAGTGTAATAATCTTGCACAATTTTCCTGAGTCATTTAAAAAGTTTTCCCTTTTATTATTTGGTTCTTTCAATTTCCTATGTTCCATTTTTCCAGTAGTAACTGCAACAAACAGATATTTTGATGATGCAATATAGCTATTCATTCCTACGTGTACTATACTCAATTCCAGTCACCCTCTCATTTATTTGAACATTCAATCAAGATTTTTTATGCCATCTATTTTCTATTCACTTTGCTAAATGTATAGTTAAATATTTACGGAAAGAACAAAAGTCAGGTTAGGACATAGAATGGTTTTAAAAATAGCTCTATTTAAAATTTTCTATAATTAATAATTTTCTATTTTCTTCATACATCACAACTACCACCAGACTAAAACCAAGTGGTAGTTGTAATATATGTTGAGGCCACACATTGAGATGATCAGGATTTACTCCTGGCTCTGCACTCAGGAAGTATCCTGGCAGTGCTCAGAGGACCACATGAGATGCCTGAGACTAAACAAGAGTCTGCTACCTGCAAACACAGTCCTACCCCTGTACTGTCTCTCCAACCCCATAAAATACATTGATTTTTTCATCTTCTCAATAGTTCTTCTAGAATTATTGTTCTTATAGAACTTCTTATCGTCGTATAGAACTATTGAGAAGATGAGCAACAAATCCATATTGCTTTTTCAAGTTTTTCTAGCCCCATTTAAGACCTAGTTACTATTAAAATGATCAAAATTGACCTTACTGGTTTTTCAGATCTCTTTTTTCTTTGCTCAGTCTATTAACCATATTACTTTCAGAAACATTGGTCTTCTAATACAATTTATATACAAATTTGTATCTCCTGATTAGAATGTTCAATGATTTCACATTCTTTCTAGGATGCATTCATACAAATTCTCATGACAGATAGTATTTCTCTAACAGTTTCAGCAAAATTATTACTTTTCCCTATTCTCTATCATGCATTCGCATTGGTTTTATGCGTTCGGTTTTAGTTGCTTGGTATCTTTCTTGCTATTTCTGGTATCTGGCAGGACCCTTTAACCCTTACACCTGAGTGGGTTTTCAATTTCTTAACAATGAAAACATACACAGTATAGATTTGGAACTTAGACATATTTGTCATGTATAGTTTTACTTATATATAAAAATTAATAGAAATATATTAATGACTAACATATCTTTATCAGTTTGCAATGCATTATAACTTTTAAGTGTACATTTTTCCCTTTCCTAAAGTAAGATATTTGAACTTCAAAATTTGTATTTTATTTATCTTTTCTTTCAATGGAGTAGCACAATATTACTCAAATTTGCAAAATAATAGTATATGTTGCTCTTAGTTAATCAATGATTAAATATATAAATACATTTAAGTATTGCCTCAATACTTAAATGGAAAGACAACTATTCTATATTTCATGAGACTTATTTGTGAGTGGTGGTAAACTGCTGAGGGGTGGTAGAAACTGCTCCCCCTGATAACTAATTAGATCAAATTATTTCATTGCTGGGACCTTGGATGTACTTATTGGGCAGAGAAGTGCTTCCAGGCTACCACAACCATCAAAAGCACACAGAGATCTTCAGAGCTATGCGCAGTGGTGCTGGGAAGCAGGAACATGCACTGCTATGGATTAGATGTAGGTTCTTGTGAAAGCAAGGCACGTACTACTGACAGCTAAACTGTGCACCTAGTGCCTTGTGCAAATTTCTGATAAGGATCTTATAGCGAGTAAAAAGTAATATTGGAAAACATTGATGGGGATATAAATGTTAACTATAGTTTTACACTTCAATGATATAAGAACATTTATGATTAATTTTATGCATGAAATTAAACCCAGGGTATCATCATATACACAATGCATACTTTTACATCACTTCAGTATATATGTCCCCTAAATAAGTAGCATTTGTTTGCATCAGCTAAATCTTTTTTGAAAGTATAGATTTTCAACAATCCTCAATAATTTTTTCATTAAAATTACATAAAATATATAAAACTTATATAGGTAGAAATATACCTAAAATCCACTTATGACAAGAAATGATAATAAAAGTTTCATCTAAAATTGATTTTTATAATAAAGACACTTACCCATTAATATAATTAAGGAGAGTGAGTTAAACAAAGAAGACTCTTTGTCAGAGAACTCCTAAACAAAATGTCCCTTATGAGGAATAATTTTTTAGTAAAAAGAAATTTATCCATGATATCCAATGAAAAAAAAGCAAACAGACAGGCAGAAATCTATGGTAAAAAGAGAAAGGACTAATAGTTTCAGTTACATATTATCTCAAACTGTCTCTTTGATCCTGAATATGTTTTCAGCAAACTCATATTATCCAAGGTATTTTATAAGCATTTTTTCTACAGAGCAGTTATCATGGTTAATGTAATTAGCTATCTTGTTGAAAATTTTCATTGTTTTTAAGTGCTGAACAGGGAGGGTTATAAAATTTTCCCTAGAAGTCTTTCTTGTCTGCAACTGAGTCAGGGAATTAAGAATAGCTTAATACTAAATCTTATGTAATGAGTTGGGTTATATAAATGAGAAAAAAAACAATAGGATGATCCTAATATTTCTGTTCATGATTGGTCTTTAGTTTTTTCTTATCCCAATAGACTTTCAGTCCCTTTAGACTAAAAGTTCCCAGTTATCACTTTAACATTTATCCCATAAAGTTTGCAGAAAAGGATACCACCCCATACCTTCGCTAAACCTCCAGAGGTAGTAAGAGATTGGCGAAATTGAAGTCTCCATCAATGATCTTAGCCCTGGAAGAGAAAATTGGCTTCAAGCTAAGTTTTTAGATTGAACTTTTATAAACTGTAGGCCCTAGAGGGGGAAAACATTCCGTTGACCTACAGAGGGAGAACTAGAAAAACAATAGCCATAGCTATTTACTTATGTATATGTATGTATGTATGCATGTATGCATGTATGTATGTATGTATGTATGTATGTATGTATCTATTTATTTATTTATTTATTATTTATTTATTTATTTTAGCCCTTTGTGTTGCACCCAGCAATGCTCAGGGGGTGACTCCTGTCTCTGCTCTCTGAACTCAGGATTTACTCCTGGCAGTCTTCAGGGGATCATACGGGATGCCGGAGTATGGAAGAGGTAGGCAGCTTGGAAGGCAACCGCCCTACCCGCTGTACTATCACTCTGGCTCCCTTTTGTTCCTTTTATTGCATGCTAATTAAAGTGTTATTTTCTGCTTTTCTAATCACCTGAGAAGAAATGTTCAGAGTTGACAGACAAATAACTCTGGGGTCCCACAGCAATAGTTTAATACTCTCTGTGAGACCAAGATGGAGTTGGTTTCATCCTGGAGCTAGGATCCCAACTAGAAACCCCATTATGTTTTACAGCCAGTGGGAGTGCTTATGATAACTCAACACGTAGTTTCTTTCCATTTAGTCAGTATTTGATCAAATGAAATGCAAATCCAAGTGTTTGTAAGATCCAGTTAACAAACTGGAGTTTTTTGTGGGTTAACTCTTTGGATGAGTTAGAACTACATGTCCTGCATTTCCATAATCTTTCATTGCCTGCTCCACATGTGCTTAATTTATAAATCTCTTAATTTATAACTCTATGAGTCTTCTAAAAGTCTACCATATAATAGCTCAAAGGAACTTAACTGAAATTTTGTTTTAGGGACTACTCTGTATCCAAGGAGGGCTATAGGTAAGGTGAGTCAAGGTTCAGAAATCTTTTAGCATATTTTCCCATTATATTTTATAAGGTGCGATCAATTTTTCTCCAACTTCCTTGATGATTGGCGTGCCAGAATGTATGGAGCTGATTGTTTGTAAGGCAGGGGGCTAAGTCATAGGTAACTTTAGAAGTGAAAGAAATACCATTGTCACTTTGACAGAATAAACCAAATCTATGAATCAATCTCTTAAATATAACACTTCATACACTCCTCTGGCTTTCTCAGTATGAGTGAGAAAAGCTTCTATGCATGCAACAAAGGTGCCAATAGGGCCAATAAATATTTGTACCCTGAGCATTTAGACCTTTGTGTAAAGTCAGGCTGCCAGGCCTCCCCTGGGTAGGTTCCTCGATGCTGAACACATGGTGTCAGGAGAGAAGGCCCCAAGATTCCCACTAGGTTCATTAAGAGCACACAAAGCACAGCTCTGAGTTACTTCTCTCACTGTCCTGTTTAATTCCGTCCCATGGCAGATAGGTTTTACCAATTTTTTGAAATCATCTCTAAAAGTGGGAAATCTTATGCAGCCCTTTTTAACAATTTTGGACCGGAAATGAGTTTCATTCATTCTTTAATAAGTCATCTATTTGATTCCTTTTGAAAAAAGTTGTTGTAATGTCCATTCTTTCTCTCATTAAGAATATTATACCTTTTCCCTGGATAGGGTATAAGTTCCAGAATTGAGTAAGATTTGAGAGCAATTTTTAGTTATGGTATCTGCTTGGCTATTTCATTACATTATCTAAGTATCTCCTTTGTGATGGCCACTGCAGTGCATAATGGTTATTGGGGGGGAGTGCAAAACATCCAATAACTTAAAGGTTTCCCTTCATGCTGTATTCAGCATTTTTACCTGTTAGACATCTCCTTTCTTTCCATATCATAGCAAAAGCATGTAAGAGTAAGAAAGCATATTTAGAATTATTGTAGATCTTTTAAGTCCTTCAATGATTTGGTAGGCTTAGTAAGAGTAATTAATTCTAGTTATTGTTCTGAAGGTCCACTTGACCAAGGATTTATCTTCCACTATCTTGTCAGACTCACAACAGCATATGTAAGTTTTCTAGTCCTTAATGAAGTACTAGACTTAGCAAGTAAACCAGGTTTAATATGAATTGCCCAGGGTGATGGTGGGGGTTGGGCGGAGGTAGGGATTTGGCAAACTTTTAAAGTGACCTACTAAAATATATTTGGTTGATCATTTTTATGCACCTTTGATTTGATATTTACAGGTTTCCTCAGGGAGAAGAATAAGGATTGCTGGATTAAGTGTATGACAAGTTCTAAGAATTTCTCCTGGACAGTCTAACAAAAGCACTTGGCACCTCATCAATCTCCCACCTGTCAGCCATTGGTGGCCTTTTTATTTTCAGCACACTGAACTTGATGGGGAGTCTGGACTTCTACTGTTTTCATATAGTATGTTTCATGGATTTCTGTACATAAGAACAATTGCTCAGAGGCATCTGGGCAAACCCTGGGTGACATCATCCAACTATTTAGATAAACAGGCTACAGCCAGCTTTTTTGTTTGTGTGTTTGTTGTTTGGAGCCAAAGCCCTGTTGTTCAGGAATTACTCTGGCTTTAGACTCAGGTGTCACTCCTGGCAAGGCTGGCCATGAGGGGTGCCAGGGAACAACTCAGATCAGCCATAAGCAAGGTCGGCCATATGCAAGGCTGTACTCTCTTTTGCCCTCCCCCAACTTCTTAGGTAACACACTTAGTGGCATTTCTTGATTTTCAGTTATATATAAATTAAAAAGTCTATAGAATCCAGTCATTTCCAAAATGGTCCTCAAATGCTTTGTAGTTAGAGGTGCTGTGACGTTAAGAATAACCTCCTGTGTACTTTTAACAGTGATTGATTCTCAAGAGGAAGTATATACCATGCATATTGAAATTTTTGCTTGGCAATTTGTACCTTAGAAGGGAAGGGATATTTTTAAATTTTAATCCTCTTCACCCAGATAGTTCAATAGATAATTATGTGCTTACTAGAGGCTTCTGTAAAAACAGAATCTGGTTTTATGTGTGTGTGTGTAGTTAAAAAGTTATTTTTGTTCAGTCCATTTGTCCCATGTTAAAAATCCTGATTTCCTATAGTTTTAAGTGTCCAGATTTTGAAAACCACTGTCACCTTGTCCGTAATCATTTTATAATGAATCTGGAGCATCTGTAAGACCCTTTTTCTACAGTTCTCACCAAGCAAAAGTATGAGAGCAATTGTGCAGATACAATTGAAAGAACTCCTAATGATCCAGTCTATTTCTTTCTTTCCTCATAGCTCAATCCTCGAGCCTTTGAGATATTTCTTTATATGTATTCTGTCATGTAACTGCTCTTCAAGACCAATTGGTTTCATTTTAAAATAGAATTTCTTTCCTTTTCCCCAATAATGATGTCTTCAACCATTATCTGTTTTTCCTAAAGCAAACAACCATTCTCTTTATATTAATGTTTACAGGTTTAACTCTCTATCTTATTAAGCTTAGTACTACTAGATTTCCTTTGATTTGGAAATAAGTTGCTTATGATTTTCATTTGTCATTATTTAAAGTTGAACCTTGTAGTGCTTATTAAAGAATTTTTATCATAATTTTCTACATAGAAGGTATTAGAACAACGCTGTAAGTTACAAAGTGCTTGGTAGGCTAATACTCAGAGATCTTATAGCATACGATATATTTAATAAGAAAGTTTGTTACACTTTGTAAAGGCCAGAACTTCCTAGTATTTGAGTGTTTCATCCTTGGCATTCTTATTCTATGATACACAGATAATGAAGGGTTTACCACGGTTTACCGTGAAGCAAGCAAAGATTTCCCACTTGGAAATAAACCTTCTCTCTAGAATCTTAAAACAAGACTAAGTCAATGCGTCAAAAAATTGTTATGGAGTTATTTTAATGATAAAGGATATTTCCATGTGCTAGGCTGCCTTTTGAACAAATAGAGTAAAAACTCAATTACAATAATTTCC
>JAJIBD010000848.1:352500-514762 GCA_021461705.1 Cryptotis parvus
CAAGAGCATTGCCAGGTTTGACCCAGAAAGAAAAAAAAATAAGAAAAGTAATGTGAAAGCCACAAAGGTAGCTGAATAAATTGGGGTTGATGTTTTGTATGTGAAAACCCAGGTTTGATACCTATTGTCAAATGGATCCTAACTACCACCAGTTGCAACCTCTAGCACAGAGCAGGAATTCACCCTTTGTTGAAAGCCAGCAAACTGTAGCCTAGCCACTTGAAAGGCTATCAAATTTTTATTATAACAAATATTATTTTTTAAACTATGGCACACTCTCTTTCCTAGGTGTTTTATAGTATAATAAAAATAATAAATGTTTAATAATTAATAAAAACTAATTTCCCTGTAATGACCTCATAACCTGAAGTGGAAATGGTCCAATATCCCCATATATCCATTCACCAGCAGGATTGGTTACCTAAGGTAATAATTTGTTTTCCCCTATAGAGACTCTTATAAAGCTAAGAACATTCCAAGGCTAAAAAAAAATTTTTGGATTAATTCTTGTCCTCAGGGGTCATGGTCCAGACTTTTTCAGAGGCTACAACTGCTCTTTATTGCCCAGAATGCTCCCCCATCCCGTGTTTTGTTATCTCCCTACTCATCATATGTATTTCATGGGTTCATCTTTGAAAGCATGAAAATCTCTCAGAAGTTTCTCCTAGGAGGAACCTTCTTCCCAGAAAGAAGTTTGCCTGTTTCATGATTTCATGCTTGTAGCTGTATTAAAACTTGTAACAAAATGTACTATGTATGCAATGCTTTGTTTTATAATTTTTCTCATTTTAAATTTCCTTAGGGAAGAGCCCATACATAGATTTTCCCCTGGCTATACTGATATATATGTATTAAGTATATACCTACATATGTATATAAGAATATATGCATAAATATATGTAGATTTCCATAGCAATTATAGATACAAAGTAGAAATTTATATATGTATATATGTATATATGTATATATATATGCACATATGTATATATGCACATATGTATATATACACACATATGTATATATACACACATATCTTATATATACACACATATGTGTGTATATACATGTCTGAATTAACAAGTCAATAATGATTCACTAATTCCTCCTAGAAAATTTATTTTCTCTTGGCTTCGTAATATTTCATTTTTCTCTTCTTTTCTGGTGGTTGGGGGATCACACATAGCTAAGGATCTACTTCTGACACTCTACTCAGGTTTTACTCTTCAGGGACCATATGGGGTACAGAGGATTGAATCTAGGTCAGCTGTGTACAAGTTAAACATGTAAGAAAAGACAATCATAACTATCTCACCAGCCACCATCCCAACCCTGTTTTTCTTCTGAACACTTGTTTTTTCTAAATTCACTGTATCACTGTATCACTGTCGTCCCGTTCATCATCGATTTGCTCAAGCGGGAACCAGTAACATTTCAATATGACCTGTCTCATGCAAGTAGAGCCCAAAGGCACCTGCTTGCTCCAGGAACATAAAGAGCCTCACACCATTCTATCGGGTCATGGGGAATGAGGTCTATAATTGTTACTGGTATCTGGCATATCAAATACGACACAGGTAGCATGCCAGGCTCTGCCGTGTGGGTAGCATACTCTTGTAATTTTTTCTAAATTATTTTTTCTAAAGCTGTTCTGATCATTTTTTAAAAAATTACTTAAAATACCTACCTAGGTCATCTTCTCTTATTAATCTACAATTTTGTAAGTACATATGGGTGGTCATATGTACTTGCAGTCACATTTTTTTGTTTGTTTTAGATCACACTTGGCAATGCTCAAGGTTTAGTCCTGGCTCTGGACTGAGGAATTATTTCTGATGATGCTTGCAGGACAATATGTGATGCCAAGGGATTAAACCTCAGCCAGTCATATGTGAGTCAAGGATTGTACCTAGAGTAGTATCACTCCAAATTAAGCATTTTTCGCTTTCTACCATGCGTTTGTCCTTTTTTAGTCTTATTAACATTTTGGCTTTTTATAGCTTTTTATTTGGTTTTGAGGTCACAAGCACTTGTGATATTTTTGCTTTAGACCCTGAAATCATTATTTTTTAGGTAAAGTTAGTCTTCTGGTGCTTATATATATAAATATATATATACATATATCTTAACTGTCTCATGTATACAAAATAAGTATACAAAATAAATATAAATAAATAAACTGCAGACAAATAAATTTATTCAATTATTTGTACAATATATAAATGTATATAAATAAATATACAATATAGATAAATAACTACAATTTATAAAATAAAATTATTGTACAGTGTATGCAAATGAATGAAATTCAATCTTTTAAAATGTAATTTCCTGATTTAAATAAAGTAGAATTCAATTAACCAAATCTATCCTTTCTCCCTTCTATAATCACTCATATTTCATGAAAACTCAGTTTATTAATTTTTATCACATTTCCATCTCAAATAGATTACTCTTTTACTGACTCTTCATCTTAAATAATTACACAATTATTCACTTTTTCAACCATAATTATCCCTTATTTAATTCTACTCTCTCTCTCTAATAGAGGTTTCTGGAAGAGTGCCTAAAACTATCCATCCTGCAAATATCCTTTGCCATTTCTAATCTAATATAGCCAAAGACCTTTCTAAAACATCTATCTAAATTACAAACCAACCAACTAACACAAATCCAAATGCTTTAATAATTTTCCAAAATAAAGTCTAGCTGTTAAAATTCTTTAAATGTTTTTTCATTAACTCATGAATTTCTTTTTTTTTTTTCCTTTTTTGGGTCACACCCGCGATACTCAGAGGTTACTCCTGGCTCTGCACTCAGGAACCATTCCTGGCGGTGCTCGGGGGACCATATTGGATGCTGGGGACCGAACCCGGGCCAGCACAAGCCGGCCATGTGCAAGGCAAATGCCCTACCCACTGGGCTATCTCTCCGCCCAACTCATGAATTTCTAAGTTCAATCTTTTACTGTTCTTCTATCTCAGCCTATTTGTACATGTCCTCCCCCTCCTAGGCCAAAAATTTCTTTTCCCTGTTCACTGATGAATTAACTCAACTTTAGTTTTCACAGTTTTCTCACAAATTCCTTACTGACAAAGCCCAGCATACATTTAGTAAAATGTTCATTTGGCAAGTCTTGAATTCTTATATCAGCCCCCAACAGATGATACTTAAATACATCAAGATTAATTGTACATTCTCTTAAAGAAACCAAACCTGAAATACTTAAAAATGATAATTGTTATCATCCCAAAGGTATTTGAAAGAAAGTAATGTCCCTCTTGTCTTTGAAAACACCAGACTGATGTCTCCCGATTGAGATTATTAGAAGTTTCAGTAACCACGAAGAGAAATTCCTTATTCATTGAGATTTGGATACAGAACAGCAGATAACACAAAGTAATAACTATTAGGCTATCTCATGAAATACTTAGACCTTATGGTTTGAGGAGATAGTTCAAGTAAAAAAGTACATGACTAGCATGTGCAAAGGCCCGACCTCAATGGCAAATACAGTAAACCCCATGTCTGGCACAGCTGGCTGCAGTTATTAAAACATAAAACACAAAACTAAAATGCCTGTATCTCTTTCATCTAACTGCTTATAAAGGTAGAATTATTCCATGCAAAGCGCTGTTATTAGACTGGAAAAATGCAATACTACATTTTTTAGAATCTTCAAATATTTAACTTATTTGGTTGTTTTAGGGCTACACTTAGCAGTACTCAGGTCTTTTCCTGGTTCAGCCCTCAGTGATCACTTCTGGTGGGGTCTTGGAGACCAAGTGAAATGCCGGACATTGAACCTGGGTCTGCTGCATGAACAACAAGCACCCTCCATACCTACCATTGCTCTAGCTCTAAACAAGGTATTTTATAGCCTTTATTTTTCACCATAAAGTTTATTCTTTTTAGACTTAGTAACACTTTTGTTTTTTTTTTTTAAATTTTAGTTTAAAGTCACACCTAGTTATGCTCAGGGTTTACTACTAGTTCTGCACTCAGGGATCATAACTGGAGAGACTCTGGGCCAGAGTGATAGCATAGCAGGAAAGGCATCCTCCCACATAGTCCCCAGAACACCACCAGGAGTAATTCCTGAATGAAGAGCTGTTGGCAAAAGGTAGATCTAAGGATATGCGAAGGAAGGTCTGATGGATACTGCCTGTTAACAGATACATGGGGTATTCTGACAGACTGTCTCCCAATAGAGTTAGTATGTAGGAATTCCATAGTGAGACTGTTAATCAAGCTGCAGTCACACAGACAAGGCTATCCTAGGTCATTTCTCTGCACATTTCTTTGTTAGCTATAACTAGCCCAAGATAGAGTCCAATGGACTATGCTTAAAGGTAGGCAGAAAACAGGTTTTCTTTGTTCTTCTGTCTGACATGTCCTTGCCATCATGGGCTGGTCCTGAAGGCTGTATTAGCAACTGTTATGTGTTCTTTTGTTCATCTCATCTTACCTAAATAGCATCCCCTGCAGGTTTTTGGCTCCTGGTTGTCTCCTTCCTATTATTCCTAAGTCCTATGCAATGAATGTGAACTGTCTTTGTAATGTAAACCATGCAAACTTTAAGTAGGATTGCCCTCTGGGATGAGGGGATAAGAGAGTTGGGGTCCTGTGGAGGTGGTCAGTCAGCTCAGGTCAGTCAGCTCAGGTCAGTCAGCTCAAGTCAGTCAGCTCAGGTCAGTCAGCTCACATCAGTCAACTGCCAAGACGAGAGCTCCTGCCCCTCTTGGCTGGTAATCATTAAAAATATTAATGGATATATGTCATGTTTTTTGGAGTCTCATCTCTGCTCCTCCAACCTGAAAAGACATTCCTGCTTCAAAGAGCCAGGAGTAACTCCTGACCATAGCCAGGTATGACCCAAAAAGGAAAAAACAAAAAACAACTGGAGAGATTGGAGAGAAAAAACAACTGGAGAAACAACAGGGCATCATCATGAGGCTTCAGGTATCAACCACAAGTCAGCTGCTGCAAGAAAAAAACACTTGCCCTCTGTACTATCTTTCCAGCCCCATAATCTTTATAAAAATGATTACTATATTGTATTGTAATTCAATAAAGCAGTTAAAATTTAGGAATAAGGGGTTCTTTTAACTCATTGTTTAGGAACACACACACACACACACACACACACACACACACACACACACATATATATATATATATATGATGAACTAATAAAATTAATAGGGAAATCAAAAACAATTTTCTCTTTCAAATATGAGGAAAATATGAAGAAAGTTACCTCATTTATAAGCTGTGGGTAGCCTGGATTGGTTCCTTAACTCCTCAATACACAAACCCACAAAATTTGTATGAAGCTACTTGCTCCTTACTTGTCTTCCTGTTGTTCATCGATTTGTTTGAGCGGGTGCCAGTAATGGGAATGAGGTCCATTATTGCTACCGTTTTTTGGCATATCGAATACTCCACAGGTAGCTTGCTAGGCTCTGCCATGGCTCAGAGTTCATCCCAGGGGACTGGGATGAAGTTAAATAAAATAAAATTTTCTTTAATTCAGTGTATTTTTTAAGTATTTTATTATACCACCATGAGATATACAATTACAAAGATATACGATTAAAAAGTTCATATTTGGGTTTTGGTCATACAGTGCTCCAGCACCCATCCCTCCACCAGTGCCCATCTCCCACCATCAACATCCCCGGTTCCCTCCCCTCCCCAGTCCGCCTCGATGGCAGGTTCTTTATTTCTTTCCCTTTCTTTCTCTTTCTCTTTTCCTTCCCTTCCAGACTATGAATTACAGAACATACATTAAAAGTGTTGTCATGTGTATCTTTTTGCCTGTGTTTAATGCTCAGTTCTAGGTTGGTAATAGTACTTTTCGACAATTGTTAGCATACTGTTCCATTTTTCTTTCTTACCTAGCCTCTGACTCCCACACTTTTGTGATAATTTCCACCTTTGACAAGACCTCCTGATACATGTTTCACTTGACCTTGGATATTGGTATCATAATATGTACATATGTATTTATGTCATGCAAATAAATGCAGTCATTCTTTATCTGTCTCTCTCCTTCTGGCTAACTTCACTCAACATGATCTTCTCCATGTCCATCCATTTATAGGCAAATTTTATAACTTCATTTTTCCTAACAGCTGCATAGTATTCCATTGTGTAGATGTACCAAAGCTTCTTTATCCAGTCATCGATTCTAGGGCACTCTGGTTGTTTCCAGATTCTGGCTATTGTGAATAATGCTGCTATGAACATAAAAAGTAGGGATGGTGTTTTCGCTGCGTATTTTTGGCTTCCCAGAGTATATTCCCAGGAGTGGTATGGCTGGGTCAAATGGGAGTATTTTTAAGGCAGAATATGAACTTTTTTTGGTAGCCCTTATTGTTAAGTAAAGTTTAAGAAAATAATTTTAAAATAAGAGAAAATAATATTATTGCATACAATTTGTATTTAGGGCTCTTTTTCAGCAAAACATTTTTTATTTGCTTGATTTTCTGTCCTTTACATAACCTATAAGTTATGTGTAAAGGACAGAAAATCTATCTTTATGCACAAGCATAAATTTCTTTCTGTTTTCTTCCCTCCACCACTCATGCCTGTGTTGCTAAGAGTTTACTCCTGGCTCTGTGCACTTGGGTTCACACCTGTTGGGCTCACAGGGTCTTATGGGATGCAGAAGATGGAACCCTGATGGGCAAGCACCCTATCTACTGTACTAAAGTTCTACCAGTTCAATTTGAATTTTAATGAAATAGTTATTACTTTCATTTCTTTACAATATATGCAAGAAAAAAAACTTGAACGGATTAAGCAGTAATGCTGGACATTGAAGAAGTTCAATTATCAATGTCTTGGATAATAAGGACACTCTGTAGATATTTGATTCTCACTAAAAACCAGAATTAAATTTTTCCTGAAAAAAAAATTTGAAGACATTTTATGAAGAAATGTTCTTTTGAAACCAACTAATAAACATATAAATAAAACTGCTGAATAAAAACCTTTGGAGGAAGGAGCTCTCCCAAGGATTTTAATTGCATCCTGACTCTTCACAGTGAATTTAAAAAAAATATTTAAATTATGAAATTGCAATGGTTAAAACCAATATCTTGACAGATACTAATTGTTCCAAAATCATGACCATTGAATGTCATTGATCTGATCTATAGTTACTTTTAAAATGCTGTATCAAAGACAAGATTCTCTTTCTCTTTGCCTAGGAAATCACTGAGCCCTTCATATAAAATCAATATGAGGTCATTCATCTGAATAGAACTCTTCCTTGACACTCTAATTTTTCACTAAAATGCATGAATTATCTTAACATGGCTTTCCTAGCTAGCTATTTTCCAGGCTATTTAACCCACACAGTTGAACCTAGAAAAATGTTAGCACTTAGTTTGGAAATTTCCCAAAAACATACATAGTAAAATGTATGAGACATAATTGCTCTATTGTGGACTAGGATAAATTATACATTATTAGGTACAATCACACCATCGGTATTCAACCTTAACTAATGTAACTCAAACTTCAAAGCCTAAGTAACAATTTTTCTATCACACAGCAGGACAAACAAGTTCATGCCCTTAGGGGAAAAAAATTGATCAAACAAAATTCAAGTGTACTTATAAAGGAAGAAAAGGGAAACAAAATCTACTAGTGTATTAAAACAAACTTGATTTTGCACCATATTATTTATGTAAAGATGTGAATGTAAAAATATATAAGGAATAGCAGAATGCATTTTTCTTAAAGCATGTATGAGCAAGGTATTTATTTTCTTTATCACATATTATTATAAGTATTAAAATCATGTTTCTCAAATAACTTACTAGCAATAGAGCTGGTCATTTAAAATACACTAGTTCCTGACAAGCTACTCGTGTCATATTTGATATGCCAAAACCCAGTAACAATTAGAGACCTCAAGGAATGGTCTGAGGCTCTTTGTGTTCCTGGAGCGAGCAGATGCCCTTGGCACACTAGAACGCAACAGGACGTATAGAGGATGTTACTGGTGCCCGCTTTAGCAAATCAATGAACAACGGGAAGACAAGTGATTTAAGTGGCAAGCTTCCTCCTCCAATGTTTGCTATGAAGCACAACCAAGAATTTGTGGTTCCTATGATAAGACCATAGAGAAAACATAGCTTAACATAACAAAAATAAAATGCTAATAGAATTGATTTTTATATCCACTTTGCTATTTCATTTTAAATGTAAAATAACACTCATGACAATGTAATCTAGATATCTTAGGGAAATATGAATAACCAACTTTAGTATCTACTTTCAAAATATGTTATGCTATTGAAAAACAATGCAGATCAAGAAGAATTATATGCAAAGCTGAAATACCCCTATCTTAAATTTATTAAATTATTTATTAAATAATTAACATAACTTTAAATGACTGAACATATATGATTCAACAATCACAGACTAGGTACTATCAAATTATTGGAAAAAATAATAAACAAGACCAACATCAATTCTAACTTAACAAAGTTTTTAGTCAACCAGAAACTATTAAATAAACACGATAAGGATATAATCAAACTAAGTTACAAGAGAAATACATTTGATTCCATTCCTAATAGGAAAACATTTAGATGAATAAGGACTCTTTTTAGTGCAAATAAACAATCTGAGGAGCAGTATACAGTAAATGAAATGAAATAGGAAAGAAAAGTAGGGACAAAGTCCCTAGGTTAGTGAAACCAAGTTGATGTGCAAATAGTGATCAGAGTTAAAAAGAAGAGAAAACTTTCAGAGATGGTGTTGACTTGCTATAGTGAAAATAATAGAAGAGGGTCAGAGAGACAACCAAACCCTACATGCGATCAAAGGGTGACCCTGACATCAGATATGGTCCCCCAAGTGAGAAATTCATCCCTGAACATAGAGCCAGGAGTAATCCCTGTTCTGGGTGGGAGCCCAGTTGTTATTGTTACTGTTTTGGGCATATTGAATAAATACACCACGAGTAGCTTGTCAGGCTCTGCCTTGGCTCTCTGCGTTCAACCCAGGAGGCCCAGTCTTTTCTATGTCAGAACATCAACCATCCAGGGGAGCCCAATACAAAAAAAAAAGAGACAAAAATGTAGAAATGCACACAATATGTAGAAGAGACAGCTAATGCATGACAATGGCTTCAAACATGATGAATTTAGAACATCTGAGGCTATCCTGGTAGGGTGCAGAGATAGCTGAAAATTCTGACCAAATGAAAGTGAAGTTGAAACTAGAGTCAAATATATTTTGAATAATGAAAATATAACAACAAATGAAAATTAAATTGTTTAAGTGTATAGAGCAAGAAGACAGAGAGTTTTAACATAAATGCAGGTTACATAGTTTAAAATCTGCTATTTTTCAAAGAGGAGAGAATTGCAGACTTAAAAAACTGGAATCATATAAGGAGTATGCAGGTACAAGTGAAACTGGGCGAAAAATATAGATGCACATATGTATTCATATATAAATATTCACAAATGTATACATGTACATATACATATGTATATATACTCATAGATCATATGCTTATATATGTAGAGATATACATATAGGTTTATAGATAGGTATATTCATATGGGTATATACGCATATATGTGTGTATAAATATATATATATATCACTTGATCACTTGGCATCCTGTTATTCGTCTTATTTGCTTGAGCGGGCACCAGTAACATTTCTATTTGTCCCTATCACATACCAATGTAGCCCAATGGCATCTGCTTGCTCCAGGAATACAAAGAGCCTCAAACCGTTCGTTCAGGGTCTTAACGAAGAAGTCTGACTATCTTGTAGGTGGGCGGCCACATGACCTTTTGATACCCGTGGGATCCAGTCAGTAACGGCTCTAGTTCAGCCGTCATCTCCAAATTGCATTACCTGTCCAGCCCATCTGAGTTCTGATGCCTTGGCAAACGAGACAGCATCCTGACTCTGGATAGTCAAGGGGAGGTCAGAACTCCGGATTCCTTCTCTCGCTTGAGTGAGATGTGATATTCCAAGCACAGCTCTTTCGATCCTCTTTAGGAGACCTGAATAATGTTGTCCTCCTGATTTCATAGGGCCCAGGTCTTTGAGGCGTATGTTAATGTAGGGAGAACAGTGGTGTCAAAGGTTGTATACATATATGAATATATATATACATGGTCATATATATTCACATATGTATATATGTATATTTATATTCAAATGACAAAGAGGAATTAATTATATCATGTATAGACAGTCAACAAATATGAGGCCTAAAAATTTACACTAAAATAAGAGAATCCAAACTAATCTTAGTTTTTTAATCCATAAAAAATAACATAAAAGTTCTTTAATAGTAAAATATTTCCCAGACAATAAATAAGCTTTAGAGCAAGCTGTCCTCTAAAGTATAGTAGGGAAATTCTTAGCCCTGGACATTACACAGTATTAAGCAATCTGTCTGCTATATTTCATTCCTGAGAACAGGCCTTATGAAAATTAGCAATAAACCATCTTAGGCCATGAGCTGCTACACACTAGGTATGTGTAGTCCAGCAGGTCAAGTTCTGGGTGTATTAGATCCTGACAGTAGAGAAGGGAGTCACCACATTCAAAAGTTGCTTTAGAATTCCACTTCTGAGTTTAAAACAGTTGACTATGATAATTTCTTAGAGTAAGTAATGATACTCTTTAATACTATATTGTGTTCAGGGACAAGTCTCTTTGCCATACTTAATGTAAATCTCTTCCTCCAAGAAACTATCTAGAAAGCAGAGTTTTGGCCTCTCAAATTATGTATTTCTTGAGAGTCAAACTATCTAGAATTGAATTCTGATATTTCTATGATATATAGTCAAAGTTAAGAAGCAATATTGACTGTCAATGCTAATTTTAAATAGCAATTAGCATTTCTCCGTATCAACATTTTCTTTATTTACTCTTTTATTTAACTTACTTTTATATTTTACTCTGGCAAATTCAACATTACCTTCTTTTGTATTCTTTCTCGACTATATTCTACCAATATTTCAGTGAACCCATCCTTTTCAGTAACAGGGCAGAACAGATACATAATACTCTGCACTCCTTTTCTTCACTATCCAGAAATGCTTGTGACATAATTTATTGAAGATATACTTTAGATCTCATATGTAGTAAACAATCTTCAATAAATCATTAGATCCCCTAAAACATCTTCGATCAATTAAAATTGAAGTATAACTCATACTTCATGGACTACCATGAAAACTGTATGAGATAGTGAATCTAAAGTACTCATTCCAGATCACTGTAGATCTTAATGATTATCAATTGAGTTACAAATGTGATTCATCTAAGTAACTATGTGATTCATCTATGCAGTAACTAAGGTAAAAATGAATATGAATGATATAAAATGTTGGCGGGAAAATTAACATTTAAATAGCAGTTCAGATTTGGATGAGTCACTAGGATATATTCCTTTAAACTTTATAATTACAATCTTCACATTACTAAGAAAGATATAGAGTTTTTTTAATTCAAGTATTTTAATAATAAATATAAACTGAGGGCATGTTAGTCCAAGTAATAGATAGTGACATTAGTAATTACTTAAAGATTAAGAAATTGACTTTAGGGGCCAGAGCGATAGCCCAGCGGGTAGGGCATTTGCCTTGCGCGCGGCCGGCCTGTGCTGGCCCGGGTTCGATACCTGGCGTCCCATATGGTGCCGCCAGCACCGCCAGGAGTAATTCCTGAGTGCAGAGCCAGGAGTAACCCCTGAGCATTACCGGGTGTGACCCAAAAAGCAAAAAAAAAAAAAAAATGACTTTAATCTATGTGACAATTTGGCATCTTTTTACTTAAGGAGTATTTTAAAGTAAATTGTCATATAAAGATATGAAAATTAATGTTCATAAATATTTATGTTAGTTTCAATACTAGAGATGAGTAAAATATATACAAAAGGAAAAAGAAATTTTTTCTCTCATTCCTTGAGCTTTCAAGAAAACAAAGGGAACATGAGCATATATAGAGAAGTAAAAGAATGAAAAACCATAAAATACAGTTTAGCAAAGGATGATGGAAAAATAATTTTCTAATACAAATATTTTCGCTTATGTGAAAGATGTAAGCTCTAGCATTTCAACCAGAAACAAAGTAGAAGCAGATGACATAACAATGAAATGAAAAGGAATGTCTCAATCCTTGTTTACTTTTGTTTTGAAATTGGAAAGTGTCCATAATAGAAGGAATGATTCCTAGAAGCAAAAGGCTTTGAAGTAAGAGTAAAAGTAAATAAATGATAAAAATAGGGAATTTTACCCTGATTTTTTAAAAAATATTTTAAATATTTATTTATTTATTTATTTTTTCCAATACCCATCCCTTCACCAGTGTATTTTTCCTGCCACTGATGTCCTAGTTTCTCTCCTACTCCAACCCCCACCTGCTTCTGTGGCAGGTACTTTCTCTCTCTCTCTCTCTCTCGCTCGCTCGCTCTCTCGCTCTCTCTCCCCTCTATATCTTTCTTTCGCTCTGCTCAGGATATTGAATAATAGACTCTTAAATATATGAGAAGGCTAAAAATATAGAAGCATGCATATGCTGAATATGCCATGACTTTCAGAAAGTCTAAATGCATTAGAACAATGTGAAAATATTATAGACACTTTAATTAAAGAGAAATTCTGGTACCCATACCTTCTTTTATATTAAAATATAGGACCTCTAAAAAAATGACAATGTTAGTGCTACTAGCTCTGGCGATGTTAAAGAATGTCAAATCTACAATAGAATTCAAAGTCCTTGCATTCCAACTTCATCCCTGCTATTTGCTAAGTGACTTAAACTTTGCACTTCAGTTTTCTCAACCTCAGTACATTGAATGCTATAAGACAATGGGCCAAAAACAAAATAGGCTCTTAAAAAATAGTTTCATAGTTCTGGAGGTTACTTGGTCAAAGATCTAGGGGACAGCATCTTTAGTCTGTTGAGAGCATGATTCCTGTTTCACACAGTTTTTCCTTACTGAATGTTCACATGTCAAGAGAAGGATGTTATGCAATTTAAATCAAGTGTTCCTCACCCCCATGATTTAAAAATCTACAGAGTACCTTATTGCCTCGTCCACTAGGGGTCGAATTTCAATATATGTATTCTTATCTGATACACATTCAATGTATAGCTGAATAAATGAAAATGTTTTAATTCTTGTAACTCATAATATATTTATAAAGCACTTAGCACCATAAATTAGATATAAAAAAACAATCAATACTAGGTATAGTTATTGTGATAGCAATTTTCTAAGAAATACAGTAGTGGCAATATAGGAATCTGACCTTGCTAATCAAAATATACCAATGTATCAGAAACTACCAAATGTGCATATAATTGAATAATTCTCAAAGAAAAAAACAAAATACAAGATATTCATTTATATCCATACAAAAGCTCAATAGACATGATAAAGTCATATATACAAATTACATTGATGTGTGCCTAAGATGGTACAAAGTGATGGTTAAGTGTAAGAAGGGAATTGGTATTCATGCCACAAGATGACATGATGACAGGTAAGAGGATTTGATGTGGGCAATAATCTGGAATCAGAGTGGTGCATTTAGAAAAAAGCAACTGAATGTGTTGACTGTTACCTGACATATGGACATCATAAGAGAACTCTAGGCAAGAATCAAAGGGGCCAAGAAGACATAATGGAAAGGCCTGGTACTGACATGTGAATTTTTTTCAGTTTTCATTTTTATAGAGTTATTTTTTCCTTCTTTTATTTATTTAAACATGTTGATTTACAGAGTACAAAGTTATTCACAATACAGTTGCTAGATTCATCATTCAGCACCAATCCCACCACCAGTGTGCCCCACCACAACCTGAGACCTGCATTTCCAACCCATCCTCCATCCCCATCCCCCTGCCTGTTCCCTTAGCCAGCATCATTTATGTTGACATTACAGGCCATGAAAGAAAAGGTATTGATAAAGTCATGGCTATTTGCTTCTGGGTTGTTGTATCTGGATATTTGCTTCTGGGTTGTTGTTTGCTGTTGTGAGTCTGGCCAATTCTGTTCTTGAATTCACTTTCTGGGTTTTATAACAGTGATTTTCTACTATCAACCCCACACACACCACCACTGCACCCACAGACAACTTATTTCACACTTATCTAAACTTCTATTTAAGCTTGTGTTACACTGAATAATCTGTTCTATATTATTTGTTGGAGCTACTTCTGTAAATAAAGTTGATGAATATGTTCTTAGACAAAAATCATTGGAGATTCTTAAATCCACATTGTGCCATTTGAGCCCACTGTATAGGAAATTTTTAATATTTTCCCACAGAGCACACATCATGTCCACACACTTTGTGTTTCTTGTGTTTCTGTGAAATGTGGGATATCTGTTAGATGAGTATACCCAGTTTGGGGATACTGCACTCCATGGGGTGGAGCTGTAATGAGCTGTGGAGTCATGGCTGCAGTTGAGAATGGCGGCAGTTGTGGTGAGTGAGGCTTTCCAGCTTCTGAGAGTCTATCTGGGGGCAGGTGAGTACCAGAACCTGCCACCCTCCCAGGACAACCTGCCTGCCTCGCAGAGGGCAGTGGGCAGCAGCTCTGCCCTGGACCTGTGTCCCTAGATTCTGGCTAACAGCACCAGCAGCAGTCCTGGGCAAGCTATTCAGATCTTTCTGGGGAAACCAAGGTGGGGGAATGGTTCCCTTCTCCATGGGATGCCTGGTGGACTTGACTGCCAAATCCCACATACCTGGGCTTGAACTTGGCTTCTCTCTTGGGTGGGGCTATTATGAGCTGTGGAGTCTGAACCTTGAGAATGAATGTGGTTGTGGTGCTTGAGATTTTCTGACACCTGAGAGTCTCTTTGGGAGGGGGAGGGGCTAGCAGGGGAAGATCAGGACCTGCCCCCACTTCCAGCATGTCCAATCAGCCTAGCACAGGGCAAGTGGGCAACAGCTCTGCCCTGCACCTGTGTTCTAAGGTTTTTTTTTAATATTATCATTATTACATTTTTAAATTGTAAGTAATTATTTTACAAGTACAGATATAATCACTATAGTTTTCATATATATGGAAATTAACACAAAAATAGCTCCTTGGTATTTTTAAGCAAACATAAATCAACATAATGTCATTCCCAACGTTCTCCCTTCTGAAATCCAACATTCCATTTTTTTCTGTAAAAAGGGGGCAGCACCAGGCCAAGACAAAGTCAGACAGAAACACGTGGAAGAATCTGCCTTCAGTACTCACCAATACACTGGCTTGGCTCTTCACACGCTACCTGTCCGAATGCAAGGTGCCCTCCCAATGGAAGACCAGCAGGACTGCTCTACTGTTCAAGAAGGGAGACATCCACAACATTGGCAACTATATACCTATCTGCCTGTTGTCTGTCATCTACAAGCTGTACACTCGAGTCATCCTGAAAAGGATTGGCAGAACATTAGATGAAGGACAACCATGCGAGCAAGCTGGCTTCTGAAAAGGATTCAGCACGATCGACCATATCCACACAGTAACCAAGCTCATTGAGGTTTGTAGGGAGTTCAAGATGCCGCTCTGTCTCACGTTCATTGATTTAAAAGAAAGCCTTTGATTCTGTGGAGACTGAAGCGGTCATCGAAGCCCTAGCCAAACAGGGTGTTCAAACCCAATACATCAAGATCCTTCGTGAGCTCTATTACGGATTCATCAACAGGATCTCACCATTCTACAAAGAAGTGATCATCGATGTCAAAAGAGGGGTTTGGCAGGGTGATACCATTTCACCAAAACACTTCAGGGCCACCCTCAAGAACATCATGAGACAATTAGATGGGAAGGAATGGAGTGAAGATAGACTGTCGGCAACTACACCACCTCCGCTTTGCTGATGACATTGTTCTAATAGCACCAAACATCAGCCAACCGGCACAAATGCTGGCTGACTTTGACCAAGAATGTGGAAAGATAGGTCTACAGCTGAATCTCAACAAAACTATGTTTATGAAAAAATGAACTAGTTCCAGATGACCCATTCACTATCAATGGAACAGCCATCTCTGAATGCAACAGTTATGTGTACCTATGTCTATAAGTCAACATGATGAATGACCTAAAACCTGAGCTGCACAGGAGGAAGAGAGCGGCTTGGAATGCCTTCACAAGCATCAAAGAAATAGCTAAAAAGACAAAGAACCTCTGACTCTGGTCACATCTCTTCAACTCCACTGTTCTCCCTGCATTGGCATACGCCTCAGAGACCTGGGCCCCTACGAAAGCAGGATGAGAATGCTATTTGGGTCTCCCAAAGAGGAATGGAAAGAGCTATGCTTGGAATATCACGCCTCACTCAAGTGAAAGAAGGAATCGGAGCTCCGCCCTCCGCCGCTGTTCCAGAGTCAGGGACGCTGTCTCGTTTGCCAAGGCATCGAAAATCAGATGGGCTGAACCTGTAATGCGATTTGGAGATGACTGCTGGACTAGAGCTGGTACCGGCTCGATCCCAAGGGATATCAAAAGATCACAAGGCTGCCCACCTACAAGATGGTCAGACATACATCAAGACCCTTCGTCAAGACCCTGAATGAACGGTTTGAGGTTCTTTGTATTCCTGAAGCAACCAGATGCCATTCGGCTACTCTGTCATGTGATAGGGTCAAATGGAAATGTTACTGGTGCCTGCTCGAGCAAATCAAAGAATAACGGGATCAAGTGATCAAGTATCTTTAATTATATCCATTAAATATACTCTAAAACGTTTCTGTTTAAATTACAGCCTTGTAATAGTGTATCTTTGAACAGTAATATTCTTGCTAAGATTAAATGTTTACCATACAAAAAGAATGCAAATTCTACTTCTCTAAATTTGTATTAAGGTTATTGTCTTCCTATTTTTTAAGTGTTGCTGCCTATCACATATCATTCTACTAAACTAAGCAGAATATTGCTTTAGTTAATATTATCACGTCTTCCTTTGTAAGGATAATAATGAAAATGATTTCAAAACATCTGGAAAAATCAAAATTGTAGAAATTGAATAGAGAAGATGCATACAAATGTGGAGACTTGGTTTGAAAGAAAATATAGCGAGATATCAGAGTTACTGAATATACATTGTAGCCTGAGAAATAAGCATTTCATTTGTTTATTGAAATTAACTAACTTAAAAAATTTAAAAATGGAGCGGCAACTACTAAAGGCTTTATTATGTCTTGTTCTAAGAGTCATTTTTAGGACTCTCAGAATGTTCCTGCCTGGGGCACAATGTGGTTCAGTAGATCAAGTCCAGACCCTCAAAAAATGTGAGGTAAATATTCTATCAATGAGCAATATCCCGCACTCACTTTCTTTTATGGCTCTCATAAAAATCAGAGAGGAAGAGATTGCTTTGAATGAGAATAAAAAGGTCACAGTACAAATTGAATTGTAAGTCTCTGTACTAGCATACAATAATAAAACCTACAATCAAAAATGTTTTATAACTGCAGGGAGAGAAATCATTTGATTCAGTGTGAATCACAATAAAATTTATGAGTGAATGTATTGTGAAAGGCTATTTAATCAAAAGCTTTATGAAATGAAGACAAATTATAAAAAAATAGATGATTGGAAATGAAATTATTTTTATTGTTTTGGGGCCACATCATGCTGTGCTAAGAATTACCCTTTACTCTGCTCAAGAATCATTTCTAGAAGCTTGGGGTGTTTGGGAGGGCATGCATAAGTGGTGCCCAGGATGGAACCTAGGTCAGCTGCATTGCTAACTGGTATACGTTTATTCTGGCCTGCAAATTAAAGTCAAAATATCATATGTTGTGATGTTGCTTGTCCTTTAATGACTCAGTCTTTGTGTTAACTCACAATACACTTTTCAAAGTGAAAAATCTCTAAAGATTTGTCCTGGCTTTCAGGATTCTGCAAAGCCTTTAGTTGACCTTAGAAACACACGTAGAGCTATTGGTTCTAGAGGTTTTGTTTATCTACCATTATCATTAATCTGTGATTATTGGAGGAAATATCTTTTAATCATGATTATTTTCTTTTTAGTACGTGAAACTAATTCTATACCTCAAAGATCTGAAAGCTACATAGTTTGACGAAATAATATAACAAAAAATATATGCCAACATATTGAACTTGAAAATCTCTTAAAGAGGATGAGAATAATATATTATAGTATTAGAGTTAAAATTCACTTTAACTCTAATAGTCTAATATATTATTTTAATATACATGATATAGCATAATTTACTTATGCAGTCCATTATTGATAGATATTTGAGCTATTATTCAAGTTTGTCACAAATATAAAAATAAAACTGTCATGAGTATAATTATAGGTTGTTTCTTTCTCTCTTAGTATAGTAGACAATTCAAAGTCTGTCTTGTGTTATCTGTGGCAGTGACTGGCTGCATATGTTAGCACGTGCTGCTCCCTGCTGGAGAACCACAGAGTCAAGCATTTATGAGTAAAGCATTTCCTCAAAAGTCTTCATAATTTGTTTTCTCAGTTCTAATTTTGAAGTCAGAAATACTTAGCCTTGGCTTTTATATTTCACTTTCACTATAGACATATTAAAACATGTGAGAAATCTAATCCATAAATACGCATTGTACTTGAAATGTCAGCAATCGATAACCTGTTATTTATTTAAAAAACTAAGTGAACACAATATGAAGTCTAAGATTTTGGCTAAAAGCAGAGATAGTTAGGCATGGATTTAAACCAGATATTCAATGATCTTTGATCCTGGGTCAGTTGTGAAAACAGTAATCCTCAGTAAATTGTGGTGGAAATTTTGGCTCATAAAGTTGCTATAATAATAAAATTCTGCATGTCAATCAAGTTTCTGGAATAAAATAACTATGCAATGGTTTTACAAAATAACACAGCAAGTAAGGTGCTTGGTTTTGCCTCCAGCTGAACTGGATTTGAATCCCAACACCATAGAAAGCCCCCTGAAGGAATCCCTGAGTACAGAGCTAGGAGACAAGATCATAGCACAGTCCTGTGTATCCCTGAATTAAAAATCATAATAATATGAATTTTGATAAAACAACCACCTATCCACTTAATATTTTCAGCAGATTAAATTTTAAAATCTTTAAATACAACTTTCCTTGCTGCCTCAGCATGCCATTTACCTCAATTAATGACCATATCTTATTTATAATTTCTTTCATTTCTTCTGACTTTTCTGCTGATTAAAAATATACTTTTCTATTTTGAGTCTGAGAAAGACTCATTATAGTTCTTTTAAATCCAAACTCCTGAAAATTGCTTTACTTTGTCACTTTCCTGTCTCTTTCTAAACTTTCGCTATATAGCTCTACAATTCTACTCTGCCATAGCTTTCCTCCCCAAGGTCAAAATGCCTGATCTCCTTTTTATGTCACATTTAGTATCAATGTCTCTATTCTTCCTTTTAATGAACTATTTGTAGCACTGTCACAATTTTTCTTCCTCAATTTCAGCTAACAGCTCTGTTTTCTTCCTTTCTTCAGTTTCACCTTTCTATGAGCTGCTTAAATGTATGTATACCCTTGAAACAAAATTTGTCCTCTTTCCTTTCATCTCTCTGTGTTAATTATCTTAACTTTTTCCTTATATTATCACTCATAATCCATTTAAATGAACCTCAAACCACTCACTCTCAGAGACTTTTATCATGTATAAAATATGATCTAATATTCAACTATAATTTGTGAATCCAAGAGAAAAGATGTATCTACTCAAAAGTTGTATATAAATATTTGTATCAGCATTATTTATAAGCCCAAAGTGAATATCACTGAAATAGCAACCAATTGGTAGAAAACTAATAAAATATAATATATTCATACAACAGCCTATTTTCAGAGTCAAAGTTAGCAAACTATTGATAGATACATATCTTTAAAAAAGAGAATCCACAAAGACTAAATATTATATGTTTATATATATGTGAAACATTTAGAATAGTAAATTCAATGGAGACAGGAAAATATTTAAAATGCACCTAATTTGGAGGATAGGGAAATGTTAACTAAGAAGTATATATAAGTGAAGAAAGTGCTCAAATTGGACTATGATAATGTCTACACTAGTATGTGGATATACTAGAATGACTAAACTGTACAGTCTAATGTAATAAATGAGCTAGATGTCAATAAAGCTATTAAAATAAATATTAGTGCACAATCAAAGCACTAGCAAGTATCAAAGACACCCTCTAGAAACAATTTACTTTCAAACTCTTTCATTATAACCATTTTATTTTCAAAGCTCAATTGCATTAAATTTAAATATTTCTGTGTTATGTCTCTCTTTTCTAGTAAACCAATAATCAGAATCTAGAGAACATAGGGATATATTAACTTTGTACTTAAAGAGCAAAGATTAAGGAAAGAAACAAAGTCCAAATTTATTTTGTACATAATGTTAAAGAAATACATAATTTGTATGCATTCAGTGGCAATTGAAAGTCAATAAAATTGAATTTTCTTTATGAAAATATTTTCTCTTAATTTGAAAATGGAAAAAGTGAAGTTTTAGATGTCTGCAACTATGTACATATGACAAGAGTACCCGTATGTCTTCTGACAAGGTGATGCCTCTATTTGTTGAAGGAAAAAATAATGCCAAGG
This sequence comes from Cryptotis parvus, assembly GCA_021461705.1. Taxonomy (NCBI): domain Eukaryota; kingdom Metazoa; phylum Chordata; class Mammalia; order Eulipotyphla; family Soricidae; genus Cryptotis; species Cryptotis parvus. The sequence continues at coordinate 373,117 of JAJIBD010000848.1, forward strand.
ATAGGACAGACTTATTTTTAGCTACTGGTGACAGTTATACCATAGAAAACGTCTCTAAGTAAACAAGGTCAGAATATCATGTTTGTATTGGTTATCTTATGCTATATGACCTTTATTTCATCATGATTCTACTTCTACAATAGATAAGTGGCAGAAAAGTGGCATTACTTTTTTCAGAGTGAATAATCTGCAGATACACATAAAAGCTACTGAACATGCTATTTAGCTTGCTTTTTAATCCCTTGCCATAGATACTGCTAAAGTTAATGCAGCTTCAAGATAAAGATGACAGGTATAGGAGTTAATTTAAATGACATACATATGTTTTATAGTAAACTCCGGAGTGTTGTTGTCTGTTGTGTTTCTCAAGTCCAAGGGTCCTGAATAGAACTCAAAGTTCCAGTGTAGAACCTGAATGAAGAAGTCTTGATAAATACCTGGCACCATATAGCCTCTTAACACAAGTAAGTCCCCTAAAGAGATACATAACATTTTTTTTAAAATAACTACTATTGAAAGTGATGAGGAATGACAGCTTGTGATGAATCTAGAATGATTATAGCTAGAAACTAACTCTTTTCCAAAACACAAATTCAAAGACTAAAATACAATGAAATTATACAGAAAGTAAATAAGATAAGCTTGGCAGGCAGAGAATACCTGAATAATGCTTAAAAATGATAAGAACCTGGAGCCTGAGTGATAGCCCAGAGGGGCAGGGCGTTTGCCTTGCACGCAGCCGGCCCATGCCGGCCTGGGTTCGATCCCGGCATCCCATATGGTCCACAGAGCACCGCCAGGAGTAATTCCTGAGTGCAGAGCCAGGAGAAACCCCTGAGCATTGTCGGTGTGACCCCCCAAAAAAAAAGCAAAAAAAAATGATAAGAACCTTATCACTAGACAGATATCATTGAAAAATAATAGAAAAGTTCTTTTTGTTTCCAGGCATTGTTGGTGATACTAATAGTTTAATTTTCACTCTCTCTCCTATGGTTGAATTATCTAGTTTTTAAATTATCTGTGCAGGCTATTAGTTCTTAAAGTCCAATGTCTAAACGTTTTGTTTTCTCATTTAAACTTACTGTAAACACATTTAATGTGTAACATGCTGACATTTTATGATATATTTTGTATATGAAGTAGTACTTCTATGACTTATAATGGTTTTCTTAATGTTTTGAACATTTTCCCTCCCAAATCCTCCAGCTCATGTGTAGAGCAAACATTTATCACATATAATTTCAAGTAAGGAAGTGAGGTTAGAAAACTTGAGAAAGTATTTTGTCCAAGGTAAATAATTAGTAATTGACATGATCAAAAATACTATTAATCCTTTACCCTGAATGAAGTGTTATTTTTAAAATTTTAATTATAAATCATTTGCAATTGGAGGGATTATACATACCATTAAATAGACAGAGATAAAATAATAGTTTAGTAAAAAACGAGAATCTATTTAAAGTTTTCTGTTCTAAAAGTGCTTGGCCTCTAATCTTCCATTTTCAGTCTGTCATACAAAATATTATGGACTGGTAAATTTAAAGAGCAAAGATTATTTCCTACACATTCAGAGATGTGTAGGAAAGAGGTGGAGAGTCTTTAACACTTCAGTTGTGGTGATGGTGAAATATTGCATGTCAAAACCATAATGTGGTCACTATGATAATCATGCCACAATATCTGTCAATACACAGCAAAGATCTGAACATTTTGGCTTGTTTTTATATTTTACTGCATATATCACTAAAGTTTCATTTTGCGGAAGGGGTGGAAATTTGTGTTCACAGGTATAGCATAAGGATACATATATTAATGTATCAGTTTATTGTCTCTAAACTATAATAGTAATGATAGGGTACTAATGCCAACCTAGAACTGAGCATTAAATAGAGGCAAAAGGATACACATGACAACCTTTTAATGTATGTTCTGTAATCCATAGTCTGGAAGGGAAGGAAAAGAGAAAGAGAAAGGAAAAGAAATAAAGAACCTGCCATGGAGGTGGGCTGGGGGAGGGGGAGGGAACTGGGGATGGTGGTGGGAGATGGGCACTGGTGGAGGGACGGGTGCTGGAACACTGTATGACCAAAACCAAACATGAAATTTTTAATTGTATATCTTTTTATTTGTATATCTCACGGTGGTATAATAAAATACTTAAAAAAAATAAAGTATAAGGAAAATAAAAGGACAAGCAAGTTGGATTTTATCTGGCAGCCTCTTTTTCTTGGCTTGTAAAATACTGCCATTTGTGCAGTCACATCACTTTTTATTTGATTAAATAAAGATTGAAGTTTATGGGGAAAGCAAGATCTCTGGTATTTTTTCTTTTCTTTTTCACATTTTTTTTATTACACCACTGTGAGATAAACAATTAAAAATGTTCATATTGGGGTTTCAGTCATACAGAGTTCCAGCACCCATCTCTCCACCCATGCCCATTTCCCACCACCAATGTCCCCTGATTCCCCACCCTCCCCCAGTCTGCCTCCATGGCAGGCACTTTCCTCCTCATCCTCTCTCTTTCTCTCTCTATTTCTCTCTCTCCTCTTAGAATTTATGACTTGCAATACATATATTTAGAGGTTATCATGTATATACTTTTGACTACCCTCAATCCTAGTTCTAGGGTGGTATTATCAATTACAGTAATTATTAGTACACTCTTCCTTTCTCTGTCTTACCTAAATTCTGACTCCCACACATTTGCAGTAGGTTCTACCCACTGACAAGACCTTCTGATTTTAGTTTTGTCTGGTCTTGGATATTGATATCATGCTATTTTTAATATCCTGCAAATAAATGCAGTCATTCTATATCTGTCCTATTCCCTCTGGCTAATTTCACCCAGCATGTCCATCTATTTATAGGCAAATTTCATAACTTCATTTTTATAACAACTAGTAGTATTCCATTATGTAGATTTACCAAAGTTTCTTTATCTAGTCATCTGTTCTCAGGTCCTCTGGTCATTTCCAGATTTTGGCTATGGCGAATAATGCTGCTATGATAGAAGTGTTGATGGTGTTTCCACTGTGTATTTTTGGCCTCCCTGGGTATATTCCCTGGAGTGGTATGGCTGAGTCAAATGGGAGCTCAATTTCTTGTCTTTGGAGGAATGTTGATATTGTTTTCAAAAAGGCTGTACCTGTCGACATTCCCACCAATAATGGATAAGAGTGCCTTTCTCCATGCATCCACACTAGCACCAGTTGTTCTTGCTCTTTTGGTTAAGTGCCAGTCTCTGTGGTGTGATATGATAGCTCAGTGTTGTTTTCATTTGCATTTCCATGATGATTAGTGATGATGAACATTTTTTTCATATACCTTTTGGCCATTCAATTTCTTCTCTTTGAACGTTTCTGCTCATTTCATTACCCCATTTTTTATGGGGTTGGCTGTTTTCTTCTTGTAAAGTTGTACCAGTGCCTGATATATCCTGGATATTAACCCCTTATCAGATGGGTATTGGGTGAATATTATTTCCTATTCTGTGCACTGACTTTGTATCTTGATCACTGTTTCTTTTGAGGTGAAGAAGTTTTTTAGTTTCCTGTAATTCCATGTTTATCTTTGCTTCCAATTGCTTTGTTAGTGGTGTTTCATCTTGAAGATGCCTTTAGTTTCATGTCGTGGAGGGTTTTTTCCCATATTTTCTTAGACATACTTTATGGATTCAGATCTGATATTGAGATGCTTAATTCATCCCTCTCGTCAGAACTCCACCCAGCAGTCCAGCCTATCACAGACCGGCTAATGCGGCCGGCCATGCAGTTCATCAATAAATGCTGGATTTAGAGATGACTACAAAAGTATGCTACCTGCATGGCAGAGACTGGCAAGCTACCCGTGCTGTATTTCATATGCCAAATATCAGTAACAATTATAGACCTCATTCCCATGACCTGATCGAATGGTTTGAGGCTCTTCATGTTCCTGGAGCAAGCAAATGCCTTTGGGCTCTACTAGCATGAGACAGGACATATGGAGATGTTACTGGTGCCTGCTCCAGCAAATCGATGATGAGCGGGAAGACAGTGATACAGTGATACAGTGAATTCATTTTGATCTGACTTTTTGTGCATGGTGTTAGACAGAGACCCAAATTCATCTTTTTACATGGAGCTGCCCGGTTTTCCCAGCTTCACTTGTTGAAGAGGGTTTCATTGTCCTTGATCCATTTCATACATTTTGGCCCTTTATCAAAGATTAAAAGATCATGTATTTGAGGATAGGAGTCAGGATACTCAACTCTATTCCACAGGTCCACAGATCTGTTTTCACTACAATACCATGCTGTTTTACTTATTACTGCTTTGTAGTACAGTTTGAAGCTGGGAAAGATGATGCTCCCCATCTTCTTTCCCAAGGATTGTTTTAGCTGTCCGTGGGGTTTATTATTCCACACAAATTTCAGAGTGTTTGGTTAATTTCTTTGAAAAATGTCATGAGTATCCTTTTAGGGACCACATTGAATCTGTATAAAATTCTAGGGAGTATTACCATTTTGACAATGTTAATTCTCCCAATCTATGAGCAGGGGATGTATTTTCATTTCTTTGTGTCCTCTGTTATTTATTGAAACAATGTTTTGCAGTTTTCTTTGTACAGGTCTTTTACTCTCTTGAGTTAAGCTGATTCCTGAAGACTTTATTTTCTGTGTCACAATTGTAAATCGGTTTCTTTTTTTTTTATTAGACTACCATGAGATGTACATTTTTTTTTTTGCTTTTTGGGTCACACCCGGCGATGCTCAGGGGTTACTCCTGGCTCTGCACTCAGGAATTACTCCTGGCGGTGCTCGGGGGACCATATGGGATGCCGGGATCGAACCTGGGCTGGCACAGGCCTGCCGCATGCAAGGCAAATGCCCTACCTCTGGGCTATAGCTCCGGCCCGGGATCAGTTTCTTAATATCCTTTTCTTCTCTTTCATTATTTGTATATAGGAAAGCCATTGACTTTTGGGTATTGATTTTGTATTCTGTCACTCTGCTATAGGTATCTATTATTTCCTATTGATATAATCATATGATTTTTTATTTTTTCTCTTATTTATATGATGCATTATGTTGACTGACTTATGAATGTTAAATCAACCTGCATTCCTAGGATGAATCATACTTGGTCATGATGTATAATCTTTTTGATGAGTCATTGGAGTCTGTTTGCAAGTATTTTGTTGAAGATCTTAGCACCTGTGTTTATCAGGGGATTGGTCTGTAGTTTTCTTTTTGTGATGTCCCTGCCTGCTTTGGGTAAAGGGTGATATGTGCCTTGTAGAAGCTATTAGCAAGTGTTTCTGTTTCTTCTATTTCCTGGAAGAGCTTGAGGAAGGATTGGAAGTAGGTATTCCTTAAAGGTTTGGAAGAATTCACTAGTGAATCCATCTGGATTCAGCGTTTTTGTTTGGCAGAATGTTAATTACTGTTTCAATTTCCTTGGTGGTGATAGGTCTATTCAAGTATTTCAAGTCTTCTTGTTTCAGCCATAGTAGGTTATAGCTCTTCAGGAATTTGTTCATTTCTTCCAGGTTCTCTTGTTTCATGGCATACAGACCCTCAAAGTAATCTTAGATTGGCATATTTTCTTAAAATGACACAAATATTATCATTGTGTTCTAAGCCACATTACCTGTCTAAACTCAAATATCTCCAAAAGGTTCCATCCCCAAATTTCAGCATCATAAAAGTGGAGGTGAGTCAATATATAAAGTTTGGGAATACACACTTAGTATGAATAACAACACACTTTTTCTGTAAATAAATTTCATAAACTTTGTAAAATACTCTTTATTTGTAAGACATACTATGTCATTAATTGAATGGGTGATTTATCAAGTATATTAAACAGCAAAATAGTCTATTCAGTAAATAAAGCTATGAAAGAGCAGTGTACTAATAATTGTTGGAAATGATAATACCAGCCTAGGACTGAGCATTGATTGTAGGCAAAGGGATATACATGATAACCTCTAAATGTATGTATTGCAAGACACAATGTGTAAGAGAAGGAAGAGAGAGAGGGAGATAGAGAGAGATACAGAGAGTCAGAGAGAGAGAGAGAGAGAGAGAAGAAGAAGAAGCAAAGCGCCATAGAGGCAGTCTGGGAGAGGGTGGAGGGGGTGATGGATCTAGGGTACATTGGTGGTGGGAAATGGGTACTGGTGGAGGGGTCTGTGCTGGAACATTGTATGACTAAAACCCAAACATGCACATCTTTGTAATTGTATATCTCATGGTGGCATTACAAAGAAATTAAAAATATATAACATATATTCTTATATTCATCATTTTTGTACTGAATTAGCAGTTTCTATAGATATTAATCACTATATAGACAGATGTAAAATTTTTTTCTACTTAAATAACATTGTAATAAGTAAATATTTCTTAAGGGAAATTCTGTCAAGTAATGACAAGTACGCCAGCGCCTGGCAAGCTACCTGTGTCGTATTTGATATGCCAAATACCAGTAACAACTATAGACCTCATTCCCATGACCTGATGGAATGGTTTGAGGCTCTTTATGTTCCTGGAGCAAGCAGGTGCCCTTGGGCTCTACAAGCATGAGACAGGACATATGGAGGTGTTACTGCTGCCCGCTTGAGCAAATCGATGATGAAGGGGAAGACAGTGATACAGTGATACAGAGAATGACAACTTTGGATTTCAAAAGTTAATAAATTGTATTGAAATATTTTCAGTTGCCTGTTGTCTGTCATCTACAAGCTGTTTACAATAGTCATCCTGAACAGGATTGGCAGAACATTAGATGAAGGACAACGATGAGAGCAAGCTGGCTTCCGGAAAGGATTCAGCACAATTGACCATATCCACACAGTAACCAAGCTCATTGAGGTTTGTAGGGAGTACAAGATGCCTCTCTGTCTCACTTTCATTGATTTACAGAAAGCCTTTGATTCTGTGGTGACCGAAGCAGTCATTGAAGCCCTAGCCAAACAGGGTGTTCAAACCCAATACATCAAGATCCTTCGTGAGCTGTATTACGGATTCACCACCAGGATCTCACCATTCTACAAAGAAATGATCATTGATGTCAAAAGAGGGGTTCGACAGGGTGATACCATTTCACCAAAACTCTTCAGTGCCACCCTCGAGAACATCATGAGACAATTAGAATGGGAAGGAATGGGAGTGAAGATAGATGGTCGGCAACTACACCACCCCCACTTCATTGATGACATCATTCTAATAACACCAAACATTAGCCAAGCAGCACAAATGCTGGCTGACTTCGACCGAGAATGTAGAAAGATAGGTCTACAGCTGAATCTAAAGAAAACTATGTTCATGAAAAATGAACTAATTCCAGAGGCCCCATTCACTCTCAATGGAACAAACATCTCTGAATGCAGCAGTTATGTGTACTTAGGTCGAGAAGTCAACATGATGAATGATCTAAAACCTGAGCTGCGCAGGAGGAAGAGAGTGGCATGGAATGCCTTCAAAGGCATTGAAGAAATAGCTAAAAGGACAAAGAACCTCCGGCTCTGGGCACATCTCTTTGACTCCACCATTCTCCTTGCATTAACATACGCCTCAGAGACCTGGGACCTAGGAAAGCAGGATGAGAATGCTATTCGGGTCTCCAAGAGAGGAATCGAAAGAGCTATTCTTGGAATATCACGCCTCACTCAAGTGAGTGAAGGAATCGGAGTTCTGACCTCCGTCGCTATTTCAGAATCAGAGACGCTGTCTTGTTTGCCAAGGCATCGAAAATCAGATGGGCTGGGCATGTAATATGATTTGGAGACAACTGCTGGACTAGAGCCATTACCTACTGGATCCCATGGGATGTCAAAAGATCACGTGGTCGCCCACCTACAAGATGGTCAGACTTCCTAATCAAGACCCTAAAGGAACGGTTTGGGGCTCTTCATATTCCTGAATCAACCAGATGCCATTGGACTAAATTGGCACGTGATAGAGTCCAATGGAAATGTTACTGGCGCCCGCTCGAGCAAATCGATGCATAATGGAATTCAAGTGATCAAGTGATCAAATGAAATATTTTCACATGCTTTCATTATTTGTTTCTTCATAAAACTAGATAAATAAATAGAATACTTTTAACTATATCAAGACATCAGAAAATCAAAGAATAGGACATTTAAAAATGCTTGTCTAAATCATATTCTAAAGGAAGCAGAGTTAGACTACTGAGCCAGCTCTTTATGCTTCAAAATTAATATCTATATTTTCTTTGATAGACTTACTAAGGCAGGAGGAGAACAAGACACTGAATATTCACTCAGAATACAATGAACATAGTCTTCACTTTAAACCTAGAGATTTCTTGCTCTTGCGATTCTCTTCAAAATACTTTTGTACCCATTTCTCCAGTTGCCTCTATGTAGTACCCAATTCAACCCTCCAAAATAATGTACTCCTAATTCAGATACAACAATTTTGCATTCCCTTTCTTTGGCCGGATACAATAGACTGTTGCAATACACCCATAAAATAGGAGAAGCTTGCATATAAGAAATGTCCGAGAAAAACATAAAAGGCTCATTTCAGTTCTACAATACACATATAATTTCTTCCATAATTTAAATATCTAAAGTTACAGAAATTACTAGGAATAAGTATTATATTATATTTATAATACCTACACTTCATAAACCTCATAAACCTTTTTAAAATTCATTTCTATTTATAGAAAATAATTCACGTATTTTATGTAAGTATTTTTTTGAGGCTCTTCATATTCCTGAATCAACCAGATGCCATTGGGCTACACTGGCAAGTGATAGGGTCCAATGGAAATGTTACTGGCACCTGCTCAAGCAAATCAATGAATAACGGGATTCAAGTGATCAAGTGATCAAGTGATGTAGTTATTTTTTTTAACAAATTCCTTCAAATTTTCCTACTAAAACTTACAAATCCCATGAACTGAAATTCAATTACAGGGCATGAAAAAAAACTGGAAGGTAAGAGGTTTATACTCTTAATTTATGATGCAAATCACGATCACGATCACGATCATCCCGTTAATCATCTATTTGCTAGAGCGGGCACCAGTAATATCTCAATATGTCCTGTCACATGCTGTAGAGCCAAGGGCATCGGCTTGGTACAGGAACATAAAGAGCCTCAAACCAAATACTTAAAAGTTGATCAAGGAAATGACCATGATGACTCTAACCTAAATAAGCATATTTACTGGGAAAAGGTCATACTAAATATGTGATAAGACACCAGTCAGCATTTTTTCACTATTTTATAAACAGGGCTTGGTTGTAAATTATAGAACTGTTAATATTTTTTGCCTTAGAAGTATTTTTTTTTTTTTGCTTTTTGGGTCACACCCAGCAATGCTCAGGGGTTTCTCCTAGCTCTACACTCAGGAATTACTCCTGGTGGTGCTCGGGAAACCATATGGGATGCTGGGGATCGAACCTGGGTCTGCATGGGCCGGCCACATGCAAGGCAAACGCCCTACCCGCTGGACTATCACTCCGGCCTCTGCCTTAGAAATAATTTAAATATGTGCCTCCTGCCTCAATTCTCTTACATGATGCTACTTCTTTTATAAAAACTTTTTTATAGTGACTGAAGTACCATCAGTTGAATATAAAGATTAATGTGTCTTAAGTTTTTCTGAAAGAATCTGTAATATGTTGAGTTATCAACTCTTCAAACTTCTGGTATCAATTAGTATAATCTAATTGTTTTCAAATCCAGTTGCCATTAGATTCTGGTTAGGTCTGTGCATCTGAGAGAACATAAAAGGATTTAGCAGAGGGTTCCTATTAAAGAACGCAGAGAAGATGACCATGTATGTATTCTTGATGCCTCAAAAATTATGAATAGTCAAAGACACTGAATTCAAAAGCAAGGAAGAGGATCCTAAGGGCTGTTAGTTTTTCTGGGCCTGTGGAAAACACAGATGGGTCAAATTTGTCATTAACTCTTGCTCTAGTGAATGACCTTTATCTTGTTTTTAGAATCTGTCACGTAGTTCAAGCCGTTGAAGTTTTTACAATAGCCAATGTATAGATTTATACACATTAATTTTCAGATATCCTCTCATTCTGTGACCTTTATAAAATGGGGATTTTAATTTTTTAGTGACTGAAACTTCACTATGACCCAGAATTTGTTTCCTGTGACTCATCTTTTTCTTCTCTCCTTTTGACTATCATTTGTACAAACAAATGCAAGCATTAATAGCACACAAAGAGTCATTATCCTACCCTCTCTCAGGCTGTTTGCTACATCATTCCTCACTACAGAACACCAAACAGAAAGCCGAGTATGGAATTTAAATAGCATTGCACATCTGTTTAACTGTCTTTTTCAAGAAAATGGCATCACACCACTATCAAGACCAAACAGACTTTAAAATGTCATCTGTTTAAGAAAGCATTTATTTTATTCACAGAGTTTATTACTCTATTTGATAATATTTCTGTGTTTTAGCAGATTTGTGACAAAAAGGATAAAACTAAATATATCTAAGCATTTATAATCAATTAAATAAATTTCAATTTATACCAAAATGAAATAACTTTTTCCTTTAGTTATTTTTTCTGTTATCCCAAATGCTAAATTAGTTTCTTCTTTCAGTCATTAATTTTCTTCCAGAAGTAATTTTTTTTCAATTTTTATTATACCAATGTGAGATATATAACTACAAAAAAGTTTATAATTGGGTCTCCATCATATAGTGTTCCAGCACCCATTCCTCCACCAGTGCCCCATTTCCACCACCAATGTCCCCACACACCCTCCCACCCACCCCCCAACATGCCTCTAAAGCAGGCACCTTTTCTTTCTCTCCTTCTCTCTCTCTCTCTCTCTCTCTCTCTCTATATATATATATATATATATATATATATATATATATATTTCTCTCTCTTCTCTTATACATTGTGGCTTGCCCTACAGATATTTCCGGTTTATGATGTATCTGTGTATATTCAATGGTGAGTTCTAGTCTGATATTACAATTCCCCACTCCCCATCAGCCTCCCCAGTTTGTTACAACTACAGTGATCATTACAGTATATAAATGTGCAAGACCCTGGGAAGGACCTGATTCTAAACTTCATTACTATCTAAGTCTGCCACGCGGCCGCAGAACTGCTGCATGCTGGTGCAGCCTTGGGTCTGGTCTGTATCTTGTTCGGCCTTGTTGGTTGTGATGTCTGCGGACTTGTAGACATGCTCTCTGGGGCATGGATGGAGGACCCCTGATCCCGCTATAAGTCTGTCTGGTGTAGCTACCTCTACACGTGTCTGTTGACCTAGAAGCTGTGTTGAACCCAGGCAGAGGGCGAGTCATTTACCACCCTCTGTTGCTCCATGGGCTGCTCTACGTGGGTCGAGCAGCATAGCTATGGGTCTTGTCTGTCTCTTATCTGGCTTTGCTTGTTGTCAGTAATAATTTTTGATAGTCATACTAAGTTTATGTTATTGCCTTTGTCAATCTATATCAGGACACTTCAAGCCTTACAATTATTCATAGAATCCAGAGTAGTATCTTGTTCATAAATGTGAAGAATTAACATTACCAAAATGACAATCTTACCCATAGAATTATACATATTCAAAGCAAGTCCAAAAATGTTTCTGAAATAATTTAGGCAGTATAATATTCACTTCTCTTAAATCATATGGTGAATCTGTAGTAATTATAACAGCATGGTATTAGAATTTCAGAGCAGTTACTGGAATTTAGACCCAGAAATAAACCCTCAGCTATATAGTCAATTTATGACAAGAAGTTGTATAAATGAAGTGCCTCAAGTACAGCATTTTCAAGAAATAGTACTGAGAATATGTAATAACAACAAAAACAAACACAAAAACGTGCAATAAAAAGAAAAAGAAGAAACTGAATCTCTATCTCATACTATACAATAAACTAATTCAAAGTTGATTAGTCCTCAGAATTAGACTAGAACTCATAAAGTATCACTGTATCACTGTCTTCCCATTGTTCATCGATTTGCTCGAGTGGGCACTAGAAATATCTCCATAAGTCCTGTCACAAGCAAGTGTAACCCAAGGGCATCTGCTTGCTCCAGGTACAGGAAGAGCCCCAAAACCATTCTTCAGGTAATGGAACTGAGGTCCAGAATTGTTACTAGTTTTTGGCATAACAGGTAAATAAAACACGGGTAGCTTGCCAGGCTCTGCCATGTAGGTATAGTCTCAGTAGAAGGCTCTCATCTCGAGCATTTACTGATGAAACTTAAAGGGGAAAGATCAGGTTTTCTCTTGGATAGAGCTCTGAGGAACTATGTAGTCTGGATGTTGAGAATGACTGACTGCATGATGTGTGGTTTGCTCTAGCTTCTTGTGAAGCTTTCTGGTATCAGTTAGAACCTGTCTAGAACTGTATAAAGTGTATAAATGTGAAAGATCTTGGGAAGGACCTTATCCTAACATCAGCATTCTCTAAGAATATCGTGTGCCGCTTTGCAGCCGTGCGCCAAGGGAGCTGTGGGTCTGGTGTGGGTGGGCATCTCTCTTCCGGGGCAACTAGCATGGAGGCAGAGGAAAGGGCAGGGTCCAAAACTCCACCGAGTCCGGTCCCTGCCCCGCATATGAGAGCCTTGAATATACTTTAAGTGGATTATTAGATTTTCCCTGTGTTTGCTGTTCTACAATTGCATTCATGAAATAAAACATAGGTAGAAATTTGCATGACATAGTACTCAGAGGATACTTAAATAATTTGATTCTGTAGCAAAGACAACAAAATAAAAAATAAATAAATTAGACGAACAAAAATTCAAACAAGTTTTGCAAGAAATTTATATGATGAAATTTTTCTTAGCATTTCTTGTTTTGCTTATTTAATAATATTCCATGACATGCATACACATTAGACAGGAGGAAAATGTGAAAGTAATTTGCATTAGTTAAGAAACTGATGTCTGGTTGATTAGGGGTCAGGATGTACTGATCCTTCCAGTACTCATCATCACAGGAAGCAAAAGAAAATGAGACATTTCAACATCTGATTCCTAATTATGGATTTATGAGTAGTTTGACTCTCCTCTCTTTACCTCATCTTCTGCCTGTCATGCACAATTTTCATTCTTTTTTGGAGAGTAAGAGAATCTGAATAAAAAAAGACAGTTGTCCAGAGATACTATCTTACTGTCACTGGTACACGTAATCTGCTGACTCACATAAATTATAAGATACTGTAAGTGTGTGTAATACCTGTCTAAGAAGAGGAAGAAACATGTAATTCTGGATGAAGAGTTCCTGGAAATTAGAGATCGATAGCTCTTTGTCTCCGACCCATCTGTTTTTTTTTCTTTATAAGTGAAGAAAATAGTAATGTATTACAAACATTAATGATAATTAATATCAAACCATAAATTATAAGTATTCAAAATGTATTAGATAAAAATAATATTTTATAAGAGATTGTTTAAGAATTCAATGCAGGGCCCGCAGAGTTAGTACAGTGAGGAAGGTGCTTGCCTGGCATGCTACAGACCAGGGTTCGATCCCCAGCATACTGTATGGTTCCCGAGCACCACCAGGATTAATTCCTGAATGCAGAGTCAGAAGTAACTCCTCAGGATAGCTGGGTGTGAACCAAAAAATAATTCAATCAAACATAGGACCAGACGAATAATACAGTGAATAAGGAAATTTCCTTGCATGTGACTGACCCAAGTTTGATCCCCAGCCTCCTGTTGATCCCCTGAGCACTGCCAAGAGTAATTCCTGAGTGAAGAGCCAGAAGTAACCCCAACCATTTTCAGGTGTGGTCCCCAAACAAAACAATAACAACACAAGAATACAATTAAACAAAGCTAGTATAAGGTTAAGGATAAGATTGGAAAGTAATCATAAATAATTGAACTATATTTTGGTAAATTAGTTATCTCTGAGTTAAAAAAAAACAAAACATGTATATTTGTTCATTAGAGGAAAAAGATCTAACACCATCAATAAAAGAGAAGAGAAAGAGAGAAGTGGAATAGTATCTCCAACATTATTCAACTCTGATTCTGCTGTCATAATTAATATGGCAGGTATGCCTTCAGAGTGAATGTGTAGCTTTGAGGATACCATGATTTAATATATTATTATTTTGTGGGAGAGTTTTAGGGCCATACCAGGCAATGATCAGGGTTTAATCCTGGCTCCAAATTCAGAAATCACACCTGGTGAGGCTTGAGGGACTATATGCAATCCTGGAGATTGGACATGGTGAGTCATGTGCAACGGAAACTCCCTACCCACTGCACTATTTCTCCATCCCATGTTTAATAGATTATTAGAGTAACAATTCTCAATTATAGCCCAGATGGCCTCTCTAGAATATTCTAAGGGGGAATTGGTGAAGATTTTGTAAGTGAAATGGGGAGAGGGTGATGTCTACAAAACCGGGGAGCCATTGGTAGCACTGAGTAAACAAGGTCAGAGGGAGTCTTGGTCAGAAAAAGTTGAAAACACTGCATGAGGGCACCCAGTGAAAGCCCTTTATTCTATTAACAAGTTTTTATCAACTTCATCTCTGAAATGAGGAAAAAAGATATATATAAGACATATATATCTTATATATATATCTTACTATATATAAGGTAATATAAAATCTCATATTAAACTGTTTTATTAATATATAACTACCTCATAGATCTCAGTGATAATAGCCATATTTGTTATACAGCTATAAAACTTAAGGAGTTGTAATACTGCTACAAATATTATAATACTTTACTTATAGTAAGCACAGTATTACGATGAAAGATATTGTAATTGAATGACAAAATTGTTGATTTTTTCCTCTGTCCAAGTATAATTAATAATGAACACATTTGTTTAAATATTTGTGATGAAGCTTCTTCAATATGCTAACGGACCATTCATCAAAGCTTACTAGCTATAAACTGTTTTAGTAGCCTCAACTACCACAATAAAGTTATATAAGAAAGGAAATTTATTTCCTTATAGTTTTAGGGGTTTGAAATTCCACGATCAACGTTTGACAGAGAACAGGTTTTTTGTGAGAGTGCTAAACTCTGGTAGACAGTCATAAATATGATGCCATTTAACCTTAATTTCCTCCTAAAGACTCCTGGTTACACTATGGTTATGACTTTAATATTTAAATTGAGAAGACGCATAATTTAATTCACTGCAATTGCACAGTCCAATTGAAGAAAATTGCCATCATATTTTGACAAGCATATACCAGGTCTTCAGAATACTCAAGAGATCACAAGCACTAATATATTAGGCATGTTCTTTTATTTAATGAAAATAAGTTTATATTAATATATGAAAAAAACTCACAGAAACTAGAAACCAAAATATTTATTTTTAATCTATGATAAGAAAAATATGGGAGGAGAGTAGTGTTATGTTTTACTATTTATCACTGGGTATTGGCTTAAAACATTTACAGAGATTTTCCTTGTTATTTGATAAGAATCTAAATAAGAAATAAGGCCTACTTATTTATGAACACTATCAAAAGACAGGAAACCTTGAAGATGAGTTAAATATATTTTATTATGAAAGGATATAAAACCTCATCTCCATTCGGTTAGGAACTTTGTGGTTCAAATGTAATGTATCGATTGATATTATCACTTGAGAAGAGAGCCTTAAATATGTAGGTTAAGTTCCAGAGTGTCTTGTCAGTCAATATTGTCACTACAGTTACTATTTGTGGTAATCTTCACCTACAAATAACAGGACACCTAGTGACGTCTCATAAAGTAGTCACACAAATGGAGCAACAATAACAATGGACAAAACAATGGACAAAATTTAATAAAATCTTCTTTTAAGATGTTCAAGCATTTCCATTAATTAGAGTCTTCAAAAGAGAAAAAAAAGTGTGTCATCAAATGATTGAAACTATTTTATGATACAGAATTTAGACAGAATTAGTAAAGTATTATTTTTCACATTATTGCAAATTCTGAAGTTACTGAAATGAAAGGCTGGTGTTCCAAATAGTAAAGATAATTATTTCACAGGATAAGAGATCAGTAGTTACTTCTGGTCAACTAAATGAAGCACTAATCACATAGTGCTAGGCTTTAATCTTTTATCTGATCTTCTCTAGAGTATCATAAAGGCTAAAATTATCTATTTAGTTCTGATAAACAGATAGTAAAAAAAATTAAATAGTCATTTTCTGATTCTGCTGTTAATATAACTCATATGATTTGGGGTTTGCCTTTACAAATTCTTAATCATATTTTATTTATTATCCTTAATCCTTTTCCTAGAGGATGAAAAGAATGCTATATAAGAATCTTATTCCTTAAATTACTTGTATAATAAATGTCTCATACCACAATCACTGGTGCAGTTTTTCTATTGTTCTATATCTTATGTCTATTCCAGCATCATTCCATGAACTGGCCATAAAAAATACAATATATTTATTTATATATTGCAAAATATAGTGAAAAATCAGTTAAAACTGATGTACTATTAGATCTTTCCATTTAAGGTAATTTTGCTCATTAAAATGCAATGTATAAAACTACAGACAATCAAGACCATTGATTTTTACATGTAAAGGACAAAAATCTATAGCTCAACAGCTTTTCTGGAAGCATAACATTCTTAAGTGAGTCATATGACACAGATTGAACTAATAATGAACACTAAGGATTATATGACTAAACAGCTCATTTGGGAATGATACAAGCACTTCCTAATTCTAGTCTCTTGGGTCATCATTCAAATATATTATTATTCAAATAGCTAGAGACAAGAAGAGCTGGAACCATAATTGACTTGAAAACTCTTGGGAAGTCAGCTCTGAGAGTATATCTAAATAAATTCCTGAGTGTATTACAGACAGAAAGCATTGTAATTAATTTACTAGTCATACTCAAAACATTTTGACTGAAAAGAACTGCACCACTCTTTCTTTACAAATTTTTGGATTCTGACCTCTCTAGACAAAAACACTTGCATATATTTAAAATACAGATATAATTTAAAACATAAAATATAGAGATATATAATAAAAATATAAATTAATTCATGAATATACACCAATCACTTTCCAAAAGACTATGTTGTGAAGAAAATAAAATCAATCTTATGTGATTACCAATCTCATCATGTTGCCTTTATAGAATATAGTAGCAGATCAAATATTTGGGAAAGAAAATACATTGCACATATCTGTAATGTTGATAAAAGTTATTGATTTACTTATTGATGTGAAAGTTTCCATTTTAAAGAAAAGAAGAACTGGGGTCTGGGAGTTACCTTTTATTTATAAATTCAAAGGCACTGAATCTTAGATGACCTTCAAAGAAAAAGAATAAAGATTGTTTTTATCCATTTATAGAGAGCATCAGTGTTCTTTCTTCATCCTTTTGGAAGTTTCTTATTTCTCCAGTATGTAGGCAGATAAAAAAGTTTTTCTGTTTCTTTTCAGGTATGCTGATCCAGAGACTCACAGACATGGGGCAGAGCTGCTACTGGCTCTCACTGTGCCCAGCTGCTCATGAGGTGCCCAGGAGGGATGGCAGGTTCTAGAACTGGCCCGCAACCCCAGCAGAGCCTCACAAGCCAGACGACCCCCACTCCATGAGGAACTCCATTTTCCACATTTTCCACATCTGAACTTCCCCCTTGTTAGAACTCCACCCAGCAGATCAGCCTATCACAGCCCGGCTCGCGTGGCCACAAGCTGCTGCATGGTTCACCAATAAATGCTGGATTTTGAGATGACTACAAGAGTATGCTACCCGCACGGCAGAGCCTGGCAAGCTACCCATGTCATATTTGATATGCCAGATACCAGTAACAATTATAGACCTCATTCCCATGACCTGATGGAATGGTTTGAGGCTCTTTATGTTCCTGGAGCAAGCAGGTGCCCTTGGGCTCTACTTGCATGAGACAGGCCATATGGAGATGTTACTGGTGCCCGCTCAAGCAAATCGACGATGAACAGGAAGACAGTGACAGTGATAGTTTCTTTTCTATGATAGACATTGAAATTTGCATTAGATAAGGACGTTATACCTCTCTTTCTTTAAATTTCCAAAGGATAAGAATAAAAGTATAAGTAGTTACACAACCATTGTTTGCTTTCTTAAGTATAAATAACTACAATCTTTTTATTTTAAAATATTAAGGACATGACACAATACTGGAGCTGGTGAGATTTTGTGTGTACATCATTCCAACAATATACACTTCACCTCGCCTTCCCTTCCCCACTATGGTGCCAGTCACTGCCAACTTCCCTACCCCACCCCAGTAGACTCAGATCTATGGACTAATTCTAAGGTTACCTTTGATATGTAAAAGAAACAAAGTAAGGACATCACCTATTTTTGACCCAGAAGACTCCATGTACAAATTTAGGATTAAAGAAATGTATGAAAACGTAACCCATAATAACTAAGGAAGGAATTTTCACAACCAAGGGGTTAAAAAAACATTGCAGTGCATAATGTAGTTTTAGAAGGAGTGAAATACATTTATTTTTCCCATTTGCAATTTTAATAGCAATATACTTCTGAATAAATGTGAGTAAATAAAATCAAAGAAAACTAACGATTATTTCTCACTCAACAATTGTTCCTCAATTTTAAATATTTGAAGTTATTTCTTAAACAATGTTCAGTTAATGTAACAGAATGCCTCAAATATAGAAATAACATTTTCAGGCATCCAAGGCTAAAATAAGCTGAATATTTCAAAGGTGATCTTACATCACCAATATTACTTCATTTAAGTATAAAGAGCACCTATACTTGAAAATCAAAGTACTTAAACTGTCATATTATATCTTTATCTAAGAATAACTTTGCTTTCACATTTAGGAGTTATTAAGATTTAGCCTATACATTGTTGGAGGACAGGTTTAGCTATTCTGGGAGTTTTGTTGTTTTGCTCACTCCCAGCTTAATCTATTTAATTCAAGGTTCATTCTAATGAGACCTCTCTTCTATGTAAACACTGCAAGAGGGTGTGGCAGTTACAGAAATCACCTTGATTGAATAACTTCTGACTTATACATCTACTAACACTTCTATGTTTTCTAGATTGGGCACAGCTCCTCTTTATACCCACTGCACCCAGCGTGGGACAGTTAGAATTTACCAGGAGACAACTACCCTGGCTACACTGAGACTATAGGAAAACTACAGGAAGGATCATACTAGTTTGCTCTAAGCAGGCAAGTGTGACCCTTTCAGGACATGAGAACAAGATACTCAGAATCACCCTGGTGCAGATCATAATAATAAGAAGGACCTTGTGGGTACCATCTAGATTACATGAAGCTCATGAAGTTAAGATGTATTACTTTATACCAGCCTCCTCTCTCCAGTGTTTTACATAAGAGATAATCTTGGTAGAAAGGATTAGACCTTGGCATAACCTTTGTTTATACCTGCAATAGGGTGTGACACTACATTCTGTTTAGGGTTCTTTGTTGAAATGACCCTCCCTGTCACAAATCGATTACTTTGGTGTATATAAGGGGACTGACTTGAGGCCCCCTTCCCTTTTGCCTTTTGGGCCTTTTAGCTTTCGGCTTTTGGCTCCTCAGCCTTGAGGCTTTTGGCTTTTTGCTCTTTGGCCTTTTGCTCCATCTTCTGGGTAGGACTCAGCCTCGGGTGAGATCCTCTCTCTTTGGTGGGAGACTTAGACTCTTGTGTATGGTCTAAATTCAGACCAGAGCTAGAGTTTGTTCATTATATTGGATTGCTGTGGAAGAGCTTTTGTACTATTAAAAGCCATTTTTGGAACTGCACCCGACTCGTGAGTTTTCATCTGTTTTCCCGGCGTCCTCGGAAGTAGAAGAGAATTTCTGTCCTGACACTGTCGGGGACCACTGCGGCGTTCCCCGACAATACACTTTCTGATAATTATTGTAATTCACCGAACTATACATGCCCTTTGTGAACATAAAAAAGATGGATTCTCCCTTCCTTGCATCATTATTTTATATTAATTCTAAATATGTAAAAATATTAAATAACCGATATAATTTTGAGCTGAATGTTTTTCTTACTGCCTGTGACTATGTAAAAAATATATAGAATTTTTAAGAACTAGGTAATCAATATAATATATCTAGGTTATTCAATATAATATAGTTGCAAATTTTGACACAGGTAATTTTCAACCAGAAAATAGACTGGGCTATCACCATAAGTATTGGGTGACAGGCCCTACTGAGCTTTAAGCTCCAACTACGCTTAGCTTGCAGCCCCTCCCAACTCTGCTAGGGGGAATTTTGAATGAGTTCTGGTATTTGTGAAGCAAAAAAAACCACCTGAAAAGCTACATTTCAATGGGGGTCATTTACTTGGCTTCATCTCTTGGTAGCTAGAGATAGGCTGAGCTGGAAGGTTTTGGTGGACTTTTATCTATAAAATAAGTTTAGGAGAAAGAAGAAGCTCCCCCTTTTTTTTGCCATTTTGTCTTCTCTTCATTGCCTCTCTTTTCCGTTCTCTTCTCTGTTAGGCCTTAGCACATGGTGGTGGCCATCTTGGTCTGGGTTTCTCAACCTACATGTGGCCAGAGCCAGCTAGAAATTTAAGTTCAAGGTTTTTCCTGTTGTTGGATTTTATACCAGAATCTGTGATAGTAAAGCCTTTTAAAACTGTGCTGGATTCCTGAGTTCGCATTCATTCCCTGCTGGCTTCTGTCATAGAAGGGAACTAGTTTCTTTATGGTTTTTTTGGGGACCCCGCGGTTCCTGACACATAAGGTCAATGCTTCTTGAATTAATCTTTAGTCTGACAACTCATCATTTGGAATTTTATTCAAATTGTTACAAAAGCCTTTACATCTGGTTTAATGCAACCTCTTGGTCTCTACCTCTTCTTCATCATAACTATCTTGGTTATGATTATGACATCCATGGAGAAATCTATCTTCTTCCTCCTTCTCAAATTTTAGACTACCAGAGATAAAGAATCTAATGACATTGCAGATTTTCATCACAACAACAAAAAAATGATTTTCCTTTTAATCAGACCAGAATCTCACCATAAATCTATTTGTTTACTATCACTTGTATCACTTGTCTTCTCATTGTTCATCGATTAGCTGGAGCGGACACTGGTAACATCTCCATGCATCCTTTCATGTGCTAGTGTAGCCCCAGGGCATCTCCTCGCTCCAGGAACACAAAGAGCCTCAAACCATTCATTCAGGTCATGGGAATGAGGTCTATAATTGTTACTGGTTTTTGGCATATTAAGTAGTCAGTCCCAAATCCCTTTTCTCAATGCAGTTAATTATTACCAATGGTTCTTATCACTGACTGTAAATCTTTAGTTTATTCTACCCCAACCACCAAACAGTAGGTTTTATACTGTGATCTTTCAAACCCTCTCTTCTCTCCTTTCACACATTCCTTTATTTTAGCCATCTCATTTCCACTTTCAGTTTCTTATTTTAAAAAGAAATTAGTATTTACTAAAGTGAGTCCTTTCACCACTGTCTTGAAAGGAAATATTCTAGAACTTTTGCCTCCCTGGTTTTACCCCATAACTTTAACAACAATATAAAACTAATTTTTCCCCTCTTGGCTTGAATCTACTCAAGATTTCTAAGCAAATCTCATTTTCCCTAGGTAAACATCTTCAAAGACTAGGAACACTCAATTAATATGATGTCAATGCTCATCAAATTGCTCTTGATTTTTGATTTTCCTTTATTGTAGTCACCATGGTCCAGAGACTCTCACATGGGGCAGAGCTGTTCCTTGCTCTCCCTGTGCACAGCCCTTCATGAGGCAGTCGGGAGGCATGGCGAGGTTCTAGCCCTGGCCCACCACCTCGGCAGAGCCTCACAACAAGCCAGACCACCCCCTCCCTCACTCCGCGGGCGCCGCATTTTCCACTTCTGGACTTCCCTCGTCAGAACTCCACCCAGCAGACCAGCCCATCACAGCCCGGCTCGCGGCAAAGCGGCCGCGGTTCATCAATAAATGCTTTATTTGGAGGTGTTTAAAAGAGTTTGCCTCCCGCTCGACAAGCCTGGCAAGCTTCTCGTGTTGTTTATGATATGCCAAATTCCAGTAACAATTATATTAGGTCATTCCCATGACCTAATATAATGGTTTGAGGCTCTTTATGTTCCTGTAGCAAGCCGATGCCCCTGGCTCTACTGGCATGAGACAGGACATATGGAGATATTACTGGTGCCCGCTCTAGCAAATAGATGATCAACAGGAAGATCGTGATCGTGATCGTGATCGTAGTCACCATGATTTACAACTACTGAAAATGATAGTGTTCTGTGATACAACCACTTATCATCACAACCTTTTTCCAGACAATCTCCATGTTCCATTAGCTCATTGGTTGTCGGGCGCTCCGCGGGGTCCCCGACAGTGCCGGGAAGCGAGTTCCCTTCTACCTCGAAGCCGGCGAGGAATGGATGGATACTCAGGAATCCGATGCGTTTTAAAAGACTTTACTTATCACAGGTTCAGGCATACAAATCAGCAAAAAGAAAAACCCGATGCTTAGGATTCCAGGCTAGAACCCCAGCCACGTGTAGGCCAAGATGGCGACCACCACGTGTGAAACTTCCAAGGGAATAAACGTTCACAAGGCGAGATCCCACCAGGAAGAAGAAGCCTGAGAGGCGGGAACGGGCTAGGCTAGTTTATACCCCCGCAACTCAGACCTTCCTCCCATTGTTATGGGAAGCAGGGAGGGTACAATGCCCTCTGGTAGTCCCTCCCTGCATCTCACCTAGGGCCTTTACTGTGCTAATGTTTTGAGCCGGAATGCCTTTGAAATGTAGAGAAGGGGGTTTCTGAGATGGCAGGTCACTTTACCAAAGATCAACACCAATGCCAGTTAAATATTTCTCCAAGCCTTCACAAGTCTCCTCTACTTCATTGTAGTTTTATATTTTATCAGGGAGCCATGCTTGTTTGTTTGGAAGCAAACAGCATTTCTCTCTGGTCTAATTACTTAGGTGTCCTTACGTGGCCAGGCTAATATGCTGGTAAGATCTAGCTAGTCCCACGATGATTGGCGATAGCATGGGAGAATATTTATACCAGCTAGTACAGCATACATGGTCAGATAAACTGCCACATTTAGACTACCCCTTATCTACGGAGTGATCTGCGGGAGGCAATCCAGAGCAGATGCAGCGGCCCTTAGGAGTCCTGCAACAATTGGTAACCCCTGGAAGTGTTCTTTGATACAAACAGTTATAATCACACCCTTTCCTAGACAATCTCCCTCTTCCGTTGTCTCATTGGTCACCCCAAGCCTCTTTTCCTGACATCTTCACATCATGGTAAGCACAATTCTATAGAGAGCTGACAGAACCTTTGGGCCTGTTTCTTTTGACCATGTATTATTATCTCACATGTTGCTTTATATCTCACTTATCAGAGAGATTATTATGTGTTTGTTCAATTTCTGGCAGACTTTGCTAAGTATGATACCCTCCTGTTTTCGTCTATCCAGCAGCAAACTGCATTTAATATTTTATTTTAGTGGAATATTCCAATGTGAGTGTGATTGTGTGAGGGGTATATAAATATATATTATATATCATCATATATTATAGTATATATAACATAGCATTATAGATATAGTTTCATAATATGTTGGGTTCTGAGCTAGTGGCCTTAGGGCCCAGCACTTCCCATAAGGGCCTAGCACTTCCTGCTACAAGGTCCTAAGGTCAGCACTCAAATGGGCCCTACTCCACTTAATTTTTTGCTCTTTTATCGAAGATTAAGGGATGGTATATTTGAGAGTGTATTTCAGGATATTCAGTTCTATTCCATAGGTCTACGGGTCTGTCTCTATACCATACCACACTGTCTTAATTACAACTGCTCTGTAGTAAAGCTTGAGGTTGGGAAAAGTGATAAGTGATACCTCCCATCTTCTTTTTCCCAAGGATTGCTTTAGCTACTCATGGGGTTTATTATTCCATACAAATTTCAGGAGTGTTTGTTCAATTTCTTTGAAGAACATCATGGGTATATTTATAGGGACCGCATTGAATCTGTATAAAGCTATAGGGAGTATTACCATTTTGATAATGTTAATCCTTCCAATCCATGAGCAGGGAATGTGCCTCCATTTCCTCAGGTCCTCTTTTATTTCCTGAACTAACGTTTTGTAGTTTTCTTTGTAGAGATCCCTTTACATTCTTTGTCAAACTGATTCCTAGGTATTTGATTTTCTGTGGCACAATTGTGAATGGGACAGTTTCTTTAATGTCCCTTTCTTCTCTTTCGCTGTTTGCATATAGGCAGGCCATTGACTTTTTGGTATTGACTTTGTACCCTGCCACTCACTATAGGAATGTATTATTTCTAGGAGCATCGTGGTAGAGAGTTTCTGGTTTTCCAGGTATATCATGTCATTTGCAAATAGTGACAACTTGGCTTCTTCCCTTCCTATCCGGATGCCCTTAATGTCTTTTTTCTTCCCTGATTGCTATGGCAAGTACTTCCAGTACTACATTGAATAGAAGTGGTGAGACTGGGCAGCCTTGTCTTGTCTCTGATCTTAAGGGGAAGGCTTTCAGTTTTTCCCCCATTGAGAATGATGCTCACTGTGGTCTTGTACTAGATGGCATGGATTATAATGAGGAAGGTTCCTTTAATCCCCATTTTATGTAGAGTTTTTATCATGAACAGGTGTTGAATCTTGTCAAATTCCTTCTCTGTATCTATTGATATGATCATATGGCTTTTATTTTTCTTTTTGTTGATAGGATGTATTATGTGATTGACTTGCGGATGTTGAAGCATCCTTGCATTCCCGGGATGAATCACACTTGGTCATGGTGTATAATCTTTTTGATGACTCTTTGGATTCTTTTTGCTAGTATTTTGTTGAAGATCTTAGCATCTGTGTTCATCAGGGAGATTAGTCTGTAGTTTTCCTTTTTTTGTGACATCTCTGTTTGCTTTGGGTATCAGGGTGATATGTGCCTCATAAAAGCTATATGAGAGTGTTTCTGTTTCTTCAATTAGCCGGAAGAGCTTGAAAAGAATTGGGAGTAGGTCCTCTTTGAAGGTTTGGTAGAATTCACTGGTGAATCCATCTGGACCTGGGCTTTTGTGTTTGGGGAGACTTTTGATTACTGATTCCATCTCCTTGATGGAGATGGGTTTGTTGAGGTATTCCAAATCTTCTTGTTGCAGACTTGGGTAGCCTTTTCAACAAATGGTGCTGGGAAAACTGGGCAGCTACATGGAAAAAAAATGAACTTAGATCTCCTTCTAATGCCATGCACAAAAGTCAGATCAAAATGGATTATAGACCTCAACATCAGGCATGAATCTATAAGGTACATCGGAGAAAACATAGGAGAAACATTCTACGACATCGAAACTAAAAGCATTTTTAAAGACAACACACCAATTACCAGGTAAATGAAAGCAAAAGATGAACAAATGGGATTATATAAAATTGAAAAGCTTCTTCACCTCAAAAGAAACAGTAACCAAGATACAAAGACAATCCACAGAATGGGAAAGGATATTCACTCAATACCTATCTGACAAGGGGTTAATATCCAGGATATATCAGGCACTGGTAGCACTTCACAAGAAAAAAAAACAGCCAACCCCATCAAAAAAATGGGGAGAAGAAATGAACAGAAGCTTCCAAAAAGAAGAAATTCGAATGGCCAAAAGGCATATGAAAAGTGCTCTTCATCTTTAATCATCAGGGAGATGCAAATCAAAACAATAGTGAGGTACCATCTCACACCACAGAGACTGGCACACATCCAAAACAGCAAGAACAACCGGTGCTGGCGTGGATGTGGGGAAACAGGAACTCTCTTCCACTATTGGTGGGATGCCGACTGGTCCAGCCCTTTTGGAAAACAATATGGGCATTCCTCCGAAAGCTAGATATTGAGCTCCCATTTGATCCAGCAATAGCACTCCTGGGAATATACCCGAGACCAAAAAACACATAGTAGATACACTATCTGTACGTCTTTATTCATCTTTGTGCTATTCACAATAGCTAGGATCTGGAAACAACCTAAATGTCTGAGAACAGTGGACTGGCTAAAGAAACTGTGGTTCATCTACACTATGGAATACTCTGCAGCTGTCAGAAAAAAATGAAATTATGAAATTTACCTGCAAATGGATGGACATGGAGCCTATCATGTTGAGTGAAATTAGTCAGAAGGAAAAGGACAGATATAGAATGACGGCATTCATTAATAGGATATAAATTGATTCATGTGTTTTACTAAGTGTGGGCAATGGTAACGGCAGACCAAAACTCACCATAGAATATACACAAAGAGACTTAAGTGATAAACTCTAAATATCTGCAGGGCTAGTCACAATGTGTAAAAGAAGAGGAGAGAGATGTAGAGACAGAGAGAGAGAGACAGAGAGAGACAGAGAGGAAATGGGGGCACCTCTATTGGGGCAGCCTGGGGGTAGGCGGGAGGGGTGGGATACATTGGTGGTGGAAATGGGGCACTGGTGGAGGCATGGGTGCTGGAATACTGTATTATCAAGAACCAATTATGAGCACCTTTGTAATTGTGTGTCTCACGGTGGTATAATAAAAATTTTTTAAAAAAAAAAAAAAGAAATGGGCCCTGCCCTTATAGTTACACTCAAAACATCTGTGCTTATCCAAACTAAGGTGAGGCCGACTGTGCCTGGTCTTCCGAACTTTGACCACAGTAATATGCAAATCAATGATGTTGCAATGCAAATGCTAAATCTGTGATTGTTATCTGCTGCAATTACTCAGGAGCCTGCAAATGCCAGGTGATTTATGCTTGTACCCCCTCCACCCAAAATTGTATAAAAGGCTTAAACTGTGTTCACTAAGCAGGAACTGCTCTACAGAACACCCCCCCAAACCCCCCTCAACACTCCGCTCCCACTTCATTGGTATCTTTCTATCTTTCCATTCTCAGCAGATGCAAGGCAGAGTTTCTCCCAAGCCCATCCCTCTCCTTTTCGCAAGGATGAAGTCCTGCAAGATCTAGGTCTCCCTCATTTGTGCCAGGGACTGCTGGCCAGGGCCCCTGACAATAATATAGTCATCTGTTCTTATACATTTGGTTTTTCTAGATTTTGATTATTGTGGAAAGTGTTCCAAGTTTTGGTTCATCTTTCCCCCCATTTTTAGCTAGGCTTGAACTTTTCCCTCTTGTTAAGTTTTATGTGGTTTATATACCTTGAAAATTAACCCTTGAGTGGTGGGAAATATTTTTGTAGCAGTCCATTAGGTGTCTTTTTTTATTTCTGATCATAATTTTTTTTTGCTGTTTCATATTTGAATGTAGAAACATTTCTTTATATTTGTTTGCATTTGGTCGGCCAATAAAATTGGATTTCTGTGGTTTCTGTTGTGATGTCACCCTTTTTATTTCTGATTCTGTTTATTTGGGTTTTCTCTTTCCCTGTACTTACAAGTCTTGTCAATGGTTTGTCAATCTTGTTTATTTTTTCAAAAAACCAGCTCTTGGTTTCATTAATCTTTTGGATTGTTTTTTGGTTTCCAACTCATTGATTTCCTCTCTAAGTTTTATTTCCCTTTTTTCTGCCTGGGTTGGGCTCCTTTTGTTGGCCTTTTTCTAATGTCTCCAGCTGTGTAGTCAGGTTATTTATGTGGGCCCTTTCTTGTTTCCTGATGAATGCTTGCAGAGCTATAAACTTCCCTCTTAACACGGCTTTTGCCGTGTCCCACAAGTTCTTATAATTGGTGTCTTCATTTTCATTTGTTTCCAGAAATCTTTGGATTTCCTGTTTGATTTTCTTCTATGACCCATTTGTTGTTCAGCAGTGAGCTGTTCAGTTTCCAGGTGTTTGGTTTGACTCCCTGTTTCTGTGTATGGTTAACTTCCATTTTTAGTGCATCATGGTCTGAAAAAGATAGCTGACACAATTTCTATCTTTTTATTTTATTGAGGTATGCTTTGTGGCTCAGCATGTGGTCTATCTTGGAGAATGTTCCATGTGCACTAGAGAAAAATGTGTATTCAGATTTTTTGGCATGAAAAGCCCTGTATATATCCACTAGCTCTCTTTCTTCCATTTCTTCCTTCAGGGTCAATATTTCCTTGGTGAGTTTCAGTCTTGTTGATCTATCCATCATTGATAGAGCAGTGTTGAAGTCTCCAACTATTATTGTGCTACTGTTAATGTCTTCTTTGAGGTCTCTTAGCAGTTGTTTTATGTATTTTGCTGACCCCTTGTTGGGTGCATATATGTTTAGTAGTGTAATTTCTTCCTGGTGTACATACCCCTTGATTAATAGGAAGTGGCCTTCGTTGTCCCTTCTAACCTTTTTCAGCCTGAAGTCTATATTATCTGATACTAATATGGCCACACCAGCCTTTTGGAGGAGTTGTTTGCATGGAGAATGGTCTTCCAACCTTTGACTCTGAGTCTGTGTTTATTCTGATTATTCAGATGCGTTTCTTGTAGACAGCAGAATGTTGGGTTCAATTTTTTAATCCATTTTGTCACTCTGTGTCTCTTAATTGGTGCATTTAGACCATTGACATTGAGAGAGATTATTGTCATTGGATTTTGTGCCATCTTTCTTTTTGTGTTTGTTGTGCTTATGGGTTTGGTCGCATTACAGTAGTCCCTTCAGTCCTTCTTTTAAAGTTGGTTTTGAGTCCATGAAGTTCCTGAGTTGTTGCTTATCCATGAAGTTGTGTATCTTTCCTTCATATCTGAATGTGAGCCTGGCCGGATAAAGAATTCTTGGTGAAGCCTGCAGTTCATTGAGCCTTTTGCAATATCCCACCATTGTTTTCGGCTCGGAGTGTTTCATCAGAGAAGTCTGCTGTAAATCTTAGAGATGTTCCTTTGTATGTGATTTCCTTCTTTGATCATGCTGCTTTCCAGTATTCTATCCCTATTTATAGTTTTTGTCATTTTTATTAAGATGTGTCTTGGAGTATTCTTGTTGGGGTTTCTTTTAGCTGGTATCCTACAGGCCTCTTGGATCTTGTGGTAAGCATTCTTTAGTTCCGGGAACTTTCCAGCAATTATGGCTTTGACAGTTTCTTCTTCATCAGGGTTTTCTTCTTGCCCTTCTGGGACCCCAATGATCCGTATGTTGTTTCTTCTGGCTTCATCCCGATTATCTCTTGTTGTCTGTTCGGTAATTGTGAGCCTTTTTTCTATCTTCTGGTGTTGTGTAGAGAATCTTTTGGAACTCGTCTTCGAGATCACTAATTCTTTCTTCAGTAGCTATTATTCTGCTATGATGTTGGCCAATGAAATTGAACTGATGAATAAGCCTTTCGAGTCAATGCTAAGGAATGGTTTAACCTAGAATTTTTACAATATAATTTATGGAGTCAAGTCTGACATCAGGTTCTTTAATCCACATTGAATTGACTTTTTTTTGCATGGTATGAGATAGACCTGGTAAAAGGTAGATCTTTCATTTTTTCACATGTAGCTAACCAGATTTTCCAGCACGATTTGTTGATGAGGCTTCCCTTCTCAACTTCTTTTTACCTCCTTTGTCAGATATTAGAGGCCCATATATCTTCAAATATATGACTGGACTCTCAATTATATCACAATTCATTGAAGATAAACTGGGAGTCCATCCTTACTCCAGTATTGCACTGTATTCTTAAAGACAACATCAATAGTAACAATCCAATTGCTTAAATAAAGACCAACTTATAATGTTTTCTTTATTTAGGTAACGCAATTGCCTAAATAAAAACTAACTTCCTAATGTTTAACCTTAGGATTTTTTTTTTTTTTTTTGCATCACACCTGGTGACACTAAGGGGTTACTCCTGGTTCTTCGCTCAGGAATAACTCTTGGCAGAGCTCAGGGGACCGTATGGGATGCTGAGGAATCGAGCCCGGTAGGCTGCATACAAGGCAAATGCCCTACCTGCTATGCTATCGCTCCAGTCCCTAGAATAATTATTAAGATAGTTTTTACTCATGACCACCAAACATTTAATTTAGTTTATTTTCCAATATAAAAATCTTTTCAAAATTAATTTATCCATATGTTAAGCTAGTATTCCATAATTAAGGTTGCTTGTATAATTCAGTCATTTGTTGGTGATTAATATATACAAATGTTAACTCTGTAGCAAAATATTCTAACTATAAATGTTTTTTGTTGTTGTTTTCCAAAGATTTATTTAATTACTTTTTCTCCAAACAAGGGACTTTATTTCTTCTCAACGTTCTGCTCTCAACTTATTTGTCAACCATGACAAATTAAAGAAGCCACCACCAAGGTATTTTTCTTCTTACTCTCTATAGAATGGCTTTATTTTATTATTATTATGTTTTAATGATTTATTTTAAACACCGTGATTTACAAAGTACAAACTTTTTCACAATACAGTTGCAGGAAAGATTCATCATTCAGCACCAATCCTACTACCAGTGTGCCCCCACCACCACCAGAGACCCACATTTCCCTCCACTCTCCATTCCCCTCCTAATGCCTGCTCACTTAGCCAGCATCAATGATGTTGATCCTTACAGCTCATATAAAGGAAAAGTAATGATAAGGTCATGTCTTTTTTTTTCTAGGCTGATGTATGGGGAGTCTGTCCAGGTTCTGTTCCTTGATTCACTTTCTGGGTTTCCAGAACACAGTGAATTTCTACCGACGATCCCAGGCACACCATCACTACAGCTACTGACAACACTGATTTCACATTTATCTCAACATCTATTTAAGCTTTCCTATTCATACACTGAATAGGAACACACACTGAACAATCCACTCTATATTGGTTGTTGGAGTTAATTCACTAAATACGGTCAATGAACCTGGTGTTAGACAAAACTCAATGGAGATCCTAAAATTTCCATTGTGCCATTTGAGTTCACTGTATAGAAAAGAGGTGGTCCCCCTGACCACACCTCTTGACCACCCACTTCATATGTAGAAAATGTGATGGGATACGGTTAGATGAATATATTAGGTTTTGAGATAAAGCTCTGGCGCACTGGCCTGTACGCCACAGTGTGGTACATGGGACCCCCTCCACATATGGTCACAGCTGGTTACAGTTCTGAGCGGGACCAGCAGGCCTTGCTGGAGGGCACTGAGTTGGGGAGGGTGCCCCAGCTTCAGCTCCCCAGGGAGCCTGGTGGATTTAAATCACCCAGTTCTGCACACCTGGGCTTGAAACTCAACTATTCCATTGGGTGTGGCTTGGCTGAGCTGTGAAGTCCAGAAAGTGACTGCAGTTTTGATGCATAAGGTTTTCGGGCCTCTGGGGGTCTAACCCGGAGGCAGGGGGAGCCCAGCCCTGCCCCCCTCTCCAGGACCACTTATCAGGTCTGCACAGGCTGAGCAGGAAGTAGCTCAGCCATTATAAATGCTTTATTTGAGATACCAAATGTACTTTATTTTAAAATGGTGCTACTCTTGAAGGATACTACCAAAATCAGTAAATATATCTCTTTCTGAAGTTAGGACACATGCCAAAAAAATAGAATCAATTCCGAGTATTATATGGCCTCCGATATGGGTAAGTGTAATTTCGCAAGCCCACTCAAACTTTAGGGTTGCCCTGGTGTTCCCAGCACAAGTTTTGAGCAGCATAACATTCTCTTGTGCTAGCCCTAAACCTCCAGCACAATGGGCTGAGTATTGCTGAGAATGATCTTGGATTTACTGAGTAGTGCTTGGGAACACCATCCTCCGAAGAAAAAATCATGGAAAATAGAAATTAATTATATAGTTTCATAGAAAACTAGAAAGAATATAATGGCCACATTTTTAGGCTATCATAATGAATGAAATAACAAGACACATCATCTGCCTTTGTTTGGTTCTTGAATAGGACTAATTAATGCTCATGTTTATTCCAAGAATAATTTATGTGGGTCCGAAAGACAAGGATAAATTTTCAATTATTCCAGTAGATAAATTTACTGCTAAAATGTTACAAATTTGTTTTAGAAAAAATATGATTTGGGTAATTATAGTTAATATAGTTAATTGCAAAAAGTTAAGTCAATATATGAAATGAGAAGAAAAAGTTAGAAGTAACCATAATTTTGCATTAAGAGAGTCTAACCACTGATATTTTAGTTATTTGGCAGGTGGCAGTGTTTAAATTAGATTACTTTGCTGGGTAAACACGTCTCTAAGAACATATTCCTGGAATTAAGTTTCCTGCTGAGTCCCAGGTCTGCAAAATAATATTTCAGTCACCTTCTTTTTGATTTGATATGTGTGATTTTTTAAAAAAAAATTCAGAATTACTTTATTCAATAATTATACTTAATTTTAATCCTTAAATTTTCCTTAGAATTATTGAAAATCAGCATTTAATTTTTTAATTGGGAGAGCTACTATAAAATTAAAAAAATAATAAAAACAAGTTTTTTCATAAACCACAAATACCCATACTACATAATAGCTACACATTTGCAGTTTGAACTTTTATATTTTATAAAACATTTTTATTTCAGTGTCCAATTTAAAGGTTTAAATAAAGTGCAAAGATGTCTGGTATATAGTACAGTACCTTGCAAGTGTAAGAATTGGAGTAAATATCTGGTACTATCACTTGATCACTTGATATCACGTTATTCATCTATTTCGCGGCGCCAGTAATGTTTCCATTTGACCCTATCACGTGCCAGTGTAGCCCAATGGCATATGTCTGTTTCAGGGATATTAAGAGCTTTGAACTGTTTGTTTAGGGTCTTGATAAGGTGGGTGGCCACACGATCTTTTGGCTTCCTGAGGGATTCAATCCGTAACGGCTCTAATCCAATGGTGGTCTCCAGATCACATTATATGACCAGCCTATCTGATTTTCGATGTTCTGGCAGATGAGACAATGTCCTTGATTTAGAATAGCGACAGAGGTCAGAAGTCAAGATTTCTTCTCTCACTAGAGTGAGGCGTGATATTCCAAGCATGGCTCTTTTCGACTCCTCTTTGGGAAACCGAATGGTATTCTCATCCTGCTTTCGTAAGGTCCAGGTCTCTGAGACATATGTCAATGAAGGGAGAACAGTGGAGTCAAAGAGGTGTGCCCGGAGCCAGAGGTTCTTTGTTCTTTTAACTATTGTTTCAATGTTTTGTTTTGTTTTGTTTTGTTTTTGCTTTTTTTGGGTCTCACCCGGGTATGCTCATGGGTTTCTCCTTGCTCTGTACGCAGGGAATTACTCCTGGCAGTGCTCGGGGGACCATATGGAATGCCGGGGATTGAACCCGGGTTGGCATCGGCCGTGTGCAAGGCCAACGCCCTACCCGCTGGGCTATCGTTCCAGCCCAACTATTGTTTTGATTTTTTTGAAGGCAGTCCATGCCGCAGTTTTCCTCCTGAGCAACTCAGGTTTCCAGGTCGTTCATCATGTTGACTTGTCGACCTAGGGACACATAGCTGTTGCATTCAGAGATGTTTGTTCCATTGAGAGTGAATGGGGCCACTGGAATTAGTTCATTTCTCATGAACATAGTTGTGTTGAGATTCAGCTATAGACCTATCTTTCCACATTCTTGGTCAAAGTCAGCCAGAATTTGTGCCACTTGGCTGATGTTTGGTGTTATAAGAACGATGTCATCAGCGAAACGGAGGTGGTATAGTTACCTACCATCTATCTTCACTCTATTCCTTCCCATCTAATTGCCTCATGATGTTCTCGAAAGTGTGGTGCTGAAAACTTTTGGTGAAATGGTATCACCCTGTCGAACCCCTCTTTTGACATTGATGATTACTTCTTTATAGAATGGTGAGATCCTGGTGGTGAATCGTTAATACAGCTCACGAAGGATTTTGATGTATTGGGTTTGAATGCCCTGTTTGGCTAAGGCTTCGATGACCACTTAAATCTCCACAGAATCAAAGGCTTTCTTTAAATCAATGAACATGATACAGAGTGACATCTTGCATTCCCTACAAACTTCAATGAGAGTGGTTACCGTGTGGATAAGCTAGATTGTGCTAAATACTTTTCAGAAGCCAGCTTGCTCACATGGTTGTCCTTCATCTAATGTTCTGCCAATCCTGTTCAGGATGACTCAAGTGAACAGCTTATAGATGATGGAAAACAAGCAGATGGGGCAATAGTTGCCAATGTCGTGGATATCTCCCTTCTTGCACAGTAGAACTGTCCTGCTGGTTTTCCATTGGGAGGGCACCTTGCATTCAGACAGGTAGCGTGTGAAGAGCCAAGCCAGTGTATTGTTGAGTACTGAAGGCAGATTCTTCAGGTGTTTTGGTCTGACTTTGTCTGGGCCTGGTGCTCTCACATTCTTTACCGATGAAAAGGTATGTCGGATTTCAGAAGGGAGAGGTTGGGAATAACATATCCATCCTGTGGAATTTGGTATATGGGCAGGTGGAAGTGGCTATCAAAGAGATCTGAGTCATGGATAATCTTCTCCATTGCCTTCCTGGAAGATGTGATAGATCCATCAGGACCTTGTTGGGCAGTCATCTTGGTCTTATAGTTGGCGAAGGACAGGCAGGCATTGCGAAGTGCTTTTCCTGGCTTCTGCTGCATCTTCCAGTATTTCTGCTCGTCTCTCTTTGAGGTCTTCCTTTTTCGCTTCTCTGCACTGCTTTGCAAGCTTGGATGTTAACAATTGGTCTCCTGAGTGGACAGTTCCACAATGAAATTGACCACGTCATCTTCAATCGACGGTTTTGCCTGACCGATGTTGCTATTGTGTTGTCCCAAAATTCCAAACAGGATCAGACTGCCATTTCCTTTTTGCAAAATTCTACTTCACGCGGGAGAAAAGGCTGCAAAGTTAAAGAAGAGAACTCCCAGAATGACCACCAACTGGGAACTCTTTGGCACCACTGCGACACATGGGAAGATAGCATCATTGATTATATCGATGAAGAATACAACCAACTGGTTCAGCACCTCCAAGATTGTGTGAATAATGCAG
Organism: Cryptotis parvus; assembly: GCA_021461705.1. Lineage (NCBI taxonomy): Eukaryota > Metazoa > Chordata > Mammalia > Eulipotyphla > Soricidae > Cryptotis > Cryptotis parvus. The sequence continues at coordinate 407,977 of JAJIBD010000848.1, forward strand.
AGAGAGAAAAAGTCACAAAAGGATGCCTGTGTTCAAAACTCTTGAGCTCATTCGCCAACGTGGCAAGGAGTGGGCCTCAGGAGACCAATTGCTAAATTCTTAATATACTATTGTTTAAATAGATTGTTTTGGTCACATACAATTCTTATGTAAGAAACCCACATAGTCTAGAGTGTCAATCCTTACTTATATCTCTTTGTATCATATCACTGTATCACTGTCTTCTTGTTCATCATTGATTTGCTCGAGTGGGCCCCAGTAACATCTCCATATGTCCTGTCTTATGCTAGTAGAGCCCAAGGGTATCTGCTTGCTCCAGGAACATAAAGAGCCTCAATCCATTCCGGAATGAGGTCTATAATTGTTACTGGTATTTGATATATCAAATACAACACGGGTAGCTTGCCAGGCTCTTTCGTGCAGGTAGCATACTCTTTGTATCATAACTCATTAGTAAAAGGCCATTTTTTTGGTGTTGGCTGTTATGATAGAAAGAGATATAAGTAAGAATTGGCACTCTACAACAAGCTGAGTGCAAAGTTAGGAGTAACTCCTGAGCCTAGCTGAATTAGGCATAAGTGTTGATTGACAGGTTCTAGCTAGTTTGATATCCTTCCTGTTTAATCTACTTACAGTTTAAGGTAATTACATGTCCTCAAATCAGGGTTATCCCTTCTGTGTAAATACTGATGGAGGGTGTGACAGTTACAGGAGTCATTTTGACTTTCAATTAATAACTTATAAAATATTATTAAAATCTCTACTATGATTTCAATGTTCTAGATATGGAAGAATACCTCTTAATACGCACTGGTCCCTGCGCACGAAAGTTAAAATTTACCATGAGACCCACCGCCCTGAGTACGCTGAGACTACTGTATAAGATAAAAGGAGGGATCATACTAGTTTGCCCTTAAGCAGGAGAGCATGACCCTTTCAGTAAACAGAGGACAAGATACTCAGAATTACCCTAGTGCAGAATAGAAACAAGAAGGAACTCAGGGATAACATCTATACTGCATGAAGTTCATGAAATTAAAATGTGTTCCTCACATTAATATACATCCATTAAGATGTATTTCATTGTATTAGCCCCCCCTCTCTCTCTCTCTTTTTCTCTCTCTCTCCAGTGTTTTGACATAAGAGATAATCTCAGAGGAAGGGAATAAGCCCTGGTATAATTTTGTTTAGACCTGAAACAAGTGTGTCACCACCCTACATCTATACCAAGAAGCTGTTTCCTTAATCTTTGTTTACACTACCCTCCATGAAGATAGGATTATTTTTTTGGGGTACATATAAGGGGACTGACTTGAGGTATATCCATCTACTTTTGTGAGACACTTGGGCCCAAGTGCATGGTTGGAGTTCTGACCAAGAACTAGAGGTCTGGGGAATTTAATTATCTGGTATTTTAGTGGCGGAGCTTGTTTTATTACTGATAATTAGTATAAGACTTTTTGGAACTGCGCTAGACTCATGAGTTTTCATCCATTCCCTGCTGGCCTCGGATGTAGAAGGGAAGTCATTTTCTAATATTGTTGGGAACCCCAGCAGCTCTCCAACACATAAGAACAAGTTAACTAAGGCTATTCTTTTTATATATGATTCATCCTTTTTTTTGTCTATTCTTTACATCCCTTCTTTATCCTCAAGAATTTTTTATTATTCATCCTGATTATCATTCATTCTGGTACCTAACCTTTTAAATATTTGTCATATTATAATTATAATGCTGTATAATGAAGTATTTTCCTATATACACGGAAATAAATGGGTTCCAAAAGGCAGAATTCATACTGAAGAATTACATATATGATCCTAGCTCTTAGCGCTCTTAGCGCTTTGTAATTTTTGGTATATATAACATCTAGCATAATTTCTGGCTAAGTATTAACAAATAAATAAATGAATGAACAAATATTTTGAGAGTATTTAACTAAGAATCATATTTGATTCTTATTTCAAATCATTTCAAATATGATTTTCAAATCATATTTGAAAAATCTTAGGCTGTTAAATTTTTAGGTTTTTTTACTATGCAAAATATAACATTTAAAATGTAGTTGCTTCCATCTTGACTCCTCTACTTTGTGGTCCTAGTTCTAGAATATATATTAAGGAAGGACTATAAAATGATTGGCAATCTTGCAGGAATGATATTTTTAAAAATTTATCCTTGGCACAGACAAAATTGTGATCGCAACCTGTCACCATCCCAAACATCATTTGTATGGTTGAGAACAAAATATGTTTAGTGGGGAATAATTTTAGTAACAAAAAAATCACCCTGATTCTTAAATGGAAATGGAAAATTCCATGTACTAACAACATATCAAGGTTATCCACAGAAATGTTTATATATATATATATATATATATATATATATAAATAGCATACATATATATGTATAGATTAGAGATTTTTTGGTAATATTTCCACAGTGATGTCTAAAATAGAGTACAAACTCTTTTTAATGACAAATTCTATACCAAGGAAAGCCTAGAAACTCAAAAGGAAATAAAGCTGAATATTTATATGCCCAATGAAGAGTTAATTATATTTTAGGAAAGCTATATAATTTAAAGAGTTTTCACTTTAGTGGGGAATTTTTGAAAATTTTAGAAAGATGCATCCATAATTACGAATTTTCAGCTAGAGTGTGGAAAATTTCTTCCTCTCAAACATGTATTTTCATATCAATTACTACCTTCTCTTCCCTTTTTTTTGAACTGAGGGGAAATATCCATAGACTATTTAGAAAAATGGATAAATGTCGACATATAATAATTTCACTTATGTATATTTATTGAGTCAATTCATTTACGGGGCTGTGTATATTCATGGACACAATATCATGTCTCTTCAAAGCAGGTTTCTCTACCCCATCTAAGTAATCCTTCAACCTGAGTCCTTGGGGTTCTTCTCATTCAGTTTGCGTTCTTTTCTGTTCCCTTACTTGACTTCTCTATGTCCCATATGTGAATGAGGTCCTCCGATATTATCATTTTCCTCTCTGACTTACTTCACTTACCATGACCCTCTCCCTTTCCAGCCATATTATTATAAAAATAAAAAAAAATCACTTTTAGCCATCAATTTTTATAATATTTCAGCTTCCTTTTATTGAAATGTCTAGAAGTCTTGCACTTGTCTGTGCTGCTTACTAGGACTCAGGCACTTGTTTACGCTGTCTTTCAGATCACACACGCTATGATGATCATAGCCCAACAAACACATTTGACTTTGTAGGGCAGATAACAGGATTTAAATCCTGGTCTTATGCCTTTCAAGTCCATACCCAACTACTGAGACACATCTTTAGGCTCCACCTTATGAAGTCTTCAAAAATTAGTGTTTAAGATGTTAGACCAACAGGTTGGTGAGTACTGCCTGGCAGAGAAGGTAGTACCAACTGCTAATGCTTCAGGGTCCATCTACCATAATTCCCTTTGTGTGGGTTCCTAGGCTTCAGGCTGGGGTAGGGTCCCACAGGAGTTCATACACACCTGAATTTAAAAAGGACAAAAGAAGGAAAGTGCCTTCCATAGAGACAATTTGGACAGTGGAGGGAAAAGGGGGATTTTACTTGTAGAAAATGCACACTGGGTGGGAAAATGGACATTGGAACATTGTGTGACAGAAACTCAATCATGAGCATCCTTGAAACTGTAATTCATGCTAACTCAATTTAAAAAATAAAATAAGATAAATCAATGTTTGAATTAGGATAGTGAGTTAGTACAAAGGATGAGACACTTTGAGGTAGTGATCTTGGAAATCCCAACCTCCCACAGGGTCCTCTACCGGCCCCTAAAGAAAACAAATGTATATATGTATTGATCAATAAAAAAAGAACAGTTTCTGATGTAAGTGGAGTATGTGGTATCTATCCCATTTCACAGCTGAATCTACTAAAACCAAAGTCCTTTACCAGAAAAAAATTAAACTTATAATTCCACTAGCTTCAAATTTACTTTTTTCAATAAAGTAGGAAAGCAGGCAGCTGAGATTTTAAAGGAAACAGAATATAAAATGTCAGTCATAAACAAAATACCAGTAACATTTTTAACAAAGATTAAATTGATTTTACCATATATTAAAATAATTGTTAATCACAATTCACTTGACCACTTGATCACTTGAATCCTATTATTCACCAATTTGCTCGAGCGGGTGCCAGTAACATTTCAATTGGACCCTATCACGTGCCAATGTAGCCCATTGGCATCTGGTTGATTCAGGAATATGAAGAGCCTCGAACCTTTCCTTCAGGGTCTTGACAAGGAAGTCTGACCATCTTATAGGTGGGCGGCAATGTGATCTTTTGACATCCCGTGGGATCCAGCTGGTAACGGCTCTAGTCCAGTGGTCATCACCAAATCGCATTACATGTCCAGCCCATCTGATTTTCGATGCCTTGGCAAATGAGACACCGTCTCTGATTCTGGAATAGCGACAGAGTTCGAACTCCAGATTCCTTCTCTCACTTGAGTGAGGCATGATATTCCAAGCATAGCTCTTTCGATTCCTCTCTGGGAGACCCGAATCATAATTAAATCAAATATATCCTGGGGATGTAAGTATGGTTCAATCCACATAAATCAATTAAGATGATATACCACTTAACCAAAAGGAAGGACAAAAATATGTGATCATCTGAAAGACATAGAAAAACACTTGACAAGGCGCAACATCATTTCTGACATAAATCGTAACATACATAATCATGAACTACTACTCAACCGTGTTCAAAGTCCTAACCAGAGCAATTAGACAAGTATATAAAGGGATCCAAATTGGGAAATCAATAGTATAACTATCTCTATTTATAGATGCCATAACAATTCACTTGTAAAATTCAAAATTTCTGTTCAAAACAATTAAATATAATAAATAAAAGTTCCAGGCTGAAAAGTTTTATAAAAAAAGTCTGCTTTCTTTCTATATGCAAATAACAAACCAGCTGAAAGATGAATCAGAAAAACTTACAATCTCATCAAAAAGCGTTATATATCTATGAATAAATTTAACAAGGGAAGCGAAGGATCTATATATTGAAAACTGTAAAATGTTGTTGAAAGAAACAAAAGACACAGAAAATGGAAAGGCAGTTCATGTTTTTGCTGCAGAAGTTACTGTTAAAATGTTGTTTACCTAAAGCAATAAACAAACTCACTGAAATCACTATCAAAATCCCAGTGGCCAAAGAAAAGAAAAGAATTTCTTTTCAGAAACAGGACAAAAAAGTATGAAATTTGCAACTACAGCAGATCTGATTAGCCAAAATTTTCCTGGAAAAACGACAAAAGTGTGGGTATCATAGAGTAATAATAATTAAGATAGTATTATATTGGAATATATATATGTAATTGGAATAAATCTATATATAAACATATATATTCATGAACAAGCATGTATGAATCAACATGTCTAGATAGACATGTTGCATATGAAAACAACAAAATATTATTCAGTCATAAAAGGTAAGATATTGTTTGTTATAATATAGATTCAGAAATGTTATGCTTAGGGAAATATGTAAATTGGAGGAATATAAACACATATGATTTTAATCATACACACCATACACTGGGGCCAAATGAACAAACTAATTAAAACAGAAATGAACTGTTATATTATTTAAGCAAATTAGTGATTATCACAAAAATGATGTCCCAGAACAATGACTGAAGAAAGGGATTGTGGTATGTATACAAAATGGAATACTATTCAGCTTTAAGAAAGGATGAACTCATGTGAATTTGGTGTGCTGTGAATGGTACTTTGATGTGTAAAAACAATCAAAAGGACAGGAACAGATGCAGAATGAGATGCTCATATACAGGATATAAATAAACACAATAAGGGAATGAAATATGCCCAAAAGGAAAGGAACTGTAAACTGGTCTTTAGTAGGAAGCTTACTGGGCTGGTGAGGGACAAACGTAGAGGAATGCAACACTCTGGTGTAGTGTATGGTACTGGAAGACCTTAAGTAAGAAATCTTACATTAGCAGTTTCATAAAACATGGAACCTAAAGCATTTTTTTTTTTGCTTTTTGGGTCACAGCTGGCGATGCTCAGGGGTTATTCCTGGCTCTGCACTCAGGAATTACTCCTGGAAGTGCTCAGGAGACCATATGGGATGTCAGGAATCGAACCTGGGTCAGCCATATACAAGGCAAATGTCTTACCCACTGTGCTATCGTTCGCCCCCCAATTTTTTTTTAAATATCCTCAAAGGATAATGTAGTATATCTCTGAAAGTCATAGGAGAGTAGTGTTTCCTAAAAACCAGTAAGAAAAGCAAGTATTATTGGCAGTCTTGACCCCTGAGGTTGGATCTTAAAGACATGAATATTTAAAATCTGACCCTGTGCCTGGGAAGAAAAGACATTTTGTTTGAAGATAATGCCTGGAATATCTTCCCACTATAACAACAAAAGTCTTTTCTTTCTCATGGCAACCTACTCTTCTGCTATATTCCGTCCTGCTCTGTTACGTACTTTGCCTGAGTAGGAAGACATACAATAAACAGAACTGTGCAGAAGTGAATTAAGTACCAAAGTTTTAAAACTAAATTTATGATTGTCGTTAATTCCATTTTTCTTTAACATTCAATATAGTTTGCCCTTTATTAAAAATACATTACCAAAATTAATATTATATTATAAAGTTAGTTAAAAATTTTGCATCTTTATGAAAATGCAATTAGGTGAAGTTAGCAAAGGAAAATGTCTTTGAAGTATGTTGAAATAGGCTGGGGGATGTAGCTCGGTGGTAGAGCGCGCCGCATGAAGTATAAGAAGCTTCCATTCCAAAGTAATACTATTTATGAGATTTAAGACAATAGGGTATATTTATATATTTAAGATAATAGGACATATTTACAGCTAATTAATTTCATTAATTTGACATATTATGGATAGCAAAAGATTTGATAAGTTTGGAAAAAGAAAATATGTAACTATTTTTATGTACAATCCCTTGAAATTTATCCCAGTTTCAAGATGACACATTACTCCATTGGAGTCAAGTATTACCAAGTGTGTATGTTGAATAAATACAACTTCACAGATTGTGAGAACATAAATATTTTCAGCCACCAGATGGCAGAAATAAAGCCACAGAACTTTTGAATCTAGAATCAGATATCTAGAAATATGCAACTCAAGTTCTCCCGCCCTTCCTCTTCCTCCCTCTCCCCGCCACCATCCTAGTTTATTTTTAGTTAACCTGACAAAAATACATTTGTACAAAACACAGTTCTGTGTTAAGTAGAAAAATTGCTTTAATTAACAGCAGCTTTCCACTTGAATGGGTTGGCAACTCAGTTTCCCCAATTTAGATAGATTATGGAGTCATTTAAAGGACCATTACTGGAAACTAGCTACAAAGAAGTCTGGGTCATATTCCCTATTTCCTATTCAGTCGGCATCTCCTTCTAAAAGGCATTCTAAATCAGTACTGCCTATTTACAATGATAATGCCACTTTATTATTTAACATTCTCAATCTTTTATCCTCACTTTTTATTGGAGTCTCAGGGGAGGGAAGAGGATTAGGTCCACAACCAACTGTGCTCAAGGTTTATTCTTGTCTCTGTACTCAAGATTCACTCCTGGAGATGCTTCCTCATTTTTAAAGAACTTAGTAGTATCTAAAAAAGTTCGATTTGCTAATGTTAGTCTGTCATATGTATTTTGTTCTCTCCATTACTAATAACATGTGTATAAATACTAATATGCAATATAGGTAATATATTTAATATATAATATAATAAACTATTTAGTATATGAAAATATTTAATATATTTATATATGTAAATATATAATAATTTCATATTTACAAATATAAATCAATGTATCACTGTCTTCCCGTTCATCATCGATTTGCTTGAGCGGGCACCAGTAACATCTCCATATGACCTGTCTCATGCAAGCAGAGCCCAAGATACCTGCTTGCTCCAGGAACATAAAGAACCTCAAATCATTCCATCAGGTCATGGGAATGAGGTCTATAATTGTTACTGGTATTTGACATATCAAATACAACACAGGTAACTTGCCAGGCTCTGCCGTGTGGGTAGCATACTCTTGTAGTTATCTCTAAATCGAGCATCTATTGATGAACAGCACAGCTACAAGAGGCCGCGGGGCCGGGCTGTGATAGACTGGTCTGCTGGATGGAGTTCTGACGAGGGGGAAGTCCAGATGTGGAAAAAGGAGGCCCTCATGGAGTGGGGGGTCATCTGGCTTGTTGTGAGGCTCTGCTGGGGTGGCGGGTCAGGGCTAGAACCTGCCATCCCTCCCAGGCGCCTCATGAGCAGCTGGGCACAGGGAGAGCCAGTAGCAGCTCTGCCCCATGTCTGTGAGTCTCTGGATCAGCATACCTGGGCCGGATTAAAAAAGAATGCTGCAGGGTGGATCTCGATGAGCTGGGCTGTGATAGGCTGGTCTGCTGGATGGAGTTCTGACGAGGGGGAAGTCCTGATGTGGAAAAAGGAGGCCCTCATGGAGTGGGGGTCCTCTGGCTTGTTGTGAGGCTCTGAGCTCGGCCCGGCCCTCCCGGGCAGGCCCCGGTGCACCAGCCCGCAGCCCTCCGGGTGCCTGTCGGACCGCCCTCAGGTGCGCAAGTCTTTCTGGCCGTCAGCGCCCGGCTGCCCGCAGCCCGACCCGGCAGGGCCTCAGGGAGCCGGTGGAGGGGGATATAAATGTCACATATATAAATATATTAAATATTTTCATATATTAAAATATAGTATGTGTAGCTGTGAAATGATCATGCAATAAATATCTAACTTTGCAGCATATCCAGATTAGTTAGAATTTGATAAAAATTGAAGTAACATTTTATTAATGTAAATTAGTGATAATTATAATATTTACTATATACTGTAGATTATTCTGATTTAAAATTTTAATTTTTAAAAATCTATAAGTATAATGAATATCTATGCTTCATATTTTTAGTAATCTTAACTCTATTTATTATGTCAATTTCCCCCAAATCTTACAGGGATTATACATCTGTGTTCTGGTTCATACCCACTAGATACTCCTGTGTCTGCATTTAACCATTGCTTTATACACCTTTATTGGACAATAATTTATGAGTACCTACCTAGTTCCAAGAATTGAAAAATATTAAAAATTGGTCTCACTATGATAGACATACTGTCTGGTGAAGAACAGAGATATAAGATTAATAAAAACCATGTTTCATAGAGGGCATGAAATTTATGTCATGAATAAGGAATGAGGTAAAAATACATTTCGTTTTTCTTTTGCCATTCTTAACTGAATCATCCTAAATTATAAAGTTACTTATGACTAAGTTTCAGGCTGAGTTGCATACATTTGTGCAATTGTGAATAATTGAACAAATGAAGCAGTTCATTATTTTAAATATGTTAAATCATATATTATTTATAACAGTATTTAAGGGGTTTTTTTTTTGCATTTTGGGTCACACCAGGCTACGCTCAAGCATTGCTCCTGGCTTTTTGCTCAGGAATTACTTTACTCCTGGCTGTGCTTGGAAGACAATATGGATGCCAGTGATCAAACTCGGGTCAGCCACATGCAAGGCAAACGCCCTATCCACTGTGCTTTTGCTTCGACCCAGTGTTTAAGTTCTTAACTGTGAATTTCATTATGTGTAAAAGCATCTCAATTAAAAGGTACCAGTTTCCAACTTTAAAAAAGGGAAATTGGGAGAATCAGGAAAAGTCTATATCATAATTGGTTTGTGTCATATGTAAAAAATCTCATACTTTATAGATATTATATAGTGTTTTTACTGTATATAGTTGACAATACTCTTAACAGTTAGTATATATAAAAGATGATGGCTGGAGAGACAGTGCAGGAGTTAAGGTGCTTGACTTGTCCACACCACCTCTGATTCTATACTCATTACAACGTATATTCCCCAACTACCAAAAGGAGTAATCACAGAGCACCATTCCAGGATAAGGCCTGAGAATTGCCAGGTGGTGCCCCCAAACCAAATTCAATAAAAAAAAAAAGAAAACTGAACTAAGTGGTGCTGCAAATAAAATCATGAGTTTGGAGCCGGAGTGATAGCCCAGCGGGTAGGGCATTTGCCTTGCACAGGGCCGGCCCATATTGGCCCGGATTTGATCCCGGCATCCCATATGGTCCCTTGAGCACTGACAGGAGTAATTCCTGAGTGCAGAGCTAGGAGTAACCCCTGAGCATTGCCGGGTGTGACCCAAAAAGCAAAAAAATAAATAAGTAAATAATAAATAAATAAAGAAATAAATAAGTAAATGTTGCAGGACATCTAAAAGCATAGGCCTATGCATCTGCCCTGGATTGCCTCCTGCAGTTCAATTCATAGATAGGGGGGTAGTCTGAAGGTGGCAGTCTTATCTGACCATGTATTCTGTACTGGCTGGTATAAATATTCTCTCATGCTACCACAAGCATCATGGGACTAGCTAGATCTTACCAGCATATTTGCCTGGCCACGTTGGATCTCTAAGTAATTAGACCAGAGAGAAATGCTGTTTGCCTCCAAGCAAGCAAGCATGTCTCCCTGATAACTCAAAAGGCAACTAAAATACAAAACTACCGTGAAGTAGATGAGACTCTTGTAAAGGCTTGGAGAAATATTTAACTGGCATTAGTATTAGTCTTTGGTACAGAGACATGCCATCTCAGAAACCCCCTTCTCTACCCTATAAAGACAATTCCAGGCAGATTTTGGCTCAAGATATTAGGTGAGGTGCTGGGAGAAATTTCCTGAGGGCATTTGATCCTTCCTACCAGGGGAAGTTAGATTTAGCTTATAGCTTCTCCCAGCTCTGCTAGGGAGGCTTTTAATTAGCTCTGGGTCCTTGTAAACAGCCAGATGGCCTACTGAAGTTGCTACATTTCTATAGAGCTATCTTCCTGTTTTCATCTCTAGATAGCCCAGCCCAAAATGGGCTGGGCTGGGGAGTTTGGGTGGATTTCTAGCTATAAAATAAGCTGCAAGAAGAAAGCTCTATCTTTTTTCCCCTTTTTGCCATTTCGGCTTCCCTTGGTGTTTTGCTTCTCCGCCCTTTCCATTCTCTGTTGGGCCTCAACACGTGGTGGCAGCCATCTTGGCCTACACCTGGCTGGGGCCTAGCTGGGAACCCAGAGTCCGGAGGTTTTCCCTGCTCTTGGATTGTATATTGGAACCTGTGATTGTAAAGCCCTTTTTAAAACTGCATCGGATTCCTGAGTCTTCATCCATTCCCCGTCAGCTTCAGAGGTAGAAGGGAACTCACTTCCTGGCACTGTCAGGGACCCGGCAGCGTGCCCCGACAAGTAAATAAATAATAAAATGAAATCATGATAAACTATATCCAAATCACTATTTGGATATCTAGTTTACCTTCCTGCTGAAGAGATGTGAGTCGCAAAGAACGTAGAACTTTTGGGAGTAAGGGAGGTGAAGGCTAGAACTAGACGTTACCAAGGCTGATCCCAACTTTCACAAATACGGCATGCTTTTAAGTCATCTCTAGAGAAAGCAAATTATGAGCATTCATTAGCAAACTTGAGGGGCTTTATAGCAACAGCCATGAAGAGTTAAATATAGGGTAGGGAGCAGAAAATCTGGAAGACAGCTCAAGTAGCACATGCTTGGCATGTGAGATCCAGATCAGAAATACCTGGTTCCTGGATCATCAGAGGGTTGCCCATTGAAAAATAGAAACAGACAAAAAAGATCAAGTGAACTGACCGTAAATGACAATTCCCAAAAGCAGTCCCTCCACTTCTGATAGGGAGTTTAGGTGTAACTTACTGGTAGAGACATGGAGAAGGGAGCAAAAGGGAGAAAAATCATGAGTCAGCTCTGCAGAGATGAAACAATAAACAAGCTTAAAGTATTACATGACTCAGCTGTGAATAATCATGTTACCACAACAATGTAAACACTAAATCTTGATCTTACCTATACTCATTAAATTATGTTTGCTTTTAATGGAAAATCAAGAAAATCTAACGTACACATATTTATAAATATTAGAAGGGAAAGTAGTGATTTGGAATCCATTATAAATATTAGAAGGGAAAGTAGTGATTTGGAATCCATACCAGGTAAAGTAAATCCATTTGGATTTACTTTTTACCTGGTAAACCTGGTAAGGTGTACCAGGTTTGCTTTGTGACCATGTGACACATGGAGTTTAGGAAAAGGAACATTCTTCACAGACTCGACATCTCAGGAAAGATGAGTCAAATGGGTGATAGTTTATATATGAAGATGATTAATAAGTGAAGATGGTCAGGACTTCAGCATGTAGGAAATGTTTTTGGGGAAAAATGTAATATTCCAGATAGTGAGGGAAAATCTGTAAAGAAAATTTGTGAAACAGTCAGAAATTAAAATTAATATAAAAATAATACAAATAGACTAATGGGGTTTTAGTCAATTAAAAATTTAATAGAGAAAAAATATGTTGGTACAGTTTGGGGAATCTATTTGATGTCACCTCGGAAATATGTTGATGTTTAAAAATCTTAACCAGGTGATTATTAAGGTATTATGAACTTGATAACTTTTCTATTCCTGATTAGAAAGGTGACCGCTACTAATGACAAAGGAAGATGATGCAAATTTCTTTTGAAAACAAAACAACTCATTTCCCTTATCAAAGGTTTGGTTGTTGGGGCTGGAGCGATAGCTTAGCGGGTAGGGCGTTTGACTTGCTCGCAGCTGGCCCATGCTGGCTTGGGTTTGATCCCCGGCATCCCATATGGTCCCCCAAGCACCGCGAGGAGTAATTCCTGAGTGCAGAGCCAGGAGTAACCCCTGAGCATTGCCGGGTGTGACCCAAAAAGAAAAAGAAAAGGGTTTGGTTGTTAACCGATTGATACAACAGGCTACTGAACAACTCACAACAGTTCATGAACCTTTTTGCCCTTACATGCTCACAAGAAATTGGTGATTTCAGTAACAAATTTCATGCTTTCAAGTCAAAATAATATTATATTCAAACATGTTTCTAGGACCATTTTTTCCTAGCTCCCTGCACCTGAGTGCTGGCAGGCAAAGAATAGAGCAGAGGTCAGAAGCAAAATGAAATTGCTTTGCCTCGGGGTAATCACAAATTTTCTCAGTGAAGTCAACCAGAGAATTCTGGCCCACACACTCACATTCAGTGTTGGCACAGCATTTTCCCCCTTCTGACCTTCGCATAATTCATTTAAGAAAGGAATACCTTCAAGTAGGTCAGTTCCTATACACACAATATGGAATGTGTTTGTTAAGGACAGGAGAGAGAAATAGATTGCCTAGTTTAAAAAGTTGACATTTGTCCTAATTCTTGAACTGCAGACTTTACCTTTTACTTCACCTTACTTAATTTAGGTACCAAAGATCCTAAAGCCTTGAGAGAGGTAACCTTACCCTACCCATCACCAATTCCTTTTTAAAATTTACTTATTTTGTTCTCTTGCATTAACATATGTCTCAGAGACCTATGCCCCATGAAAGCAGGATGAGAATGCTATTTGGGTCTCCCCAAAGAGGAATCGAAAGACCTATGCTTGGAATATCACGCCTCACTCAAATGAAAGAAGGAATCTGGAGCTCTGACCTCCCTCACTGTTCCAGAGTCAGGGATGCAGTCTCTTTTGCCAAGGCATCGAAAATCAGATGGGCTGGACATGTAATGCAATTTGGAGACAACCGCTGGACTAGAGCAGTTACTAACTGGATCCCACAGGATGTCAAAAGATCACATGGCCGCCCACCTACAAGATGGTCAGACTTCTTCGTCAAGACCCTGAATGAATGGTTTGAGACTTCATAATCCTGGAGCAACCAGATGCCATTGGGCTACACTGGCACATGATAGGGTCAAATAGGAATATTACTGGCGCCGCTCGAGCAAATCGATGAATAATGGGATGTCATGTGATCAAGTGATTAAACACCCAGATGTACAATGTTGTTCAAACAGTTGTTTCAGACCTAGTGTTCCAATACCACCGGTGTGACCTCCCTTCACCAATGTTCCCAGTTACCCCCCAACCTCAGCTTCTCCCCTCAGGTATGTAACAAATTTACTTCATATTGCTTGCTCCAACAAAACTTAAAGGACAGAATGATCAGAAAATGCATCGTTAAAGCCAATTTGCCTTATCAGCCTCTTTTGATGATGTAATTGTAGTTACTTTCTTTTTTTTTAATTTTTTTATTATACCACCGTGAAACATACAATTACAAAGGTGTTCATAATTGGTTCTTGGTAATACAGTATTCCAGCACCCATCCCTCCACCAGTGCCCCATTTCCACCACCAATGTACCCCTCCCCCCTCCCGTCCTCCCAGGCCGCCTTAATAGCAGGTACCCCAGTTTCTTCTCTTTCTCTCTCTATCTCTCTCTCTGTCTCTGCATCTCTCTCCCTCTTATTTTACACATTGTGGCTAGCCATTGTAGTTACTTTCAATAAAACATTAAGTCACTGGAAATCTTCATTGCATGGTAAAAACAAAAAGGAACTTTTGACTTTTTAAAACTTATTATGCAGTTTGAAATTTTCAGAAATTTATTTTTTTCATCCTTCTGTGCTTACTAAAAACCTTCCATTTCCCTCAGTGAAACTATTTTGAATTTCCTCTGAGATTAATAACACTTATTCCAAAATAATGACTGTATTGAAGTTTCCTCAACTACATAAAATATGATTGTTTTCTTCTTCCATAATTGTAGCCCAACATTTTTAATGCATTCTTACTTTTCCTTCTTTGGTTCCCCAAACGCTGCAGGCATAATCACCACCTGAAGGGAGAGGTTAACCAACAGATCACAGGGGGCTGTCCTCAAAGTTTGTGATTCAGTTAAAATTTGTCATTTCCAACAAGTCTGTTGGTAATGAGGATGCTACAATTAGGGATGATACTTAAGACCTCTGATCTAATGCTTGGCCTCGCTACTACCAGCACTAGGTACATCATGTCTGATTTCTCTTCTAAGTGAAATAATTCTTAGTGGCCATTTCACACAGGGTTACATAATACACTGTTACAGAAGCAGGAGAGTGATAATCTAGATTTAAACCGAATTCAGAAATCATTCTAGGTAAATATCTAGTGTGTGACAGGTACCTCACTAAACATCAGAAGTTTCTGGTTTGGGGTTTGGTAGGTGGGCCACATGAGTGCTGCTGGGGATGGAGATGGAGTGGTAATAATCCCAGCATTGGTTAGGGGCCCATGAGGTATGGCATCTGTTGACCTAACTAAGGGATCTTATATACAAAACATGTGGTCAGCCTATTGAGTAATCTCTCTAGACCCTGTATTTCTGGTCTAGATATGATTTTCTGGTCAATATATGATTTGCAAAGTCATATATATGAGATCATACTAATATCTTATTAACATGCACCATTCTTGTTTCTCACTCAAAGCAAAAAGTAACTAATAGTGCATGCTATAATGAGAAATCAGCTCAGAAGTATTAACGAAGAAACACAAACACACACACACACACATACACACACACTGCAAAAAAGAAATACTAGTTTGATGTTTCTGAAACATGAAATAATTTTCTTTTTCTTTTAAAGAAAATTCTTGCATTTATTAAATGCAAGAAAAAATAAATGCAAGAACCGAGAGCCTACTTCCTCCCAAGAGTACCTGCCCACATGGCAGAGCCTGTCAAGCTACCGTGTTGTATTCAATATGCCAAAAACAGTAACAATAATAATAGAACACATTCCCAAGATATGTGAATGGTTTGAGGCTCTTCGTGTTCCTGGAGCGAACAGATAGATGCCCTTGGATTAAACTAGCACGCAACAGAGATGAAAGGAGACATTACTGTCTCCCACTAGGGCAAAGAGATGAATAATGGGAAGACAAGTCTTATGAGTTATAAAAATGATTTAAAAAGAAAAATCTAAAGTGTTCTCTAGCAAACTAGAGAAAGAGTGAAAGAAACCAAAAGTTGTTATATAATTTTAGTTAAGGATACTTTCTACTCTCTTTAATTAGGCCAACAAGAACTTAAAGGCAAGTTATTCAAAATGAATATAATTTTCATGATGATAGTACAGAATTAAAACATTTCATAATTACTGATAAGCAGGCCAGTAAGAAAAGTCAGACTGCCACATGAGAGCACAAAAGGTCAAAGCAGAATCAAAAACCAAAAACAAACTTTTCTGACTTTTTCATTAATGTATTAAATATTGCGAGCAAATTAAGTGTGAATAAAGCTGGAAAGACAGATACATTGTCTATATTCTAGAAAAATTCTTGTATGTGACTAACATTCCTTATATTTTCAAACAATCCTGAATGAATTCAGTAAGTATGGAGGAAATCAACAGAATAACAATGTAGGGCTGGAGCGATAGTCCAGCGGGTAGGGTGTTTGCCTTGCACACATCCGGCCCATGCAGGCCTCAGTTCGATCCCGGTATCCCATATGTTCCCCGAGCACCGCCAGGAGTAATTCCTGACTGCAGAGCCAGGAGAAACCCCTGGGCATCGCCGGGTGTGACCCAAAAAAAGCAAAAAAAAAAAAAAGAATAACACAGTGGGGGAAAAGCAATAAAAACCTGTTATTTAGAGCAGGTCTTCAAATATAAGGTAAACTTTAAGATGACTTGTACAAGGTATTTCAGTAAAGTCAAAATAGTATAAAGACTGTGTTGGAGAAAGGCTAATTGGCTTTACACAAGGCAGATTATATTGCAGATTATTTTGAGAGAAGCATAGTAGAATAAGAAGTAGGTCTGACTGAGTGAGATAGCAGGAATTAAATGGAAAAAAAATAAGCAAGAAGGCTTTGTGATCCTTAGTCTTAACAGGATTGGTTCTTGTCTGTGAGCTGTCTATGAAAACAGACATTTTCTTCACTTCCCAGTCAAGTTCCATCATCTGTATACTAAGTGTGTTCTTTTATTCCAATGTATGAAATAAGCAAAACAAGATGTCAAGGTTTTAAGTCTCAGAACATGGAGTACAGTGGAATTTGTATACAAATATAATGTTAGAAAGGGCAGAGTTGGAACAAAAATAAAGGTTAAACTCTTGCACACATCTAAGCTATGATGTAAGGGAAACTGGGGATGAGGAGTTTTAATATAAGAAATTAATGGAGATAAAGTTTATATAAGAGGCAACAGAAATAGAAATATTTAGAAAAGAAGGTATAAAATATTTAGAGAGCCTAAAACAGAATCTATATTTGAAATGCAGAAGAATGATGACTTGAGCAAAAGGAAGGTAGAGAAAAATCTGCCAAGAACAGAAAGGGGGGAGAGAGACTTTAACAAACACACTTCTTGGCTGTCAGAAAATTTACTTACTTACAGCTCTGTTTTAGGTTAGTTGGCAAGAACCTGAGGCCAATAAAATGTTAAACTGGAAAAGGGGTGGGAAGAATTTGTCACTGCAGTAACATAATATAATCTATCATATTTTATTTAAACTTTCTTTTTATAATTACTTCTGAAAGATTTTTTTTTGTTTTTGGGTCACACCCGGCTGTGCTCAGGGGTTACTCCTGGTGCTTTACTCAGGAATTACTCCTGGCAGTGCTTGGGGGACCATTTGGGATGCCAGGGATCGAACCGGGTCAGTCACGTGCAAGGCAAACACCCTTCCTGATTTGCTGTCACTCTGGCCCTACTTCTGAAAGATTTGAGGTACAACTAACCATCATTAATAATTAAGGTCCACTAAAAATTAGAAAGAAGAAAGAAAAACTTAAGGTTACTTTATATCAACACTTTTTTTGGGTTATGTTTTTATTTAGTCCCACATGCTGTGGTGCTCAGTGCTTACACTTTGCTTTCTGTTCATGGCAGTATATTGGGTATCAGAGATCAAACCTGGGTTGGCTGTCTGAGAGGCAAGCAAACATCTTACTCACTGTCCCATCTATCGAGGTCAACATTGCTTTTAAACATTGTACTAAAAGCAACTTGCCAACACAATAAGGCAGATATAAGAAACAAACAGCAAAATGAAAGCATTGAGACTGTTATTATTGTATGTGATCTTTTGACTCTAATTTTAAAGAAAAAATAAATAAAAAGAGAACTTCATTTATAGTTGCACTGACAAAAATAAGTCGATATGTTGATTTCTCTTCATGAGCACAAAACGCATTTAAAAACATAGTTTTGGAAAGAACATAACTCTTGAAGTACCAGTTTTTGACAGACTTTCTCTGAAAATACATAAAAGAAGAGGAGGAAACAGTATAATATTTTGATTATCAAAAACCAGGACAAACTCCCCTTCATACAGAATTCTGATATTAATCAAAATCCAAGTCATAAATCATGTATATAATAGCTAAATATATGATGAAAAAATTGACTTTTCCCTCCAAACCCTAACACCATCTGATCCTGAGAAAAAACACATACAAATCTCAAATGAGAAGCATTCTGAGCAGTAGTAAGTAATCCTTGGAATAGTCTAAAGTCTGTCACAGCCAAAAGGAATTTATTGAGAGATGAAGACATGGAGACTAAATGTTGGAAATCTGAATCATTTCTGCTACATTTCTGACCCCTAAGGATGGTAGACAAGATTAGAGAGACTGTGTCGGTATGAGTCTGGACAAAGTGGAATTTTACCAGATCTTTAAGGACAAGGCTCCCTGCTACAAAGAGAGCACTTTATTGACTTCAATACTGAGTAAATTAGTGTTCTATTTCTAACTAGATAATTAATATTAAAGTTTCCTTAGTTATTGCTTAATTAAACTCTCTGCTTTTACGTTTGGTTTTGGGTAGACACTTGGTGGTGCGAGTTAACAATCGACTAGCAATGGTAGCCATAGAAATAAATGCAGTTTCAATTCAGCAAATGAAGAAATAATTATTATTTGCAAACACATAGTTCTTTCAGGAACCTAGAATGTAGTTATACCAAAGTACTAAAAATGAACTCTGAACTATTCAAGTGTTTCAAAGAGTCTATAATAACCTGTGAGATTGAGGTTAAATCTGAAGGATACTCGTCATCTAAAATATAGACCAGTCTAAGGAGCTTCTATTTTAATAATTTCTGGAGTTATGTATACTTCATTTTATATATTTAATTATATATTTAATTGCTTTTTAAAGATAAAAAATATATACCATATTCTGTGGGTTCTTGGTTGTGATTTATTACTTATATAATAGCTTCTCTATTTTAGCCTATTAACTTGGCAGGAATTTAGCATCATGTAGCTTCACAGTAGCATAAAAATGTTGTGTCATATTGTACAGGTATCAATTGAATATGCTTATAAAAATAATTCCACATTTGAGTATTTAAAAATTCAGGTTATTTTCAAAGCAGAACTCTGAAGACTGTTACGTTGTTACTTAGAAGAATATGAAAAACATACAAATATTGGGGCAGTCTACCTGACTAATGTAATAAGTAATATGTATACACAGATATATTGCATAACTTCAATTACTGATAGAAATAATAAATATACAACTAATTAAGAATCTGATTAAAAATGTATAAGAAGCAGCAATGTCTATTTGTAGTGGGCATCTATTTCAGAATTCAAAAAAATGCAGTTTTCACCTTTTAAAATACTTTCTAGAGCTAGAACCAGAACCTTCCCTCCTCCACCCAAGACTGTCTAGATCAGCTTCACATCTTGCCTGGGAGGGACCTGTTCTGTATGTTCACACATCTGGGGGCCTCTGGGATTCTGGTTCTCCATAGTCCTCTGTTCAAGGGGCATGTTAGAAGCACCCACTTCCTGGCCATGCTCAGATTTTCAAAAAATTTGGTGGGAGGGGGCTGAAGCGCTAGCACTACAAGGAAAGCACTTGCCTTGCACAGGTCCTACCAGGGCTCAATTCCTGGCACACCAAGATGTAGGGGAGGAAAAATCACCCTGTCCCCACCTGGTTGTGACTGACTCTTCCTCTCCTCCCTCCCTCCCTTGCCCACCCCCTCACGGCGCCCCCCCACCGCATCTGCCTGCCAGTCAGGTTCTAGTCTCAAGGGTCCCTTGAGCCCTGCCAGGAGTGATCCCAGTGTATAGCCAAAAGTCGTCCTGAGTACCAGAGGGTGTGACTCAGACACCAGAATATAAAAATTAAAAAAAGAAATAGAAACAAATAAAAAGCTGAGTAAAGCCGGGTGGGAGACCAAAGAGATAGTTCAATGGGTAGGGTACTTGTCTTGCACAGAGCCAACCGGGATCTAACCTTGGAACCCCACAGTGTCACTGAGCACAGCCAGGAGTGATTTCCTGAGCAGAGAGCAAGCACTCAGCTCTGACCACCCCTGGGTGAGGCCCAAATAAACAATAAAAGCAAATACCAAGGTGTGGGGGGGAGGAAAAATCACCCTGGCCCCACCTGGTTGTGACTGGCTCTTCCTCTCCTCCCTCCCTCCCTTGCCCACCCCCTCACAGCGCCCCCCACCGCATCTGCCTGCCAGTCAGGTTCTAGTTCCTCACTGCTTATCTCCAACCCGTGGCCAGACTACAAACATCCTATTTGCGTCTGTGGGGTTCCAGGTGCCAGTCACTGTCCCAGCTCTGACCCCAGCTCTGTTCCACTCCCAGACACACTGGTTTCTGCACAAAGACTTCGCCCTTCAACCCCCAGCATTGTCCTCTGTCCTCCCAATACATCCACAGGGCAGCTCCTGTGTCCCCCCCACCAGCACCCCACCTGCTCTGTCCACCCTCCTGTGGCAGTTTACAAGTCCATGGAGCCCCAGTTGAAAAGTTCCATCTTTCCCCTATGGGGACAGACCCACTTTCCTTTTTTTCCCCTTAATTTACATTTTTTTGGTCACACACACACACACACACACACACACACACACACACCTGACAATGCTCAGAGGTTACTCAGGAGTTACTCCTGGCTCTGCACTCAGGAATTACTCCCAGCAGTGCTTAGGGGACCACATGAGATGCCAGGGATTTAATATAAGTAGGTCACATACAAGGCAAATGTATACCACCAAGAGAGTATATCACCTGCTCAGCAGAGCCTGGCAGCAAGCTACCCGTGTCTTATTTGATATGCCAAAAACTAGTAACAATTATAAACCTCATTCCCATGACCTGAACAAATGGGTTGAGGCTCTCCAAGTTCCTGGAGCAAGCATATGCCCTTGGGCTACAACAGCACATACTGGGACATATGAAATGTTACTGGTGCCATGCAAGCAAATTGATGAACAATAGGAAGACAAGTGAAGTGATACAAGTGATGTATATTTAATTATACTTATAATCATATGGGTGGAGTTCTGATGTGGAAGTCCAGATGTGGAAAATGGCAGCACACATGGAGTGGGGGGTCCTCTGGCTACTTGTGAGGTTCTGCTAGGGTGGTGGGCCAGGGCTAGAACCCGCCATCCCTGCTGGGTGCCTTGCAGAGATGGGTGCACATCTCAGCTGGGTACAGGGAGAGCAGGTAGCAGCTCTGCCCCATAATTGTGAGTCTCTGGATCAGCATACCTGGAATGGGCTTGAAAAAGACTGCTGCAGGATGAGCCTCAATGGGGCTATGATCAGCTTTTCAGCGGGGTGGAGTTCTTGGCAGTCTCTTTCAATCCCATCCCAGGTATGCTGATCCAGAGGCTCATATATGGGACAGAGTTGCTAATGGCTGTCCCTGCTCCCAGCTGATCACGAGATGCCTGGGAGGGATGGTGGGTTCTAGCACTGGCCTGCCATCCCAGAGGAGACTTGCAGAAGCCAGAGGACCCCCACTCCATGAGAGCTGCATTTTTTCACATCTGGACTCCCCTCTCTTCAGAACTCCACCCAGCAGAAGAGCTGATCACAGCCTGGAGGTTCATCAATAAATGCTGGAGATCAGATGTAACTACAAGATATATCCCACCTGCACGGCAGAGCCTGGCAAGCTACCCGTGTCATATTTGATATGCCAAATATTAGTAACAATTATAGACCTCAATCCCATGACCTGATGGAATGGTTTGAGGCTGTTTATGTCCCTGGAACAAGCAGATGCCCTTGGGCTCTACTAGATGTGACAGGACATAAGGAGATGTTACTGGTGCCCACTCGAGCAAATCAATGATGAATGGGAAGACAAGTTATACAAGTGATAATTATACATTTAATTATATATTGATATGGTTACTTATTTAATATATAATACTCTCTCTTTTATCCCCTAAGTTTGGAGTTATGAATCTTAACATTTTGTTTTAGAACATTGAAATTAATTTACCTTTCTTGCCCTGTTTCAGTCTGATCTCTAAACTGGGAATATTGACATTATTATACTCATAGTGACTTATTTCTGCATCAGAATTTCTCAAAATATTTATACATAATATACATATATATTTATACATATATATATTATGATACCAATATCCAAGGTCAAGAGAAATGTGGATCAGGAGGTCTTATCAAAGGTGGAAATTACCACAAACATGTGAGAGTCAGAGTTAGGTAAGACAGAGAAGGAAACAGTGTGCCAATAAATGTCAAAAGTGCTGTTACCCACATAGAACTAAGCATTAAACACAAGCTAAGAGATACACATGATAAGCTCTAAGTATATGTATTACAATCCACAATATGTAAAAGAATGCAGAGAGAAAGAGAGCAAGAGAAAGAGAAAGAGAGAAAAGAGATAAAGAACCTGCCATAGAGGCAGGCTAGGGAGGGGAAGGGAATCGGGGACATTGATGGTGGGAAATGGGCACTGGTGGAGTGATGGGTGCTGGAACACTGTATGGCCAAATCCAAACATGAACATTTTTTAATTGTATATCTCATGCTGGTATAAAAAATATATTTAAAAATAAAGTTCAACATTTTAAATAAAAAATAATAAAAATCCAGTTTTTAAAGCTTGCTAAATACAAAAAAGCAGCAAGATTTGAAATAATTATGTAATTTTCCTTACTGATTTTTTTTATTGTTCTCTCTGGATTTAATTAGTTTTATAACAGTTGCAATTTATGTATTCTTGTTAAATAATTCTGATTATTGTGTTGAAAAGTAATGGTTATTTTCTGAGACTGCAATTTAATTGAAATGTGGCTTCGCTAGAACCTAGCTTATCGCTAATGGCAAGTGTGGTCACCACCCTGATGGAAGGGTGACACAAGGGAAAAGATCATGCTCATTTTCTTTTCTGAGAAAGTCTCAGAAAATTGCTTACATGTTTTAATTCTGTTTTAAAAGAAATAATGAAAGAAAAAATTCTTTTAAGAAGGGAAACTACTAGAGTTTTAGCAGAAATGTAAAAGATAAATGAAGTATTAGAAAGTGAAACAAAGTCATCAAGCGAAACAAATTTTAGGTCATTCTGACTAATGGCAATGTAAAAATAAATTGCAAAAGAGTGAGAATTGAAAGACAGACACTGTTACTAAATTTATTTTTTAAACTCAATTAATGACAGTGAGTAGAAAGAGCAAATGGGAGGAACTGTTAGAGGTATCACCTGTTGCTAAACCAAATATATGTAAGTACAAAAGAAGGTTTTCTAAGTTTCTAGCTTGGGAAAATGAATAGATAATACAGCAAGAAATTGGTGTATTTCTTGGTGTAATACAATTGACCAAGAAAATATAGAAGGACCAAGAAAACGAGGGTTGGGCGAGATCATCACTTTGCCTAGAAGTTTGACATTCCTATAATACATCTCTGTGTAAACATTACATGGTCAGTACATATCTGGCTAACCTGATCCATTCATTGACCCATGTGAGGGAGATCTGGTAAGGAGACATGTTTAGTAGTCACTAACAGAGACAGTGGGATATACTACAAATTCTACCAAAAAGAGGACTGTCAAAGGTTTGCTAGAATTGACAATGCACTTAACAGTTGTCATTTGAGATCTTCATAAAAACAATGAGAGGAAAGCAACTAAAGAACAAACGTATAATTTTATAGTAAACTTGCAAAGAAAACAACAGAAAAATAAGATCAAACAAGAGTTTGATATAGAAACCATATATATATATATATATATATATATATATATATATGTGTGTGTCATCTAAAGGGAAAAATAGGGTTTGAAGTAAGATAAAGAAAAAAAAGGAATAAAATAAGGAAATATTTAAAATGAGACAGGAAGGAATGATATTGAAGCTGAATAATGCCCTAGTCTTGGGATTCCAACTTGGATTCGTAAAATATATAGTCGCAGTAAAATTATGCAACATTTATAATACATTTATCTGTTAATACAGCATGTTTATAAAAATGTACAAAATCATTCCTTCCACTTTTTTACCTCTTGTAATTAGGCCTATTTCATACATTTTATCAATCTTCATGTACTATAAAAATCACAAATGTTTGATACTATGTAGAGTTCATCTCGGTAACTATTTTCTTCCATTAATCCTGAACTATTTACTCTAACTTCACTGTTTCTAAATTATACCATTTGTATCATTTTGTCACATTTCCCAATACCTCCTCAAAATATTCTTTTCTTCCACTTTACTTAATGACATCAACAGCTTTATTTCATCAACTTCAGAATTTCATGTCACAAATACAGAGCTTTGACTGCTGTAGACTGAAGAAAGCAGAGCGAAAAGGAGTGAATAAGGGAGAGATATGAACACATCCTCCTGGCAGCAGAGCAAAAATTGCATCTAAATCTGAATTTCATGCCAGATCCTGCATGAAATTCACTGATAAAGGTCACCAGAGAATCCAGTCATTTCCAGGAGAGCTCTGCTTATAGAGCAAGGAACAGTAGCTGGGATTTAAAGACTAAGAGGTACCAAGGGTCCAGGTATTGTCTATCTCTGAATCCTCTAGGAACAAGAAATAGTCTTAACATAAATTCAACCTTTTAAAAATTAAGTCTATGCATTAGCACATATACATTGAATAAAGGAATATGAAAATGCATAAAGTACTACTTGATCACTTGATCACTTGAATCCCATTATTCATCGATTAGCTCTAGCGGGCGCCAGTAACATTTCCATTGGACCCTATCATGTACCAATGTAGCCCAATGGCATCTGGTTGATTCAGGAATATGAAGAGCCTCAAACCGTTCCTTCAGGGTCTTTACAAGGAAGTCTGACCATCTTGTAGGTGGGCGGCCACGTGATCTTTTGACATCCCGTGGGATCCAGTCGGTAATGGCTCTAGTCCAGCGGTTGTCTCCAAATCGCATTACATGTCCAGCCCATCTGATTTTCGATGCCTTGGCAAACGAGACAGCGTCCCTGATTCTGGAATAGCGATGGAGGTCAGATCTCCGGATTCCTTCTCTCACTTAAGTGAGGCATGATAGTCCAAGCATAGCTCTTTCAATTCCTCTCTGGGAGACCCGAATAGCATTCTCATCCTGCTTTGGTAGGGCCCAGGTCTCTGAGGCATATGTTAATGCAGGGAGAACGGTGGAGTCAAAGAGATGTGCCCGGACCCGGAGGTTCTTTGTCCTTTTAGCTATTTCTTCGATGCCTTTGAAGGCATTCCATGCCGCTCTCTTCCTCTACTACTATCAGTCTCCATACTAGTTATGCACACCATTCAAAAGTAGGATGATTTAATACAACCCTTGCAGTAAGATACAAAAGCCAAATTAACAAGTGTACAACAAAAAAAAAACTTCAAAGGTGGACTAATAAATATGACAGAACTCTCCAACCTCAAAAAGCTGAATATAAATTCTGAAGTGCACGAGACATTTTGTAGGATAGACTACATTCTATGATAAAAAATAGTGGCCATAAATGAAGATACAAATTATGTCAAGGCCTATTTTTAATATAATCTTATTGCGAAGGTATAAATAAATTAGAAAAGCAAAAGGGAAAACTCAAACATTTAGAAACTGGACACTTGCTATTGATAAAACGTTCTTTCAAAATGGAAATCAAAGAATAAGAAAGATTGCTGTGACAAATGACAATGAAGGCATCCTCCATTAGGACAGAGTGACAAAAATCCTATACTAATACTATACTAAAATCCTGTACTAATTCATAACAACACAGTGTTATGAATTTCATAGTATAACATAACAACATAATGAAACAAGAAAAGGCTTAAATAATCTAGCCTGACATCTTACAAAATTTTTTTTAAATAGTAGCAGTAACCCAAAGGAATTTATGAAACTTAGAGTTAAAAAACAAAAGAACTAGAAATCAAAACAGGAATAAAAATGATCAATGAAACAAAAATATTTTTTAATGTGTAATATTGAAAAGCCATTGGAGCAGGGTTTCATACCCCTCCTTTCATCCCCCACCTCCAATGACCCAGTGCGTGTGACTGCTATCTCTGCAAACGCCATTTACAATCAACCATGCATTAGGACTGATCAGTAACTCAGGAGAGAATGACTAGATGCACAACTGCTACAGCTCCTTCCTGTGGTGCACCAGGTTAACATAATCGCTATGTTTAGGATCAGGTCTCTGCCCAGACCTTTCCCATATATATCGCAATGATCGATGTGGTTGCAGACAGCTGGGAGAGCTGGATGGGGATAGCGAGTGGATGGGTGGCTGTGGCCTTTGGTGGCGGTAGGGGCACTGGTGGTGGGACTGGTGTTGAACAATGAATGCTTGTGACAACTGTACTCTGAGGAAATTTGTAAATCACGGTGTTTTAATAAAGAAAACAACATTGACAAACCTTTAGTTGGACTCATGAAGCAAAAAAAAAAATACAAATCAGAAATTAAAAGAACTTACAAGAACTATCATTTTCATGACTGACTCAGTGGTCAGAAGGCTCTTGATGGCCTAACCTAAGAAGAGGATAGAAGATAACAACTCACTTGTGTTCACTGTGGATGTGGATGTTAAGACTAACAAGCCCCAGATTAAACAGATCATGAAGAAGACCTATGACATTGGCGTGATCAAGGTCAATGCCCTGATTAGGCCTGATAGAGAGAAAAAAGGCATATGTTTACCCAGCTCCGCACTATGATGCCTTGGACGTTGCCAATAAAATTGGAATCATCTAAACATTGCAACTGGCTAATCCTAAATATAATTTTTTTCACTGTAATAAAACAAACACAAACTGTCATATGATATTATTGTGGACAACTCATGCCACTAAGTTGAATGATTTAGAAGAAATATGTATGTTTTTAGACAACTACAGTATACCAAAAGTGAATCAGGAAAAAAAAAGTAGACCAGGCAATTACCAGCACAGAAATTGAAGCAGTAATCAAAATTCTTAAAAAACACAAGTACAGGTCCTCATTGGTTCACTAGTGAGTTCTTCCAAACATTCAAATAGAAACTATTACCCATTTTTGAGAGAGAGGGAGAGTGAGAAAAAGAGGCTATTACCCATCCTTCCTAATGTCTTTTAAAATTGAAAAAGCAGTAGTTCTGGACAGTTTTTATGAAGATGATATTACTGTTATACCAAAATCAGAGAGACATCACGAAAAAGAAAACTACACTAACCTGCAAAATCCAAATTCAATAAACCAAAATCAAATGAAGTAAATTAGGCAACCCATTAAAAAGATTATATGCCACCATCAAGTGGGATTTATTCCAGCGATGAAAGTAAGGTTTGCATATACAACAACTAATGTGATATACTATATTAGTAATAGTAAAGATAAAATCGTATAGTTATATTAATTGACTAAGAAAAAGCTTTTCAGCATAATTTCTCTCATATCACTTGTCCTCCCATTGTTCATTGATTTGCTCGAGCTGGCATCAGTAATGTCTACATTCATTGGGAATGAGGTCCATTATTGTTACTGTTTTTGGTATACTGAATATACCACGGGTGGCTTGCCAGGCTCTGCCTTGGCTCTGGGTTCATCCCAGGAGGCAGAGAATTCTTTTTCTATGTCAGACCATCAAAGATCCAGAGCCCACGGGCAGAGCCCTTGGTGTAGGTAAGCCTATCTCCTGTCTGCCACCTGCTGACAGAGCTGGGCACTGCAGTCACACCTGCAAAACCTTGAGTGGCAGATCTTACTTTAGTGTGAAGACAAAGAATTGGAAATATTCTCCCACAACTTCGATCAACATATTTGTTGCAAGTACCTCAATCCT
The DNA here is from genome assembly GCA_021461705.1 of Cryptotis parvus. NCBI lineage: Eukaryota > Metazoa > Chordata > Mammalia > Eulipotyphla > Soricidae > Cryptotis > Cryptotis parvus. Next base: position 436,003 of record JAJIBD010000848.1, read on the forward strand.
GTCATCCCTCTCAAGCGACTACATAGTCTGTTTTCATCCAAGGCCAATTTCTCTTATTGTCATTAACCCCATCTTCCTTTGGTTATTTAGTAAGAAAACTCCTGTAGTCTTCCTTTCATTTCTGCACTATAAAATATTATTTTATTGAGTCATTTCCAAGAATACAAAAGCATGCTGTAACCCCTCTAATCTTCAAGGGGGGAAAGGGAAGCTATACTCCCATTTAAAACCGTAGCTTCTAAAAGTCCCAACATTGCCTACAAATGCTATTTCACTTTCACTAAACCCATCCCATGTAGAACCTAATCGAAAGAGGCCTTGCTTCACAATTAAAAAATCACTCCCCCTTCTTATTCCAGATAGCAGTAATTGCTTTAGTTGATTACATTCTTCTTTAAATTCCTATAAAATTCTTTAAATTCAGAATAATTTAATCACCATAAATGATATTAAAAATCTCAACAAATGTTATAGAAGAAAACTCAATATGGCAAAAGTCATATACAACAAACTTAATACTAATATCACCATTGGCAAAAGCCTTTACTCTCATATTAGACACAATGAAATGATGTCCTCTCACAACATTATTAGTTGCATAACATTGTAATTTCTAACCACACATTCAAATTGTTCTATTAAAAGAAGAAAAAATTATAATTGCAGCTGACATATTATATAGAGAAAACCATACTCCACCATAAATTGTTATGAAGAATAAATATTTATAGAGAAGAGGTACACACCAAAAATTTGTTGCATTTTAATATGCAAACAACTTTACAGGTTAAAAGAAAATTATTTTTAAAAATAATTTAAATTTGTAAAAGTAATCGAAAATCACACCTCCAGGATTGTGCGAAGAATGCCGAGAGAGAAAAATACCACAAAGGATGCCTTTCTTCAAAAACTCTTGAGCTCATTCGCCAAAGTGGCAAGGCGCGAGCCTCAGGCGACCAAATGCTAACATCCAAGCTTGCAAAGCAGTGCAGAGAAGTGATAAATGAAGACCTCAAAGAGAGAAGAGCAGAAATACAGGAGCATGCAGCAGAAGTCGGGAAAAGCATTTGCAATGGCCACCTGTCCCTCGCCAACTATAAGACCAAGCTGACTGCCCAACAACATCCTGAGGGATCTATCACATATTCCAGAAAGGCAATGGAGAAGATTATCATGAGTTCTACTCAGAACTCTTTGATAGCCATGTCCAACTGCCCACATACAAATTCCGCAGGAATTCTCCCTTCTGAAATCCAACATGCCATTTCGTCGGTAAAGAAGGGAACAGCACCAGGCCCAGACAAAGTCAGACCTGAACACCTGAAGAATCTGCCGTCAGTACTCATCAATACACTGGCTTGGCTCTTCACAAGCTACCTGCCGAATGCAAGGTGCTCTCCATATGGAAAACTAGCAGGACAGTTCTACTGTTCAAGAAGGGAGACATTCACGACATTGGCAACTATCGCCCCATCTGCCTGTTGTCTGTCATCTACAAGCTGTTTACACGAGTCATCCTGAACAGGATTGGCAGAACATTAGATGAAGTGCAACCATGCAAGCAAGCAGGTTTCCGGAAAGGATTCAGCACAATCGACCATATCCACACAGTAACCAAGCTCATTGAGGTTTGTAGGGAGTACAAGATGCTGCTCTGTCTCACGTTCATTGATTTAAAGAAAGTCTTTGATTCTGAGGAGACTGAAGCGGCCATCAAAGCCCTAGCCACACAGGGTGTTCAAACCCAATACATCAAGATCCATCGTGAGCTCTATTGCAGATTCACCACCAGGATCTCACCATTCTACAAGGAAGTGATCATTGATGTCAAAAGAGGGGTTCGACAGGGTGATACATTTCACCAAAACTCTTCAGCGCCACTCTCGAGAACATCATCATGCGACAATTAGAATGGGAAGGAATGGGAGTGAAGATAGATGGTCGGCAACTACACCACCTTCGCTTCGCTGATGACATCATTCTAATAACACCAAACATTAGCTTAAGCGGCACAAATGCTGGCTGACTTTGACAGAGAATGTGGAAAGACAAGTCTACAGCTGAATCTAAAGAAAACTATTTTTATGAAAAATGAACTAGTTCCAGAGGCCCCATTCATTCTCAATGGAACAGACATCTCTGAATGCAGCAGTTATGTGTACCTAGGTCGAGAAATCAACATGATGAACGACCTAAAACCTGAACTGCGCAGGGAGCAAGAGAGCGGCATGGAATGCCTTCAAAGGCATCGAAGAAATAGCTAAAAGGACAAAGAACCTCCAGTTCCGGGCATACATCTTTGACTCCACCATTCTCCCTGCATTAACATACGCCTCAGAGAACTGGACCCTACGGAAGTAGGATGAGAATGCTATTCGGGTCTCCCAGAGAGGAATCGAAAGAGCTATGCTTGGAATATCACACCTCACTCAAGTGAGAGAAGGAATCTTTAGTTCTGACCTCCATGTCTATTTCAGAATCAGGGACGCTGTCTCGTTTGCCAAAGCATCAAAAATCAAATAGGCTAGACATGTAATGTGATTTGGAGACAACCGCTGGACTAGAGACTTTACTGTCTGGATCCCACGGAATGTCAAAAGATCACATGGCTGCCCGCCTACAAGATGGTCAGAGTTCCATGTCAAGACCCTGAAGGAACGGTTTGAGGCTCTTCATATTCCTGAATCAACCAGATGTCATTGGGCTACATTGGCATGTGATAGGGTCCAATGGAAATGTTACTGGCACCAGCTCGAGCAAATCAATGAATAACGGGATTCACATGATCAAGTGAAAGTTCCTAAATATCCAAACTAATTCAAAGAAAAAAATACCATCATGGAAGAAATTGCATTCTTTAACCTCAAACTATACCAAAAATCTTTTGTAATCAAAACAGTGTGGTATTGGGAGCATAGGGAATCTGAGGCAATGTAATAGAATTTTTCCTAAAAATAAATTCTCATATTTTTTGGCAGTATACAGAAAAGCATAAAATGGAGCCTGGAATGTTTTCTCAATAAGAACAAGCAGTTTTAAAAAACTGTAGTCACACTGCAAAAATAAAAAAATTGTCCCACTATCTCACACTAAACAAAATAGAATAAAATGCATTGAAACATTGATATTATACCTTAATCCATAAAGTACATTAAGAAAAACAGGAAAAATTCTAAATAATATTGATTTTAGAATAATCTTCAGTGATCTGACCCCTTGGTAAATGAAAATTTTTAAAAAAATAGGGCTATGTCAAACCATAAAGGCTTTGACAGTACAAAACAAAATGTGACTAAAATAAAATGATATCCTATTAAATTGCAGTAAAATAGTGTATACTATAAAGCTGGTAAATAACTAAACCCCAAGATATATAAAGTAGTCTCAAAACTCAACAGCATAAAGCCAAATAACCTCATCCAAACACTGGGGAAAGCGTAAAAAGGACACTCTCCCAAAAGGCACACTTCTGATCAACAGCTCTTGAAAAGGTGTTAGTCAACAATAATTATCAGGAAAATAAAAATCAAAGTGATATTAAAATATCACTTTGCATCGGTGAAATAAAAAGCTGGAAAAAAGCTGTTGCTTAGGCAGTGCAAAAGGAAACTTCATTCATGTGGTGAAAATAGAATTTATAGGGGCCGGAGCGATAGCCCAGCGGGTAGGGCGTTTGCCCTTACGCGGCCGGCCTGTGCTGGCCCGGTTCGATCCCTGGCATCCCATATGGTCCCCCGAGCACCGCCAGGAGTAATTCCTGAGTGCAGAGCCAGGAGTAACCCCTGAGCATTGCCGGGTGTGACCCAAAAAGCAAAAAAAAAAAAAAAGAAAATAGAATTTATATACAATACAGTAATTCCTTTCCTAAGTATCTACTGAAGAAAACAAACATCGTAATATCCACATACCTACATTCATAGAGAAATGGTGGTATAGAGAAATAGCAGAATAACGACTAGTCTGCTACAAGAAAAAATCAAATCTTGCTTTGTGCTGCAGCACAGATTTGCTACATCTTAGAGAGTATTTTTAAATAAAATATGTCAGAAAATAAAAGAAAAACACTAAATTACACAGATTTGTGGAATAAAGAAATAAAGCTAAAGAGTAGACAAGTGGTAAGTGAAAACACACCTCACTCAAGATTAGATGGTTCATGGTAATAGTGTTGAAAGTACATTGGTACTTTTTTAGTGGCTGTGGTTCAGTAATACAGTATGTCTAGGGCAAAGATATTAATTAAAATAAAGAACTGGATCTCACGTTTTTAAAGCAAAAATCATTGCAGGTAGTACAGCTCAACAAAATTATCTGTAATAAAAATTTTTCTCTGCACTAATATAGCATTTGAAATGTGTAACTGAAAAAATTAGATTCTAAAGGACATAGTGACAACATATTAAGCATTGCAGTTTTAAACAATTACTGTAGAGAGTAAATATTATTTTATTCAATTTTTTGTTTGATTTCTATTTTTATTTGTTTATTTTGTATTTGAAAATGTTTTCCAAAGCTCAGAATATATGAGAGAGAACAAAAATAAGAAGAGATGACAACAAGAAAGGACTGGTGATAAAGAATTAAATCAATAGATCACAAAATCTTAGTTCTAAGTCATATATAATCATGCAGTCCAAATATCTCAAGTGATAATTGCATGCATAATCCTGAGTCATCTATAGAATGCACAAGTGCCATTCTAATCTATATTTTTGAACAATTACTGGAGATGTGGTGTCCGTTCTTGTATCTGTTTAGATAAATTAAAAAACTTAAGAAACATCCCCTCAAAAACTTCATACTAATCAATGACACCAATCAATACTAAAGCCTATAATCTTTGCTCCAAGTGATGCCTTATGACGAAATTATATTCATCACTTCACTCACATACACACATACACACAATTTTATGAAAAATTACTCAATAAGCAGTACAAAATTGAAGCAAATCATTGATATATGTAAAAGGCTAAATCTTTTTAACAAATACCTGTTCTCTAATTGTTTATATCATTAATTTGATACAATACAGTATGCAAAATCCCCATAGTTTAATTTATAAGGCATACATTGGATTCCGTTTACATATAAGACTTCCCAAGAAATTTGTTTTGCTTTATAAAATAAGAGGTAAATAAAATCAGTAATAAAATGATATATGATATAAATCATAAAACTATCTCAAGAATAAAAATTCAAAATTCTTACCTTTTCTTCTCTTCCTTTGCTACAAGTGTTATATGATATAGTCTCACAATCCACAAAAGATTCTCTACAATGTCTTCATTTTATTTAGTTCAAAATAAATTAACTATATGTATTCGTTTTTTATATTTTCAAATAATTCTTAATCTTTAAAGCTTCAATGTTTAGAATTCAAAGAAATGTGATGCCTTTAAAATGTGATGCCTATGGTTAAAAGGACACTTTCTGCCTCTGCTGATAAATAAACTCTGTTCTAAAAAACTTTAAATGAAAACAATATTTGTTATTAGTAATCTAAGTTTTTTGTTTCCTTTGTTAGAAATGGAACATAGTTCTTCATGAGGAAAGTCTTTTCTAGGTACTACCTTCTGATAACATTTTTCATACTAAAATTTTTATTTTCCTTCACCACCCTTTCTCATTTTCCTCTCCTATTGTCTCCTGTATTATAATTGTGTATTCTATTCTAGAAGAAACAACATTTTATCTAAAGTGTGGTGGTAAACAAAATAACCATGTAAGAGTAAGAGGAAACTCACATCCCTTTCATCTGTGACTTTTCTTTTAAAGTTATCTTTGGCTTCACTAAACTGTGGGTTGTTGTGCCTGTTATTGTCTCAGCTAAACATAGACCCTAATTTAGATAATCATAGGATAAAACCCAGAGTGACGTGACATTTCAAATAAAATACTGATACCCTTTCATATTGACAAGGGTGGCAGAAACACACTGCATTTAACATTCAACCAGTCATCTGAGTATTGAACTCTCTTATTTCACTTGTCAGTATAAACATAACCAGAGAAAAATCAGAATAAAAGCAAAAATGTCTGCTGATTTCCTTTTTCTCCAGCAAAAATGCCTCTTACAGGAAAATATCCTCTTACTAAATGCGCCAACACAATGAGAATGTGCTACATGAATTTTATATTAAAAATCATATTGTAGGATTCAGCGTTCTCTATATCAGCACAAAAATTTTAGTTCAAATTAACATAAGTTCCCTGAGCCCTGCCAAGATTGAGGCAGCATTAAGACTTGAGTACCTTTGGGTGTGGCCCCCAAACCAAAATAATAATAATAAAATAAAATTTATTTTATAATATTTATCCGATAGGTTGAATGGGAATCTTACAAGAATATATTTAGCATAGTGATCACATAATAAATAGTAAAAAGTGAAGTTAGTATAAATATTATTGTTCTAAAGAATAATCAACAGGTAGTCAATAATTAGTTTAATAATAGCTAAAAACCAACATTAAATCACCAGTCTCATTATCAAAGATGAGGGGGCCGGAGTGATAGCACAATAGGTAGGGCGTTTGCCTTGCACATGGCTGACCCGGGTTCGATCCCCGGCATCCCATATGGCTCCCGAGGACTGCGAGGAGTAATTTCTGAGTGAAGAGCCAGGAGTAACCCCCGAGCATCACCTGCTGTGATACAAAAAAGCAAAAATTAAAAAATAAATAAATATCAGAGATGAAAGGATGGGCCCCAAGAACTGCCCAGGGAGACCAGCCATAGCAGGCAAAGACTCAGTCACAATGGGGAGAACTGGCTCCCAGGAAGAAACATGGGTTTTGGGAGTAGGCCCATCACCTCTGGGAGTCCTCAGAAGCAGCCGGATAAGATTCACCCACCACATTTTCGCTGTCTGGACGCCGCAGCACATCAGAGCCTCCCCAGGAGAGACGCTGATCTCAAGTCCAGATTCACAGAGCAGCCCAGTTGGAGCCCAGGTAGGCAACTCCCAGAAGTGGAAGTCACCAGGCATTCATCAAATGGAGCTGGGGCCACCTCTTCCTCTATCTATCCAGGAGGCCTGGTGACCCCACCCAAGAACTGCCCCAGGGTGACCCGGCCATAGCACGCAGAGGCGTATTCACAACGGGAGAGCTGGGTAACAGGGAGAGTTGGCACCCAGCTCTCCCCTAGCTCAGCTGATCATGAGGTTCCCCAAGTCACGTGGCTGCAAGTAGCCATGCAGTCCATCAAACTAGTGGAACCAATCTTGTCCTAGAATATACTACATTCCACAATGTGTAGCAAAGGGAAGTGGGAGGGAGAGTTAGAAAGAAAGAGAGAAAGGGAGATACAGAACCCGCCATGGAGGTGGGATGGGGGAGGCGGGAGGGAGGTAGGGACATTGGTGATGAGAGTAGGGCAAGGGTGGAGGGATGGGTGTTGGAATACTGTAAAACCAAAACTCAAAAATGAGCATCTTGTAATTTTATATCTAAAGGTGGTGTAGTAAAATAAAAAATAAATAAAATTTACTTCTAAAATAAAAAAGAAGGAATGGTGAATAAGAACAATTCTTTAAACAAATAATTAAACATTCATTTGCCATTTCTAGTCATTATTCTTTGTACAGATATTCAAACATCCTATCAACATACTTTCCCATATCAGAAAATATATTTATGCCCTTTGCTTAAATAAAAATAAATGTAGTTACACAAAACAACTTCTAATGACAATTGCTAAAATATATCTAAATAGAACATAGATGAATATTTGAATTTAGTATTTGTATATATTAAAATAATTATATGAGTCACTTCTAGTTGTTCTCAGGGTTTATTCTAGCTTTTTGCTCAGAGACTGTTCCTAGTGATACCTTGGGGGCTGTAAGTGTGCCAGATGGAGCTGAAGCATTTTGTCCCTGTTCTTTCTCTCTGGGCCCCCTCCAAACTACAATGTTTTAAATTAAGATGCATAACTAATGTTGAAATATAAATGTAAACTTTACACACCACAACCAGTTTCTAAAAAGCTATGCCATAAAATAGAAATATGTTGGTACTGCATACTAATGTGGTATAATTTTAGACATTCCTTATAAGATTTCTTGTTCATTTTTAAATGGTCATTATACATTTGCAATTTGAGCTACATATTTCTGCATTGTACAGATTTAATCAGCCAAAAGGCCATTTTATATTTTCTGCTTAACATCATATAAAGATCTTCATTTAGACATAGCTTAATGTCATGGTTTATTAAATTTGAAATCTTAAGCAATGAAGAAATTTTTTCTCATGTGAAGCCTCTGTTATATATCTTTTTATTGTTATTCATAAGAGTAATTTCCTTTCAGATATTATCCACAAAATAGCTTATTCTCTTTATTAACTAATACGTTCCCATTTATCAAAGAACATTTCAGTGTAACCCATCTTACCCAGAAAATACTGGGCATGATAACAGTGGAAGAGTATTGACTTTATAAATACTGAACTAACTCATGCTCCTGATCAGATAAGCAACGAGACCTTTCTGAAAGTCAGTTTCCTCACAATTCAACTGTGCAAATGCCATTAGATTTCAAAGTTTCTAAATTAACTTCTGTGATTTTCTAGATTGATTCTCTAGATAATTCTGAAGATTATACAGAGATGGTGAAAAATAAAATGAAATGAAATGAAATGGAGACCCAAATTTCTACAAGCTATAAATAGTGTGATAATAGGTTCCAGGGACAACACACATGGTATAAAAGTAAAGAATGCCTCTGTAACAATGAGTGCAGAGACTGGCAGATAGCTTATAGAAAATTTAAAATATTTAAGGAAATGATAAAAATAATGTGCACAAGAAATATGTTCAAATCATTAGTCACTGTGAAAAATTTAAAAATAAACGCTTTCTATTTCCATTACAAAAATTACTTTGTAACCCTGTTTTTAGTTCAGTTGACTAGTTTTCACTGTATTTCTTCTACATTTGCAATAAAAATCATTTTTAGTGCTGGAACAAAACCCAGGATCTCAGACATTTGAGATATGCTATTACTGAGTTATATCCCTGGTCATCAAGCTACATCAATTGATATGAATGATAAAATAAATGATAGAAAAAATAAAAGTGAACAAAATCTCTTCTAAAATTTTTAAAAGCATCTCAGAATGATAATACAATTATATTGGATGGTTTGTTGGTAGGCATGTACATTTCCCAATAAAGAGTTTTTTTTAGCTAGTTTATTTCATAACCAATGCTAAGTCATAGTTAAAAACACAGACATTCATTAGTCTAATAATAAGAATGTACACTATTGGTTCTTTTTTTCCCTTACCTGAATATTTAGAGAGATTATAGTCCTATCTATTGCAATGAAAAGTATTTATGCAAATAATCAAGTCAATCACAATTAAAATTTACATCTCTCAAATATGCTACCATAATGAATCTCAGCTAGGGTCAACAAAATTAAAATTTTATTGAGTAAATTTTTTTTTTGCTGTTTGGGTCACACTGCTCAGGGGTTACTCTGGCCATGCACTCAGGAACTACTCCTGAAAGTGCTTGGGGGACCACATGAGATTCGGGGATCAACCCACATTGGCAGAATGCAAGACAAAAAAGAAAGAAGGGAAAGAAAGGAAGAAAGGAAGAAAGGAAAGAAAGAAAGGAAGAAAGAAAGAAAGAAAGAAAGAAAGAAAGAAAGAAAGAAAGAAAGAAAGAAAGAAAGAAAGAAAGAAAGAAAGAAAGAAAGAAAGAAAGAAAGAAAGAAAGAAAGAAAGAAAGAAAGAAAGAAAGAAAGAAAGAAAGAAAGAGAAAGAAAGAAAGAAAGAAAGAAAGAAAGAAAGAAAGAAAGAAAGAAAGAAAGAAAGAAAGAAAGAAAGAAAGAAAGAAAGAAAGAAAGAAAGAAAGAAAGAAAGATAGGTACAGACTATATAATGAAAACTGGACATCGCTTGTTTCAGTTGTATCACTTGTCTTCCTGTTTTTCATTGATTTGCTTGAGTAGAAGTAACGTCTCCATTTGTTGGGAATGAGGTCCATTATTGTCACTGTTTTGGGCATACTCGAATACACCCCGGGTCTGGGTTCATCCCAGGGTCCCAGTTTTTCTATGTCAGACCATCAACCATCCAGGGCCCACAGAGCAGAGCCCTGAGTGTAGACAAGCCTGTCTCCTGTCTGCCACTTGCCGGTGCAGCTGGGCACTGCAGCCATTGCACAACTATACCCACAATGAGATTCTATGAGATCCAGTTTTCAGTTAATTTATAAAGGGTTTATTTCTGCTTTCTAGCATTATTCTCTTTTAGTAAAAAATTATTTGATGATGTTTGTTATTCTCTGTACAGCATTCCAGACCTAGAAGTACATCACTGAAGACTCTATTTTTGTCCTAATAATTTCTGACTATACTTTACTTCCTTAAACTGGCTATTCATTTTACATTCAATAATTCTCTTTGACCAATAAATGTTTATGCTTTAACTAAGGAATTAAAAGAAAGGAAAAGAAAAGAAAAGAAATGAAAAAAAGAAAAGGGAAGGGAAGGGAAGGGAAAGAAAAGGGAAGGTAAGAAAGGAAAAGAAAAGAAAAGAAAAGAAAAGAAAAGAAAAGAAAAGAAAAGAAAAGAAAAGAAAAGAAAAGAAACAAAAAAGAAAAGGGAAGGGAAGAGAAGGGAGGGGGGGAGGGAAGGGGAGGAGGGGAAGGGGGGGGGAGGAGAGGGAAGGGAAGGGGAGGGAAGGGGTGGGGTGGGGAGGGGAGGGGAGGGAGGGAAGGGAAGGGTCATACTAGGTACAAAAGTATGATTAGAACCAAAGAGTATAAATTTCATGGTAGTAAGGGGGAAAAAAGAAGGAATACTGAGTAAGATTATTGAGAAATTAGACAGAATCTGATAGTACTTTAAGCAAGGCAATGTTAATCATAACTTTACTTTAGTAACATTTTAACATCCATTAGAAGCAGTTGCACTGCCTCAAGATTAAAACTTAGAAGAGGATTTCATTTGAGAAATAATAATATTTGATAAATGGCTTTGAAAAGGGTGATGAGGAAAACTGGAAGGACTGAATGGTATTCATAAGAAAAAAATTTAAGCTCTTTACTTAAAACAGTGATCATATACGTGGGAAAATTATAAGAAATGACATTGAATAAAATTGTCATTTTCTTTACCTAAATAAGACCATATTAAATATAGTTTCTTTACTTTTTTCTTTTTGTTTAGTTTTTTTTTTTTTAATTTGGAGCCACACTCTGCAATTCACAGAGAATATTCTTGTCTGCACTCTGATAAAACTCCTGGCAGTCTCATTAAGCTAAAGGGACCCCATAGATCAAACCTGGTCAGTGTCACGCAAGGCAATTTCTTTAACCACTGTACTATCTCTCTGGCCCCAGAAAATGCTGATTTGTAAAGAAAAATTGAGAAAAACTAGTTAAACTTTATGAGGATAAAAATATTAATATTTTAATCTTTTACTAATTTCTTAAATAAAATCTGTTTCCTTATGAGTGTTGTTGTATCTGGTGAGGGGTATTGATGTTGCTAATGAGATGAGAGCCTGAACGAGCAGAACACCTACAAAGGGGGTCGAGCAGAGAACCCACAAAGAATTATCCAAGAACAACTTTGAGGTAATAGCTACACTTTATTTGGTATTAGAGGGATATTTAAACGGGAGAAAAGTGACTGTGAACTCTGGGTCAGCCAATCAGGTAGAAGGATTAAAACAAAGAATGTGCTCAATCTTAATCAGGTAGGGTGGGATCACTTGTATCACTTCTCTTCCCATTAGGCATCGATTCGAGTGGGTGCCATTAAAGACTTCATTCGTTGGAAATGAGGTCTATTATTGTTACTATTTTTGGCATATCGAATACACCATGGGTAGCTTGCCAGTTTCTGCCATGACACTCGGTTCATCTCAGGGGGTCCAATCAGGTAGGGTGGGATAGAGGATTAAAACAAGGTGCTTGCAGGGCTGGAGCGATAGTCCTGCGAGTAGGGTGTTTGCCTTGCACGTGGCCAACCCGGGTTCATTCCCTGGCATCCCATATGGTCCCCTGAGCACCGCCAGGAGTAAGTCCTGAGCATTGCCGGGTGTGACCCAAAAAACAAACAAACAAAAAAAAGTGTGTGCTTCTGTACGTGGTCTGTACTTAATGTGTTTAGCTACAATGAGAAAATTAAAACTCAAATAAGGAGCCACTATTGATTGCAATCTACTTTAGCTATTCTCATTACTCTTGAACCAAATCCCGTGCTTTGAAATCAACGTATCAATTTTTTATTTTTTTTAATTTTTTTATTTTTAAAATTACAAAGATATACAATTAAAAAGTTCATATTTGGGTTTTGGTCAAACAGTGTTGCAACACCCATCCCGCCACCAGTGCCCATCTCCCACCACCAACGTCCCCGGTTCCCTCCCCCTCCCCCAGCCCTGCTCCATGGCAGGTTCTTGATTTCTTTCCATTTCTCTATCTTTCTCTTTTCCTTCCTCTCCAGATCATGGATTACAGAACATACATTAAAGGGTTGTCATGTGTATCTTTTGCCTCTATTTAATGCTCAGTTCTAGGTTGCCATTAGTACCCTCAACAATTGTTAGCACACTGTTCCATTTCTGTCTTACCTAGCCTCTGAATCCCACACGTTTGTGATAATTTCCACCTTTGACAGGACCTCCTGATATATGTTTCACTTGACCTTGGATATTGGTATCATAATATGTACCTATATATTTATGTTATGCAGATAAATGCAGTCATTCTGTAACTGTCTCTCTCCTTCTGGCTAATTTCGCTCAACATAATCTTCTCCATGTCCATCCATTTGTAGGCAAATTTTATAACTTCATTTTTCCTAACCGCTGCATAGTATTCCATTGTGTAGATGTACCAAAGCTTTTTTATCCAGTCATCGATTTTCGGGCACACTGGTTGCTTCCAGATTCTGGCTATTGTGAATAATGCTGCTATGAACATAAAAGTAGGGATGGTGTTTCCGCTGCGTATTTTTGGCTTCCCAGAGTAGATTCCCAGGAGTGGTATCGCTGGGTCAAATGGGAGTTCAATTTCTAGTCTTTGGAGGAAAGTCCACATTGTTTTCCAGAAAGGCTGTACCAGCCGGCATTCCCACCAACAATGGATGAGTGTCCCCTTTTCCCCACACCCACGCCAGCACTTGCTGTTCTTGTTCTTTTGAATATGTGCCAGTCTCTGTGGTGTAAAGTGGTATCTCATTGTTGTTTTGATTTGCATCTCTCTGATGATTAGTGATGATGAGTATTTTTTCATATGTTTTTTTTGCCATTCGAATTTCTTCCTTGCTGAAGTTTCTGTTCATTTCTTCTCCCCATTTTTTGATGGGGTTGTTTGTTTTCTTCTTGTAAAGTTCTACCAGTGCCTGATATATCCTGGATATTAACCCCTTATCAGATGGGTATTGGGTGAATATTCTTTCCCATTCTGTGGACTGCTTTTGTATCTTAGTCACTGTTTCTTTTGAGGTGCAGAAGCTTTTTAGTTTCATGTAGTCCCATATGTTTATCTTTTCTTCTAGTTGCTTTGTTAGTGATGTTTCATCTTTGAAGATGCCTTTAGCTTCAATGTCATGGAGGGTTTTTCCTATATTTCTTCAATGTACTTTATGGATTCAAGTCTGATATTGAGATCTTTAATCCATTTTGATCTGATTTTTTGTGCATGGTGTTAGACACAGGTCCAAATTCATTCTTTTACATGTCGCTGCCCAATTTTCCCAACACCACTTATTGAAGAGGCTTTCCTTACTCCATTTTAGACTCGTTGCACTTTTATCAAAGATTAAATGATCATGTGTTTGAGGTTGGGTGTCAGGATATTCAATTCTATTTCATAGGTCCACGGGTCTGTTTTTATTCCAATACCATGCTGTTTTAATTACTACTGCCTTGTAGTACAGTTTGAAGTTGGGTAAGGTGATGCCTCCCATCTTCTTTTCCCAAGGATTGCTTTAGCTATCCTTGGGGGTTTATCATTCCATACAAATTTCAGGATTGTTTGGTCAATTTCTTTGAAGAATGTCATCGGTATCCTTATAGGGATTGCATTGAATCTGTACAGAGCTCTAGGGAGTATTACCATTTTGACAATGTTGATTCTCCCCATCCATGAGCAGGGAATATGTTTCCATTTCCTTGTGTCCTCTTTTATCTCTTGGAGCAGTGTCTTGTAGTTTTCTTTGTACAGGTCCTTTACACACTTGGGTAAGTTGATTCCTAGGTATTTGATTTTCTGTGGCACAATTGTGAATGGAATTGTTTCCTTAATATCCCTTTCTTCTCTTTTGTTATTTGTATATAGGAAAGCCACCGACTTTTGCGTGTTGATTTTGAATCCTGCCACTCTACTATATGTGTCTATTGTTTCTAGTTTTTTGGTAGAGAGTTTAGGGTTCTCTAGGTATAATATCATGTCATCTGCAAATAATGATAGCTTGACTTCTTCCTGGCCATATTAGAATCAGATAATATAGACTTCAGGCTGAAAAAGGTTAGAAGGGACAACAAAGGCCATTTCTTATTTCTTAAGGGGTATGTACACCAGGAAGAAATTACACTACTAAACATATATGCACCCAACGAGGGGCCAGCAAAATACATAAAACAACTGCTAAGAGACCTCAAAGAAGACATTGACAGTAGCACAATAATAGTTGGAGACTTCAACACTGCTCTATCAACGATGGATAGATCAACAAGTCTGAAACTCACCAAGGAAATATTGGCCCTCAACGAAGAAATGGAAGAAAGAGAGCTAGTAGATATATACAGGGCTTTTCATGCCAAAAAAGCTGAATACACATTTTTCTCTAGTGCACATGGAACATTCTCCAAGATAGACCACATGCTGAGCCACAAAGCATACCTCAATAAAATTAAAAAGATAGAAATTGTGTCAGCTATCTTTTCAGACCATGATGCACTGAAAATGGAAGTTAACCATACACAGAAACAGGGAGTCAAACCAAACACCTGGAAACTGAACAGCTCACTCCTGAGCAACAAATGGGTCATAGAAGAAATCAAACAGGAAATCCAAAGATTTCTGGAAACAAATGAAAATGAAGACACCAATTATAAGAACTTGTGGGACAAGGCAAAAGCAGTGTTAAGAGGGAAGTTTATAGCTCTGCAAGCATTCATCAGGAAACAAGAAAGGGCGCACATAAATAACCTGACTACACAGCTGAAGACATTAGAGAAAGACCAACAAAAGGAGCCCAACCCAGGCAGAAAAAAAGGAAATAATAAAACTTAGAGAGGAAATCAATGAGTTGGAAACCAAAAAAAAACAATCCAAAAGATTAATGAAACCAAGAGCTGGTTTTTTGAAAAAATAAACAAAATTGACAAACCATTGGCAAGACTTGTAAGGACAGGGAAAGAGAGAACCCAAATAAACAGAATCAGAAATAAAAACGGTGACATCACAACAGAAACCACAAAAATCCAAAAAGATCATCAGAGATTACTTTGAGATCCTGTATGCCGTGAAACATGAGAATCTAGAAGAAATGGATCAATTCCTGAAGTCCTATAACCTCCCACGGCTGAAACAAGAAGACCTCCAATACCTGAATAAGCCTATCACCATCGAGGAAATAGAAACAGTAATTAAAAGTCTTCCCAAATACAAAAGCCCAGGTCCAGACGGATTCCCTAGTGAATTCTACCAAACCTTTAAGGAGGACCTACTGCCTGTCCTGTTCAAGCTCTTCCAGGAAATAGAAGAAACAGAAACACTCCCAAACAGCTTTTACGAGGCACATATCACCCTGATACCCAAAGCAGGGAGAGACAACACAAAGAAAGAAAACTACAGACCAATATCTCTGATGAACACGGATGCTAAGATCTTCAACAAAATACTAGCCAACAGAATCCAAAGACTCATCAAGAAGATTATACATCATGACCAAGTAGGATTCATCCCGGGTATGCAAGGATGGTTCAACATTCGCAAGTCAATCAACATAATACATCATATCAATAAGAGAAAAAATAAAAACCATATGATCCTATCGATAGACGCAGAGAAAGCATTTGACAAGATCCAGCACCCGTTCATGATTAAAACCCTCCAGAAAATGGGAATTGAAGGGACTTTCCTCAAGATAGTTACAGCCATCTATCAAAAGCCCACAGCGAGCATCATTCTCAATGGGGAAAAGTTGAAAGCCTTCCCCTGAGATCAGGGACAAGACAAGGTTGCCCACTCTCACCTCTTTTATTCAATATAGTACTGGAAGTACTTGCCATAGCAATCAGAGAAGAAAAGGACATCAAGGGCAACGTATCAATTTTTAAATGTTAGTTATTTAACAACTTTTATTTCTTAAATTCACATGTAGTTATTTTTTGAGGTTCAACAAATTACTTGCCGAAAATTTCAATTTTGAATTTAATTCCTTAACTATAAAATTATTTTATATGTGCTTGTCTCACACTTCTAATATGTTAGTCTGTTTGTATCTACTATTGTTTTTTATCATTGGATTCAATTATCCCCTCCATACATATCTTTTGGTGCTAGAGAAATGTATTCTATACAAGGAAGGCAATGTAAGAACAAGAAGTTTAGAATATTTTTAAAATACCCAAGGATGAAAATGCTGCAATAAGATTTATTTTATTTTACCATCAGCATGTAGCATTTACATAAGTGATAATATGCTCACTTCTACTTGTTTGTTTATTTTATTATTATTATTATTATTATTATTATTATTATTTTGTTTTGGTTTTTTATTTTGGTCTCCATTTGGCAGCAGTTGGGGGTTATTGTTATCCCTGAATCTGTGTTCAGGGATTGCTCTTAGCAGTGCTTAGGATGCCATAAGCAGTGTATAATACAAAATAACTTTATCTCAGAAAATTTTATTTTATTCATAATCTTAGTTTTCTTGCTATGTAATCTAGTATATTCTCATTCACAAGTTCTGGAGAGCAGGGCACAAAAAATCTCTTGATTCCTTAGAATGCCGACCACAAAGTAGGTAAATCTCTAAGAGTCCTAATAGAAGTAATAACATTCTGTCTTGCTTTTTGAACATGTATCTTCAAAAGCTGTATTTTATTGCTTGCAATTTTAAGAATACTTAAAGACTGTGTGCTATGGTAAGGATTGGGTATTTGAGATGGTCTTAAGAGCAGAAATGTCCAAAAAGGAATAAAAAGTAGAGGACCAATCACTAGGAGAGGGAGTGAACAGCAGAAAAAAGCTAGACACATATGGAGAAAATATTGTTCAACTGAAGGAGTACAAGAGAAAAATAAATCTCTATTGCAAAGGCCAATCAGAAAAAAAAAGTAAATATGCCATTTCTATTTTATTTGTCTCTTTTTTTGAATGGGGTACAGCCAGGAGCGCTCAAGGCTGACTGTTAGCTGTGTCCTTAAGGATCACTCCTGGAGGTCCCATGGGAACTATAAACAATGCTGGAGATAGAATAAAATTCTGCTACTTGCAAGAACAGAGACTTATCCTGTGGGACCAAAATATATCATTACTGTTCTCAAAATATATCATTACTGTTCTCAATAATATATTCCAAAATATATCATTGCTGTTCTCAAAGTTTCCAGTGAAATCAACACTTAAATGACTGGAGCTAATGTACTAATGAATTTTTTAGCAATGGAAAACCTAAAAATTTTTGTGTTGTTCTTTTAGTCTGTTCATAAGAAGTGGCTATATATATGAGCAATTTATGACATACATTGTCGGGCGCTCCGCGGGTCCCCGACAGTGCCGGAAGCGAAGTTCCCTTCTACCTCCGAGCCGGCGAGGAATGGATGAGCACTCAGGGATCCGATGAGGTTTTAAAAGACTTTACTTATCACAGGTTCAGGCATACAAATCAGCAAAAGGAAAAACCCGATGCTTAGGATTCCAGGCTAGAACCCCAGCCACGTGTAGGCCAAGATGGCGACCACCACGTGCAAAGGCTTTGGGAAAGGAGAAGAACACTTCCAAGCAGGGCGACCGCTCACAGCGAGCGACAGCCCCCAAAGAAGCGCGGGAGAGTGAAAACCGGCTAGTTTATACCCATGCAACTCAGGCCTTCCTCCCATTGTTATGGAAAGCAGGGAGTGTTAAATGTCCTTAGATAATCCTTCCCTGCACCTCACTTAGGCCCTTTAGTGTGCTAATGTTTTGAGCCAAATGCCCTTAAAGGAGTCCTGCAACAATACATAAATATTTATAGGTAAGGATATATAACTATATACTCATATCTATATTTTTATATATCAAATGTATAAATTAGATATTCATATAATTATATATACCCTACATGTATTTCATCTATATATAGATATGGAATATCAACTTTTTATTTATATCTATCTATCATCTATCTATCTATCTATCTATCTATCTATCTATCTATCTATCTATCTATCTATCTGTCTGTCTGTCTGTCTGTCTGTCTGTCTGTCTGTCTGTCTGTCTGTCTATCTATCTATCTATCTATCTATCTATCTATCTATCTATCTATCTATCTATCTATCTATCTATCTATCTATCTATCTATCTATCTATCTATCTATCTATCTACCTGCATGCCTGCCTGCCTGCCTATCTGCCTGCCTGTCTGCCTGCCTGCTTGCCTGCCTGCCTGCCTGCCTGCCTGTCTCTCTAGCCAAGATAGGCTGATCCATTCACAGAGTTATTCACTGCCATGACTATGCAGCTGCCTATGGTGCCCCTGTCCGGATCAGAGCAGGACTGTGCTTTAAAACAACAGTTAACATAGTTTCACTAACATTGCACACACTTTAATATGTTAAAAATGAAATGAATAAAGCAATCGGTTACAGTCCTCAATTTCTAACCTCTTATCTTTCAAATACATGGATCTAATGAAACAATAGTACAACTCCTTTTGAAACAATAAAGAAACCGGAAAGAGAGAGAGGTGGAAGTGCTTGAAGGCTTGGAACTTCCCCCAATTCCACTAGGTCAAATGCAAGTTGTGATTTAAGTTTTCGTTCTTTTACTTTCCAGACATTTTGGCTTGAAGATAGAAAATGTAACCAAATATTTATTTTAACAAAAATCACATTACAGCAAAAGCAGTTTGCACACCCTATGGAGCTAATAATGGGAGAGATTTTCAGGTCAATGGTGAATAAACATGTTGCTCAGAACACAAACGTCTTTTGTTTCTTAACACATAACAAGTTTTGCCAAAAACACTCATCATTTTCTGGTCTAATGGTGTTTATTCTTGGCATGCTACACCCTGCTTGAAGTTTCTTGAAAGGACCAGCCAAGACTGTGACAGAAGGTGAATGAGTAAATGCCTTAACCTATAATAATCGTTTAGCCTATGATTTCTCCCTTATGTTCTCAGTGGGGCCATAATTTACCCTGGGCATACAAGGTTGCAGCCACCAGTGCAATTCCTGGTCTTCTGCCTCTCCAGCCATTGACAGTACAGTGCTTCTCTTCAACCCTTCTCACAGCAAAACACATCAACAACCTTCAAGTGTGAGATTCTGAGGGCTTGAGGGTAAAAGACATTGTTTGTAACAAAGTTAATTCTGAGAGTAAACTTAATAGTTGTCTTTAACAAAGTTAATTTGCACATTTAAAAAAAATAAAATATACAGATGACTGAAAATCAAGAAATTTAGATGATTGAATAATGAAAATCTTTCAGGTTGTATTTGAAGTGCTGTTTTCTGAAAAGTAATACCAATTTTTTTTAGTATTTTATTATACCACCATGAGATATACAATTACAATGTTGTTCATGCTTGGAGGTTTCGGTTACATAGTGTTCCAGCACCCCACCCTCCACCAGTGCCCATTTCCCACCACCAATGTCCCCAATTCCCTCCCCCTCCCATAGCCTGCCTAAATGACAGGTTCTTTATCTCTTTTCTCTCTCCCTCTCTCTCTTTTCCTTCTCTTACACATTGTGGGTTGCACTACATACACTTAGAGGCCATCATGTTCTTTTTTTGCCTGAGCAACACCAATTCTTAAAATAGACTTTTAATTGTTTCTGGGGTTTTGGTGCTTATCCTAAGTTTTCACTTAAAAAATATTTCTAGCAGTCAGAGATATGGTAAGTGAGAAGGATTCTTGTCTTGCCTTAATTTGATCCCCAACACCTCATGTAATCCCCAGAGTCCCACCTGGATTGATCCGTAAACACAAGCCAGGAGTTAGCTCCTAGCACCATGGTGTGTCCCCCAAACCATAACAAAATTATTTATAAAAAAAATTCATCTATTTTTATATGATTTATTGTATAAAATTTTATAGCATTCAATTTATTCAATAAACAAATTAATCCAATAATTTATTCAATTTATTCAACAATTTATTCAAAAATGAATAATTTATTCAACTTTGAATAAATTGTTCAAAATTGATAATGCATTCAATTTTAATAAATTATTCAAATTTGAATAATTTATTCAATTTTTAAAATTATTGTTTTACAAATTAAATAATTTTTAATCTTTAAGAATATCCCTCATACTACTTACTAGTCTCTTTTCTCTTTTTCATATCTTCATCACATCTGTTTATTACAATTTAATTACATATATTATAAAAGTAGAAGGATGAAAAAGTGTTTACATTATGTTAACAATGATGATAAGGATAATATTACAAAATAAAAATTTTTGAAGATGTGTTAATATTATGGAAATAAGTTACCACTTAAAATTGTGTAAAAGCTTTAATAGTAATATAAGTTAATAGAAATGACTCAAATTCTATAAAATATATACATTTTGTATAATAATGTTTATGTCATGCGAGCAAGATTATTGTTAAATTTTTATATTCTGATTTTCCAAATTCTTTATAATAAATACATATTAATTTTATAATAAACATGTAGATGGGTCAATAGCCTTGTTTAATAGAAGAAACAAATGCATAAATTGCAGAATCTTAGTCCAGAGTACAGCTAATTTTAGGACATGTCCCTCTAATGATACAATTTTAGGATGCTTATCATACCCAAAATCTCCCTTCTTTTGCTTAAAATATGCAAACTGGTAGCAGCTCCGAAATAAAAATTATTATAAAAATGCAGGACATCATCAGAACATTTAAAATGAAAATGTAACATTTTAATTAAGTGCATAATGCATATGTATGAGTGCATTGTCTTTTGTCATAGGAGACACAGCTGTTTGCTATGGGTTTGAAATCCATTTTTGAAAAATTTTAGTCCTATGCTAAATGTTCTAAAAAGAAAGTGAAGAGCAGGGAATAACATCTTGCTTTAATGCTAAATAAATGTCCTAAAGCCTGCAAGCCTTCACTGTATTGATATTAATTAAAATATCTTCACTTATAATAACCTTTATCTAGTAGCACCTCTCATTTCTAAAATCACTTTTAATGAGGAATTCTTTCTACATGGCAGAATTTAAGAAAATCTATCCTTTACTCAATACACAGAGTTACATAACCTAATGAATACAATTGCAAATATTTTGCACTAAATAGGTGGGGAGGGGTTGCTAGCAGAGTTGTATTCTTTCTAGATCCCAGGAAATTGCAGCTGATCTAGCCACAACCTGTTCTGCCCACAAGAACCACCTCCTTCGTCCGGGCACAGAGAGCTTAAACAAGATTGCTCACATCTGCTTCCACCAGCCTACATCCTTCCATTAAACTTCCAGCCAACTGCCCTAGGGTCAACCTAGTTTTCTTCCTCATAAAAAGCAGACAATGGCCAGTCTCTCTCCATGCAACCTTGAGTCTCTAAGTGCTTGGTCATGAGATTGCCTAGGAGGACTTGTCATTTGTCGCTTGAAATGAGGAATCCATGACTTACTCCTTATTTATTTGGCCTGTCAGCATGTTTCCCACTGCAATTATGTTCTCTTGTATTTCAGTCCTTCTACAGGTCTAAAACAACTGTGTCAGCTCAGGGTCCCATGAAAGCACAGAAATATTTTTCCTTCCCATACTCTAGTTAGAAGTCTATAGTCTCAAGGTTTTTATAATCCTTGAGACTCATTCTTCAGGCACAGGGTCAGCTAATCCACTATTATAATATAAATTGTCATTTCTATTGCCTAAATTTGAATCCAGATTTAACTTCTACTTAACAGTCTTGAGAAAGGCACTATCATTTCTGGGCCTCAGTTTCCTTATCTGTAAAGCAAATTATAATAGTATTAAAGACAATGATTAAGTAATATAAGTGAGTATATATTATAATATTATACAAATTATAATAGTACCAAAGACAACGATTAAGTAATTAAGTAATTAATATTGATCCTCTATATAGTAATAGAATGATAACATATTATATAATATATAATAATAATAATGATATAGAATAATCCTAAATTATGATATTCTTTATATTATAATTCTAATAATCCTACAAAATTATATTTTATAATTATAATAATATGCTTATAATTATGATAATCCCTTATAATTAACTACACAATTATAATACCATGACTAATAAAAATATACAGTAATCGTATAAATAGCAATGATTAAGTAATGACCAATATTGATCCTATAAGCAAAAATTATGAAATGGAGTAGGAAAGTCTCTTCAGCAAATGGTGCTGGGAAAACTGGGCAGTTACATGTAAAAATGAATTTGGACCTCTGTTTATCACCATGCACAAAAGTCAAATCAAATGTATTAAACATCTCAATATCACACCTGAATCCACAAAGTACATTGAAGAAAATATAGGAAAAACCCTCCACGATATTGAAGCTAAAGGCATATTCAAGATGAAACACCACTGAAAAAGGAACTAGAAGCTTAGATAAACATATGGAACTGTATGAAACTAAAAAGCTTCTGCACCTCAAAAGAAATGGTAATCAAGATACAAAGACAATCCACAGAGTGGGAAAAATATTCATCCTATATGCATCTGATAAGGGGTTAATATCCAGGATATATAAGGTACTGGTCGAACTTTTGCAAGAAGAAAATAGTCAACCCAATCAACAAATGAGGAGAAATGAACAGGAACTTCTACAGGGAAGAAATTAGAATGGGCAAAAGGCATGTGAAAAAATGTTCATCATCACTAATCATCAGAGAGATACAAATCAAAACAACAACGAGGTATCATCTCATACCACAGAGACTGACAAATACAAAAGAGCAAGAAAAACTGGTGCTGGTATGGATGCGGGGAGAAAGGAACTCTCCTCCATTGTTGGTAGGAATATCGACTGTGTGTACAGCCTTTCTGGAAAACCATATGGACATTCCTCCATAGACTCAAAATTGAGCTCCCATTTGACCCAGCCATACCACACCTGGGAATATACCCTTGGAGTCAAAAGCACAAAGGTGAAACACCATCTACACTTCTATGCCCATAGCAGCACTATTCACAATAGCCAGAATCTGGAAACAACGAGAGGTCCTGAGAACAGACAATTGCATAAAGAAACTTTGGTACATCTACACAATGGAATACTATGCAGCTGTTAGGGAAAAAAAGTTATGAGATTTGCCTATAAATGGATGGACATGGAGAGGATCATGCTCAATAAAATTAGCCAAAGGGAAAAGGACAGATTTAGAATGACAGCATTTACCTGCAGGATATAAAAATATAGTAAGATACCAATATTCAAGGCCAGGCAAAACATAAAACATGGACCAGGATGTCTTGTCAGTGGGTGGAATCTACGACAAGTGAGTGGGAGTCAGAAGTTAAGTAAGACAGAGAAAGGAACAGTGTACTAGTAATTGTTGGAAATGATAATACCAGCCAAAAACTGAACATTGAATGTAGGCAAAGGGATATACATGATAACCTATAAATGTTTGTATTGCAAGCTGAAATGTGTAAGAGAAGGGAGAGAGAGAAGGGAAAGAAAGACAGAGATGCAGAGAGTGACAGAGAATGAAAGAGAGAGGGAGAGAGAGAAGAGGCAGTGCCTGCCATAAAAGGCGTGGTGGGGGAGGCATTCAGGGGACATTGGTGGTGGGAAGTGGGCCCTGGTGGAGGGATAGGTCCTAGAATACTGTATGAGTGAAACCCAAACATGAGCATCTGCGTAATTTTATATCTCTAGTGGCACAATAGAAAGCATATATATACATACAAATAGTTTGGTCCGATATATAGTAATTGTATAATAAAATATTATCATATAATATCACTTGATCACTTGAATCCCGTTATTCATCGATTTGCTCGAGCGGGAGCCAGTAACATTTCCATTGGACCCTATCACGTGCCAATGTAGCCCAATGGCATATGGTTGATTCAGGAATATGAAGAGCCTCAAACTGTTCCTTCAGGGTCTTGACAAGGAAGTCTGACCATCTTGTAGGTGGGCGGCCACATGATCTTTTAATAATAATAATGCATATAATAATCCTGTAATTATAATAATCCTTAATTTTTATAATAATAATCCTATAAATTGTTGTTTTATAATATAATGATATGATTTCTATAAGTAATCATTCTAAGCTACAGCAGACTTTCATGACAGCTTATTTCTAAATAATGGGACATAGGAACTATACAAAGATATATTTCTCTTTTCTTTCTGTATCAAAAAGAAACTTAAATTTATTGACTCATATAATTTTAGTGCTACAAGTTCTTATTTGGACAATCAAATCAGTCCACAAGAAGACTTAGCTACTTATGAATTTTTCTCATGCATAAGGATGCCTTGTACCACCAAGGTCCACACAGAATTCTCAGACTGGATCCTAATGAAAACTGCATTAGATAATATATATTCATTTGGCAGAAAACTTTAACCTTTGGTCTGGATACAAAGTCTTCAGGCCACAGTCTGGCTCAATAAGTCTCATTTGAGAAGTAATAGTTAGTAAGTGTTTTTGATGAAGACTTGATGATTCATTAGATCTTAGCCATCTCTCTGACTCAATTCTGAATAACTATGCTAGCAGGTGGTGATATAGCTACTGGAAATGGCTAGGCTCTTGGCTGTATTCCAAGAGCAGTACTATAATTTCATGCCTACAGAAAACCTTTTTCCAAATTACACCCACACTATAATCAGCTGCATAAGAGGCCTTTTGTGACTATTTATAAAGGGCACCCTTTAATTCACCCTTATAATTTAGCTTGTAGCATTTGCTAGAAGTTTTAACAGCTATATCATGCAAAGTGACTTCTATTAAGTGCATAGTCTCTCTCCTGAGT
The DNA here is from genome assembly GCA_021461705.1 of Cryptotis parvus. Taxonomy (NCBI): domain Eukaryota; kingdom Metazoa; phylum Chordata; class Mammalia; order Eulipotyphla; family Soricidae; genus Cryptotis; species Cryptotis parvus. The sequence continues at coordinate 461,179 of JAJIBD010000848.1, forward strand.
CCTGTAGACAACACATAACCATTTAACAACACATAACCATTTAATAGTAGTTGATAAAATTGCCACCAAATCTGAAATAAGATTATGAGGTTCCTCACTTTTTTGAAATTGCAAATATTTTAGAAATGCCAATTTTAAATTTCCAGATTTTATTAATTAGTTCCTACCCTAAACCAAAAAAGTGTGAAAATTCATAATCTTCAAGTACCAGAGTTTTCATTAACTTGAGTACCATTTGTTATTAGAGAAATTCATGAGGTTCATCAAAGATACTCTAGATCAGTGATCCCCAACCATTTTTCTGACAGTGCCCACACTGCTATATTTGTTTCCTTCCTATAACCTCCTGTTTTCGTAGTTGGCCTCCTACTCTCATGGCATGGCCCCAAATTTACAAAATCTCTACCTGTGGTCCCTTGGAATAGCCGGGGACTTCACAGAGGCAGCCAATTGAGAAGCTTGTGACCATAAGTGACATGAGATCCTGTTAAAATGTGGATTGGAGGTGAGTAGGACTCAAATTGATCTGACATACATACATCTAAGGAGCTCCTCAGCCATGTCCATGACTTATCAGCTAAAGCAAGTTATGCAAGGCTTGTCTGGGGCAACCATGAGTCCAGAAGGTTTGTGCAAACACCTCACCCAAATCTTTAAAGAAATTATATAGAAGCTTAACTGAGTTTGGTTCAATTACATGTACTATCTAGATAATTTTAGTAATATATTTTATCCCAAATAGATAATCTTCAGTAACTTCTAGGAGCCAGTCAGACAAATAAACTATGGATTCCAGGAAAAGTATGCAAAGGGTGTATCTGTGAGTAATCACTAATTGACCTAGTCTGGATCCAAGGTCAAAGGCTTTTTAGTCAATGATGACCACACCCAGTAGTGTTGGATGGTAGAGGAAGTACACTTTGCAGGGAATACTAGGCTACTTGATGCTGGGAACTATAGCCAGCTGTGCCACATCATGACAACATGAAATTATAGGAACCAAACTCAGGTCCCCCAAAGACTGGGTAGGTACACTTAGATCCTGATCTCCACTCCCAGGAATAATTAAAAGAATAGTATTCTTTTAATTGCCATGCTCAAAAATTGCTCAAGTAATATAGTTGATGACTAAAGGGGAAATATGTAGAAAAATTGTAAACTAAAAATACATGTCAAGATTATGTAATGGAAACTTCCAGGTGGTCATTCACCAACAAATCTAACTTGACATCAGTTAATCTAATTCTTACACTATTAGACTTCACTACTCATTTTTACCTGTATTTTTCCCTTTATCACCAATGCTATCAACTCAGATAGACCAATACTAGATTCCTAAAAGAAATCCATGAATAAGCAAATTACTTTAAATTATGCAGATGATATAAGCCTGTTTATTTTTTGGAAATCACAATCATTTTTTTCTTATTTTATTCATTTATTATTGCTTTGTAGTACTGTGGAATTCAGGGACTTAGCTTCATGCCTCTGAATGTGTATAATTCTCAATATAACAACTTTAAAGTTCTTGTGTCTTCCCACCACCAAGAGACCCCTCCCATACCACTCTCCTTTCTCTCCAATAACCTACACAATTATCATATCCCTTTAATATTCATAAAATTCCTTTAGACCCAGGTCTTCTCTTCCTTTCTGTCTTCCCATTCATCATCGATTTGCTAGAGCAAGCACCAGTAACATCTCCATATGTCCTGTCTCATGCTAGTAGAGCCCAAGGGCATCTGCTTGCTCCAGGAATATAGAGGCTCAAACCATTCCATCAGGTCATGGGAATGAGGTATATAATTATTACTTGTATTTGGCATATCAAATACAACACAGGTAGCTTGCCAGGCTCTGCTATATGTGTGGCATACTCTTGTAGTCACCTCTGATCTCCATCATTTATTGCTGAGCCACACAGTGCGGCAGCAAGTCGGGCTGTGCTAGGCTCTTCTGCTGGGTGGAGTTCTGACAAGAGGGAAGTCTGGATGTGGAAAATGGCAGCCCTCATGGAGTGGAGGTGTCATCTGGCACTTGTGAGGCTCTGCTGAGGTGGCAGACCAGAGCTAGAACCTGCCGTCCCTCCCGGGTGCCTCATGAGTGATTGGGCACAGGGAGGGCTGGTAGCAGCTTAGTCCCATGTCTGTGAGTCTACCAGAGTATTTCCTTAAAAATTCATCAAGAGCAAAAAATAGCAGCAAATACTGTTTTTGCTTACCAACTTTAATCACTTGATCACTTTACATCCTGTTATTCATCAATTTGCTCAAGTGGGCGCCAGTAACATTTGTATAAAATATAATATACATATATATGCAGTTAGACTGGCCTCAGTGATATCAATACCTGTTACAATGAATGGTGCAGTCTGGTTTTAGCCAATGGTTTAATGAAGCAAGGGCTATGAACACCACCTTTACTACAATTGAGTTAAGAGAATGCGGTGAGTTATTTTCTAGTTTGAAATACACTATTTTTTCTTTCATAATGTTCATAAAAACTAGCTGATGGAGTTGAATTGCATATGAAAAGTATGACTGCATCCATCTCCCTGATTCATTTCTCACTCTAATTATATATTTAGAAATTGTTCATTTAAGATATCCAGAACCTAGTCAACCACTCTGCTCTTAAAGTTGCCATTTCCAGAAGTAGTTTTTTAGTGAAATTTTAAAGTGTTATGTTATTTCACCACGTTGCTCCTGAGAGTGAAAATGACATTTTGAAAGCAAACATATATTAGTTTATTTTAAAATTTGACAAAGAACTTTTTCCTACTGACACAAAAGATTATTAGAGTTTAAAGTTTTAGTCCTTTGTTTGTTCAATTGCCATCAAATTTTATAATCAATAAAAACTCCCTACTTATTTTCAGATGATAAAAAGGGACCATTTTAAACATAGCACCACTTGATTTTGTCTTTCTAGTTAAGACTTAAAGAAATAATTTAACTGCAATAAGTAATGTACTCTGAGTTTCAATTTGAAGATACTTTGAGATAAAGTGTCTCCCAGATTGATTTCACAGTAAATGCCGATGAGAATTAGTCAAGTTTAATATTCTGCAAAAGAGCATAGTACTCTAGATTTTTGTTATTAATTTTTAAGGACAACCTGACAGTGCTGAGAGACTGGGTCATTCTGGGCAGCACTGTAAGTGTCTGGGCCACACCAGAGAGTGATGTGCAGTTTGAAACTCAGTCCACAAATATGCAAGTCTACCACAAATATAAGTACTACTTCCCTAGTCCCTTATCATTCTTGATTCCAATTCTTTCACCTGAATATGCATTGAAAACCGAGTTCGATCCTTGACACTTTATGTGCTCCCTGACACCGCGAGGAGTGATATAAATGCAGAGCCATGAGCAAGCCCTGAGTACTGCCATATGTGCCACAAAAAATAATAAATAAAAAACTATAACAAGAATAAAAAGTCACCTTACTCCACACGCTGAGAGAAAATGTTTGTACACTGCTAATGTAACAAAGTATAACTATTTTATATTTATGATCTAAATAAGCTAGAAGGAAAGGTACAGATACGGAAAGACCTATATCATATACTGAGCATAAATCTGCTTACTAAGGAAATAACAAGTGTCCCCAAATAGAAGAATTTGTGAACTGTTCTACAGAACTCAGCTTATTATTAGGGCAGGGAGATTGGGGGGGCGGGGGGAGGCGGAGACCTGAGGAAATGAGGGAATTTGAGAAAAGAGTAGAAGAAAGGAACAGGTCTTGTAAATTCTGGTGATTAAAATATAATTGAACATTCATATAATTTTTTTCACAGTTACAAAGTTGTTCATGGGCCAGAGCGATAGCCCAGCGGTTAGGGCATTTGCCTTGCACACGGCCGGCTAATGCCGGCCTGGGTTCGATCCCGGCATCCCATATGGTCCCCCAAGCACCGCCAGGAGTAATTCCTGAGTGTAGAGCCAGGAGTAGCCCCTGAGCATTGCCGGGTGTGACCCAAAAATAAAAAAAAAAAAGTTGTTCATGACTTTTTTAGTCATACAATGTTCCAACACAGTGCACATTTCTCACCACCAATGCCCCCTGTTTCTGGGTACACTACCCCCTACCCTATTCCCAGTCACCCTGCCTGCCTCTATGGCAGGCATTTCTCTCTCATTTTCACGCTCTCAAAAAAAAAGCATTTGAAAATACAATCTATCCCTGACCATTAAGTAATTTCGAATGAGGATTTAAAGGTTAATTTGTTCTATAGGTAAACTACTTACTTCACTCATTGTAATAATTCCAATATGTTTTATTCATTAACATATTATTCATTACAGTAACTTTCAAATCCTGCATTAATTGACTATAAGCACAAAAATTCCCAAAAAATAAATATTACATTGCTTTTTAAGTGGTTCAGTTCACTTATAAACTATATTTTCCAAACAGTTTTCTTCATTGATTAAGATTCTTTGTTTCATAATAATAAATATGCCTCACAATAACCAAATATTCTTCTAAATTTTCCTGAAACTAGGGAGAGGATTATGTAAATTAGGACAATTAAATATTAGCCCTGGTTCAGTAGCTTGTGATCATGAAAAAGCTTGAACTTTCCTAGATCCCATATTTGGTTTGCTTTTTTGGAGGTGACAGCCAGTGGTGTTCAGGGCTTATTCTGGCTCTCTGCTCAGTGATCACTCTTAGAGATTCCAAGGGACTGTATATTTTGCCAGATGGAACCCAGGTTGGATGCATGCAAGACCAGGACCGCGGCACTATCTCTGCGGCCCTAGACTCAATTTCTTAAAATTTCTTAAAAAGTAAATAATGACCATAAACTTGAAATCCAATAAATGTAGTAAGAAGTTAATATGCTAGATACTTGTGCTTCGAGCACAGGGCAGATGTACAATCAAAGAGTAATTAAAAAAAGAGTAATTAAAGATAATTTAATAAACAGTCCATATATAATGGCATATATAGCATAGACAAATCATCAAAGAATAGTCAGGGAAATGCCCTAGGACTTTTTACAATGTGTAGTAACTGTAAAACCTGAGAGGACAGAGGAGGAAGCTGTTTCTGGAAGGATGTGTTTGTTCTACTCATAGAGCAGAGGTTCCAGTAACCTGGAATCAGAGTACACGCATTGCCAAAGCAACACTTTTTAGAGAGGAAGAAGGGACCAAATCCCATGGTTTCTCCTCCTTTACCCTGATCATATGCTGGCAACATATACTCCCTTCCAATTCTGAAGCATCTGCACTGGTTCCTATGAGGATCATCACCTGAGCAGGATGGACAGAAGTGGGTGGTCTAGATGAGTGTTGAAGAGCACGATTAAAGTGAAAGCTATTTTAACCTAATGTGTCCAGTAAATTGTTTTCAAAAGAGTAAATAAAAACACAAAATTACTATATTTTCGTAGATGCTGTAATAGTAGATTACACACTTAGCAAACTAAGAATATACTAAAAAACAGTGAGTTGTCATTTAAAATATTTAGCTAATAATAACATATCAATAATGACTCACCAATTTAGCAGGCATACCTGGGCTTGAAATAGAATGCCTGCCCGAAGGAAGGAGGGTCGAGGACAGCAACCCTCCGGGAGAAAGTAGACACCCGTTTCAGCCTCCGCCCACCTTGCTGACGTCAGGGCAATGCCAGGCCCAAAAAGACCCCCCAGGGGAACACCTGACATGCAGCAGCGGGTACGGGACGGGGGAGGGGGTCCATCGATGTCCAGACCACGGACACCAGGGCCACCTCTCGGGCACCATGGGCTGGAGGATGGCAACCATGGCTGGGAGGCGCCAGTCAACCCCGGGTGCACACAAGAGCCGGTACACAGGGCCCAGGCACACATCTCTTGAAGGGAGCCGCGCAGGAAGCCGTCAGGGATGGGACCTCAAGATGAGCCCCAAGCAACCTACACACAGAGCACACCCGGGGAAGCCATTGCCTCCCGTGCCTCTCAGTGGAAAGCCACCGAGAGAGAGCATGTCAGTCTCTGATCCAGAGACTCAGAGACATGGGGTAGAGCTGCTACCGGCTTTACCTATGCTCAGCTGATCATGAGGTGCCCAGGAGGGAAGACGGGTTCTAGCCCTAACCTGCCTATCCAGGAAAGCCTCCCAAGAAATCAGAGGAACCCACATACCATGAGGTCCACCATTTTCAACCTCCGGACTCCACAGCTCGTCAGAGCTCCACCCAGCAGAAGAGCTGATCTTTCCCCTTTTCGTATGGCCGCAATGTGGCCGTGCGGTTCATCAATACATGCACAAGATGAGAGGCTACTACAAGAGTATCCCACCTGCATGGCAGAGCCTGGTAGCCTACCCATATTGTATTTGACATGCCAAAAGCCAATAACAACTATAGACCTCATTCCCACAACCTGAGGGAATCATTTGTGGCTCTTCATGTTCCTGTAGCGAGCAGTAGCCACTGGGCTACACTAGCTTGTGACAGGACATATAGAGATGCTACTGGTGCCCGCTCGAGCAAATCAATGAACAACGGGAAGACAAGTGACACAAGTGAAGTGATACAATTTAACAAATGGATCACATCAATACAAGGCGTTAGAACATAGAAAAATAGTTGGGGGAAGAGGGGAGCCGTTCAAAGTAAAATTTTTTGTAGTACAGTTTTTTAAACCTAAAACTGTTTTGAAAAATCAAGTCAGTTGAGTTTTATATTTGTTTGATTTGGGAGCCATACCCAGTGAAACTCTGAGGGCTCTCTAGCACAGTGCTCAAAGTAACAACGATTCCTGTATGCAGAACATGCACCCTGGACCTTTGAGACATCACCCTGGGCCTCAACTGACTGTGACTTCAAAGAGTTAATGGTGCTTTCATTTAAAAATCACTATTTGTTGGTAGGAAATGGGGAAGGATGGGTGCTGGAACACTGCATAACCGAAATCTAAACATGAACATATTTGTAATCATATATCTCACAGTGATATAATAAAATATTAATAAAAATAAATAAATAAAAATTAAAATCAGCATTTGCATGCCTATTTTACAAATTTGGTAAGGCAATATTCTCTTTTCCTCATAAAGACTTTAATAATGTACTCCAAATGATGATTGCTCTTGGAATGGCTTATTTTTCACTTATAGCTTAAGAACTTTGCCTTTGATGGTACTTTAAATATAAAAGTTTTGTGTTTTCAAGAAATTGGAGAAATAATTTGGAAATGTTGCCAGGGTGTAACAATAACCATAGATATTTCATGTTGGTAATTCTTCAACAAGGTGAAAAAGAAAAGTAAAATATGTTATGGGTGAAACACACACACAATGTTAATAAAATACACAACTTTAAAAACGTTAAACCAGAATTTTTAAGGAGTTTAAGTCACTATTTACCATTCTATTATAGGAAATGCTCTCAATGTATGTGGCATACTGAAATAATAAAATTGTTTGGATGATGCTAGCTTGTATGCATTAGTTAATACATAAGGGTTTTAGTATTTTATTTTAACTCATGTTATACAGAATCATAGATATTTGCAAAATTGTTTTCTTTAGAATACAGAGATTACTTTCTCAGTTCAATATTGATGCTATTTAGCATTCAATTATGAAAAGCAAATCAAATAACATTATTTGAAAAACAGACACTAGACTCACTGTTCCAAAGTTGGTACTAAATAAATGACAGTAGGATTTAGAAATTATTCATGTAGTCACAAGCTACAGGTGAAATGTATGATGCCAAAGTATATCTAGCCAGATGTCTCTTCTTGAGAGCAATAGTATATATACCCTTCCTTCACAATAGCCCTATCTGAAACTCAAACACCAGACATCGCTGCCTCACCAGGGGCCTCACGTAAATGCTAGGGTGCAATAGGGCTGGCTTTTTGGTCTCAAGGGCTATAGAGATGACAGCTCCTCAAGGGGCTATATCTGTGCCATATAGCACAGTCTTCACTCTTCAGGATTCTGTGCTCTGGCTTTGACTCTGAGATGCTGGGGCACCTCAGAAAGAATCTATATAAATGAGGACATTTCTACAGCCATAACTTTGATGATAAGACTAAGTTTTCAGCTATAGAGCAGTGTAACAAATGTGTTTCCATGCCTCTTTTTGTTCACTTCTGTACATAAATGCAAACACAGAAAGGATGTAAATGTTTCTTTTTCTTCCTAGCTGTGTTTGTCTGTCTGTACGCCATAGCATGAGAAGGCTGAGAAACAAACTATCACACCAAGATACAAAGCCCTTTGTAGTTTCCAGCTGCAGCTATTGTTCAAAGGGCCTATAAATCTGGATTGTGGGTGGGGGGCCGAAATATGCCCCCTTCCTATCCATATCTATTAAATGAGTTCTTGGAAAGCTTACCCCACTTTTATCTAGCTCTGTGACTTCCCAGAACTCCATTGCAGATAAAAACTCTGGAATGGTTTTTAGCACTGAAAAAAAGCAGTGAGTCAACTGTTTGGGGGAAGAAAAAAAATAACTTTTATGATACAGTAAATACATAAACAATAAAATAACTTTTATGATATAGTGAATGCATTAAAAATAAATTTCAAAAACTCTATCCATCATTTACCAATTTGGTCAAAGTTACAATTGCACCTTCAGGACATATTCCTTTCTTATTTAAGGAAATACTTTAAAATTTTTGGCCAGGAAGATAAATTTTATCAAATTAAGAAGAAAAACATTTTGGTAGGTAATGGGTTTAGCAACTACTTCACAATTTGTTCTTGGCAATATCATCAAGGATTGTAGGGATTTGTAACACTCTGGAAAAACATTTAAGGGAAAAATTGCAGGATACAGCAGGAAAACAGATTACTGATCTCTCAAATGAACAGAGGAATGCTTCCCTTGCAACAACTGTTTGTATTTGTTCCTGGAGATGTTGAGAAATGATGAACAAGAATTTCCAGTAGCAGTTTAAAAGCCAAATTACTATTTCCCCTTGTAAGAAAAGAGAAAAGGAAAAAAGACCGAATTTATGCATTAAGATATTTTCATAGGATAATGAAAGGAAATATGCATACTTACTGTATACACTCTTTGACTCTTTGATTTCAATAACTAAATGAAATGAGAAATCAGGAGCAACAACACACATATTTAAAATAGTATTCTGTGAGACCAGAGAATTATTACAGAGATTAAAGTATTTACCATGAACACAGCTGACCCCCATTTGTTATCCCTAGCACCTTATATGCTCCCTTTAAGCACTGCCAGGACTAATCCCTGAGCACACAGCCGGAAGTAAACTCCAAGCACTGCTGGTTGTGGCCCAAATTTATAATAATAATACAATAAAAAAGAAGTATAATGGGACCTTATCCTAAGAATTTTGTGTTTTTGATCTTTTATAATTTTTGAAGTATATATATGGTACAAGGAAAGACAATCATTGGAAGGATTAATTATTTAACTTCATGTTTATTTTATTTTGTGAACACTATTTTTAATCTTGGCTTTCTGTTTTGGTCAAGCTGTGTCAATATTCATAGAGGTAAATAAAGCGGAAATGAAGTGCACAGCAGCAAATCATGAAGGTATAGTTGAGTTTTATAATTTCCTTTCCAGAACCAGGTTCTTGTTAAATTTCTCTTATCCAGCACTTATAAACTGGTTTTGTTCTTTATTTGATTGAATTTTGTAAAGTTGTTTTTGAATTGTCACTTTAGTGATAGCAGCAGTGAGAACAATAACAAAAGCAACACTCTAGATATACAACTGCAATATCTTTGCTTCCTGATACTCAGGAAAAATTTCCTACCATAAGTCTTTGTTTTACCCATTGAGTCCATGGTATGAGAAGTTCAGAATGGTTCCAAGAAGTTGGTAATTTACAAGTGATATCACCATTTTCTGTGTGCATGAATTGAACTTATTTATTCAGCAGAACTCAAATTTAATAGAAATGAAACAAAATGTTGGGTGACCAAAGTACTGAATTAACAGGGACAGTGCTAGTGCTGTACTGAACTCTTCATTTCTCACAAGCATACATCCAGGTTGCTGCAGACACATTATGTATTGTTTGCTATTGCTATCAGCTGCTTTAGCATCATATGGCATCTCAAATGTGTAAATTTTCTTTTATAAATTTGACCTGTGTTTTCCACCCAGCAGGTAATGGACTGTTTCTTGGATGGCTTATTGCACAATCCCATCAGCAAAGTAACTTCTGGATAATATGGTGCATAGTGAGATGAGTCAATTGCAAATCTATGAGTCACTGCTTTTTTTCTTGGAGCAAACTTTTTGGGTCAAAAGTCAATTCGTGTGTTAACAATATGCAGTAAATCCATAGGTGTTTATGGTAGCGGAATCATTGTGTGAAAAGAAATAAAATTCATCCTTTAAGTGTTTTCACACAGAGAAAAATGTTCTCTACTACCAGGATGGTAGTGATCCAGTATAATCATTCTGCCACTTAGTGGCTCTCTAGTTTCCCGGAAATATATATATATATATATATATATATATATATATATATATATATATATATAAAAGGGGACTCAGTTCTTGTTTGTGCTGTTCAGGAGTGATCATTTCACTGTGGGATTTGAAATGAGAGCTTTGTGAGTAAAAGAATAATGTTGCACTGTTAAACTCTATTTTTATTTGGACGATTTTATTCATGAGTATAATCAGCAAGTACTGGAACAACTAAGGAACAAATTGAATTCGAGAGAGTAGATTTTTTGTCTAAAATAGTATTGATGGTGTTCTCTGGAATTCTTGGAGAATATTATTAGTATTTGCATATTTCTGGGTGGTCGTTCTGGGACCAGAACGACCACCAACTGGGAACTCTTTGGCACCATTGCAGCAACATGGGAAGATACCATCATTGACGACATCGATGAAGAATAAAACCGACTGGTTCAGCACCTCCATGATTGTGCGAAGAATGCCGAGAGAGAGAAAGACACAAAAGAACGCCTGTCTTCAGAAACTCTCGAGCTCATTCGCCAACGTGGCAAGGCTCGATCCTCAGGAGACCAAATGCTAACGTCCAAGCTTGCTAAACGGTGCAGAGAAGCGATAAAAGAAGACCTCAAAGACAGAAGAGCAGAAATACTGGAAGATGCAGCAGAAGCCGAGAAAAGCATTCGCACAGCCCACCTGTCCTTCGCCAACTATAAGACCAAGATGACTGCCCTCTGACGCCCTGATGGATCTATCACATCTTCCAGAAAAGCAATGGAGTAGATTACCCAGGACTTCTACTCAAATCTCTTTGATAGCCACATCCACCTGCCCACATACCAAATTCCACAGGATGGATATGTCATTCCCAACGTTCTCCCTTCTGAAATCCGACATGCCATCTCGTCCGTAAAGAAAAGGAACAGCACCAGGCCCAGACAAAGCAGACCTGAACACCTGAAGAATCTGCCGTCGGTACTCATCAATACACTAGCTCGGCTCTTCCCCACGCTACCTATCCGAATGCTAGGTGCCCTCCCAATGGAAAACCAGCAGGACAGTGCTACTGTTCAAGAAGGGAGACATTCACGACATCGGCAACTATCGCCCCATCTGCCTATTGTCCATCTACAAGCTGCCTTACACGAGTCATCCTGAACAGGATTAGCAGAACACTAGATGAAGGACAACCATGCGAGCAAGCAGGCTTCCGGAAAGGATTCAGCACAATTGACCATATCCACACAGTAACCAAGCTCATTGTGGTTTGTAGGGAGTACAAGATGCCACTCTGTCTCACGTTCATTGACTTACAGAAATCCTTTGATTCTGTGGAGACTGAAGCAGTCATCAAAGCCCTAGCCAAACAAGGTGTTCAAACCCAATACATCAAGATCCTTCGTGAGCTGTATTATGGATTCACCACCAGGATCTCACCATTCTACAAAGAAGTGATCATTAATGTGAAAAGAGGGTTTCGACAGGGTGATACCATTTCACCAAAACTCTTCAGCGCCAGCCTCGAGAATATCATGCAACAATTAGAATGGGAAGGAATAGGAGTGAAGATAGATGGTCGGCAACTACACCACCTCTGCTTCGCTAATAACATCGATCTAATAACACCAAACATTAGTCAAGTGGCACAAAAGCTGGCTGACTTCGACCGAGAGTGTGGAAAGATAGGTCTACAGCTGAATCTAAAGAAAACAATGTTCATGAAGAATGAACTAGTTCCTGAGGCCCCATTCACTGTCAATGGAACAAACATCTCTGAATGCAGCAGTTATGTGTACCTCGGTCAAGAAATCAACATGATGAAAGACCTAAAACCTGAGCTGCGCAGGAGGAAGAGAGCGGCATGAAATGCCTTCAAAGGCATCGAAGAAATAGCTAAAAGGCAAAAAGAACCTCCAGCTCCGCGGTACATCTCTTTGACTCCACCGTTCTCCCTGCATTAACATACGCCTCAGAGACCTGGGCCCTACAAAAGCAGGATGAGAATGCTATTCGGGTCTCCCAGAGAGGAATCGAAAGAGCTATGCTTGGAATATCACGCCTCACTCAAGTGAGAGAAGGAATCGGAGTTCTGAACTCCGTCGCTATTCCAGAATCAGGGACGCTGTCTCGTTTGCCAAGGCATCGAAAATCAGATGGGCTGGACATGTAATGCGATTTGGAGACAACCGCTGGACTAGAGCTGTTACCGACTGGATCCCACGGGATGTCAAAAGATCACGTGGCCGCCCACCTACAAGATTGTCAGACTTCCTTGTCAAGACCCTGAAGGAACGGTTTGAGGCTCTTCATATTCCTGAATCTACCAGATGCCATTGGGCTACATTGGCACGTGATAGGGTCCAATGGAAATGTTACTGGCGCCTGCTCGAGCAAATCGATGAATAATGGGATTCAAGTGATCAAGTGATTTGCATATTTACCTAGACCTCTGCACCCTCAAGTCTCCTAACTTTTTCACTCAATTCTCTAATCATCCTGTATTTCTATTTGCCTTTCCTCACAAATCCATGTGAGTCCCTGGCTGTTAACTGTTAGTGTTAAGTATAAAATAGAGAGCACCTCTTGACATTCTGTTCAGATGACTCAGAGAGCTTTTTTCCTCAGAGTATTGCGATGCTAGTTCTAAGTGGGGCTAGAATCAAATTGTAGTTCATTTCACACATGGCCTCTTATTCAGAAAAAAAAAAACAAAATCTCCTAACCAAACCCTATTGTTTTTGCTTTAGAAAACTGGTAATAGAAAATAACTGTCCATGTATATTATCACACACACAAACACACACATATAAAGTGCATATACAAATATATATACATATATAATGTGTGTATGAAATATTTATTACTTCTCTTTGATGACAGATTGACACGTTTATGTCTATGTTTGGATCAGCCAACATCCATTTTGTGATAGGACACTTAGGCAGCATGGTTCATTTATGTATTTTAATTTATATCTACTCATTCTATAGCCTCTAGGACTTAAAAAGCATGCCAGGAACTTAGCTGTTTTATAACTATAAGGGTTGCTCGATGTGCTATAAAGTAACCCAATTTTCTACAGTCACTGTAACTGCTGGGACACAATTTCTTAGCAGCAAAGCTGCCCATATTACAGTCAAAACCAATGACAGAGGATTCTTGTCATTTGGGGGTCCTCTGGAAAGAAAGCTTTAGATGTTACTTGTCTGATGTACAACACTCTGAGATGTAGTATATGTATAGAATTGAGAGTTCAACTAAGATCTATGACTTCATGAATATGAAGAGATATTATAGTGGGTAAGGCACTTACACTTACTTGTACATAACTGACAGCACCACAAACGGCCCCATTACACTTCCAGGAGTGATCCCTGAGCATGAAGCCAAGAGTAAACCTAAATATTGCCATGTATTGCCCCAAACAAAAAAAATAAGTAATTCTTTAGAAACAATGTTTTAAGAAAATGAAGCTGAATGCTAGGGCCTGAGATCATGACTCAATCTTTAATCTATTAGTAACTGCTTTGAAAATAATAAGTGAAAAGGGTGGATCCTGAATAGAATTGGCATAATAATATAAGTATTGTCTCATCAGACAAAGAAATATAATGGCCTGCATCAGAAAATGGACTATTTCTGGTAAGAAGTAATGATTATTGGAAGCAGGTAGTTTAAACTCCTTAGATAAATTTACTGAAATATTCCAGTTCTTAGAGCTTTATCCCTTGCAGTTCATACCCAAAACTGTTACCGACTGGATCCCACGGGATGTCAAAAGATCACGTGGCCGCCCACCTACAAGATGGTCAGACTTCCTTGCCAAGACCCTGAAGGAACGGTTTGACGCTCTTCATATTCCTGAATCAATCAGATGCCATTGGGCTACATTGGCACGTGATAGGGTCCAATGGAAATGTTACTGGTGCCCGCCGAGCAAATGGATGAATAACAGGATTCAAGTGATCCAATGATCAAGTGATCACTGTTGGATTTATTTCATACAGAGCTTAGACAGATTTGGATTCCTTGATGCCTACAGCTGTCCTTAAGAAAATTTCCTTCATCTCTGGCCCAGGTGCCTCAAAGCCTCTCTAGCTTCCATAAAAAATTAAAAAATTTTAGACATTTCCAATTCTGATCACTTGATCACTTGAATCCTGTTATATATCGATTTGATCGAGCGGGCACTGTAACATTTCCATTGGAACGTATCACATGCCAATGTAGGCCAATGTCATGTGGTTGATTCAGGAATATAAAGAGCCTCAAACCGTTCCTTCAGGATCTTGACGAAGAAGTCTGACCGTCTTGTAGGTGGGCAGCCATGTGATCTTTTGACATCCTGTGGGATTCAGTTGGTAACGGCGCTAGTCCAGCGGTTATCTCCAAATCTCATAACATGTCCAGCCCATCTGATTTTCGATACCTTAGCAAACGAGACAGCGTCCCTGATTCTGGAATAGCGATGGAGGACAGAGCTCAGGATTCCTTCTCTCACTTGAGTGAGGCATGATAGTATAAGCATAGCTCTTTCGGTTCCTCTCTGGGACACCCGAATAGCATTCTCATCCTGCTTTCATAGGGCCCAGGTCTCTGAGGCGTATGTCAATGCAGGGAGAACGGTGGAGTCTAAGAGCTGTGCCTGGAGCCGGAAGGTTCTTTGTCCTTTTAGCTATTGCGTTGATGCTTGTGAAGGCATTCCATGCCTCTAACTTCTTTCTGCACAGCTCAGGTTTTAGGTCATTCATCATGTTGACTTCTTGACCTAGGTACACATAACTGCTGCATTCAGAGATGTCTGTTCCATTGACAGTGAATGGGGCCTCCTCTGGAACTAGCTCAATTTTCATGAACATTGTTTTGTTTAGATTCAGTTGTAGACCTATCTTTCCACATACTCGGTCAAAGTCAAGCAGCATTTGTGCCACTTGGCTAATGATTGGTGTTATTAGAATGATATAATCGGCAAAGTGAAGGTGGTGTAGTTGCCGACCATCTATCTTCACTCCCATTCCTTCCCATTCTAATTGTCGCATGATGTTCTCGATGGTGGTGCTGAAGAGTTTGGGTGAAATGGTATCACCCTGTTGAACCCCTCTTTTGATATCAATGATCACTTCTTTGTAGAATGGTGAGATCCTGGTGGTGAATCCGTAATACAGCTCACGAAGGATCTTGATGTATTAGGTTTGAACACCCTGTTTGGCTAGGGCTTCGATGACTGCTTCAGTCTCCAGAGAATCAAAGGCTTTCTTTAAATCAATGAACGTGAGGCAGAGGGGCATCTTGCACTCCCTACAAACCTCAATGAGCTTGGTTTTCATGTGGATATGGTCAATTGTGCTGAATCTTTTTGGAAGACAGCATGTTAGCATGGTTGTCCTTCATCTAGTGTTCGGCCAATCCTGTTCAGGATGACTTGAGTGAACAGCTTGTAGATGACGGACAACAGGCAGATGGGGCAATAGTTGCCAATGTCATGAAAGTCTCCCTTCTTGAACAGTAGAACTCTCCTGCTGTTTTTCCATTGGCAGGGCACCTTGCATTCAGACAGGGAGCATGTAAAGTGATGAGCTAGTATATTGATGGGTACCGATGACAGATTCTTCAGGTGTTCGGGTCTGACTTTGTCTGGGCCTGGTGCTGTTCTCTTCTTTACCATTGAAATGGAATGTCATATTTCAGAAGGGAGAACATTGGGAATGACATATCCATCCTGTGGAATTTGGTATGTGGACAGGTGGACATGGCTATCAACGAGATCTGAGTAGAAGTCATGGATAATCTTCTCCATTGCCTTTCTGGAAGATGTGATAGATCCACCAGGTCGTCGGAGGGCAGTCATCTTGGTCTTATAGTTGGCGAAGGACAGGCTGGCGGTGCAAATGCTTTTCTCGGCTTCTGCTGCATCTTCCAGTGTTTCTGCTCTTCTGTCTTTGAGGTCTTCTTTTATTGCTTCTCTGCATCACTTTGCAAGCTTGGATGTTAGCACTTGGTCTCCTGAGGCTCACGCCTTGCCACATTGGCGAATAGCTTGAGGGTTTCTGAAGACAGTCGTCCTTTTGTGTCTTTCTCTCTGTTGGCATTCTTCGCACAATCATGGAGGTGCTGAACCAGTTAGTTTTATTCTAGTCGGTTTTATTCTTCATCAATGTCATCAGTGATGGATGTATCTTCCCATGTTGCTGCAATGGTGCTAAAGAGTTCCCAGTTGGTGATCATTCTGGGAGTTCTCTTCTTAAACTTTGCAGCCTTTTTTTCCCCATTTCGTGAAGTAGAATTTTGCATGAAGTAGATGGTGGTCCGATTCTATTTAGAATTTTGGGACAACAGTGACATTGGTCAGGCAATACCGTCTATTGAAGGTAATGTGGTCAATTTCATTGTGGGACTGTCCACCAGGGGATTGCCATGTCTAACGGTTCACTTCAGCCTTCTGGAACTGTGAGTTCCCATGAATGGTCTTTGTGGACATGATGAACTCAGATAGTCTCTCACCCTGTTCCTTCCATTCTAGGCCATGGGTCCCGATGTGGAGTCCTTCAGCCTATATTCTCAGTCCTATCTTGACTTTAAAATCACCGACTATGATCTTGTAGAAGGTCTGATCTTCTGTATAGAACTCCTCCAGTTCCATGTAGAATTTCTCAATTTCATCTTTCTTTTATGTGGATGTTGGTGCGTAGACAAAAAGAAATTGCTGGCAGTGTGCCACATCTCCTCAATTACAATCGTCCTATCTGGTTTGTTAGGCATTCAAATGAATCAATGTTGATGGCCATGTTCTTGTTGACAAGGACACTAATGCCGCCGACACCTCTTTTCGTTGCATGTTCCAAGGAACAATTTTTCTCCGGTGTCAAATACAGCATGATGCGACTGATGCCTCCTCGTCTCAGTCAGACCAATGATGTTGTACTTGATCTTTTGTGCTTGCACCATCATATCCTCGATATATGCTTCTGATGCCAGCATATGTGCATTGAAAGTACATACAGTCATTTTAGTCCTTCTTCGCTTTGGCAGCCTAGGTTGGCCGTGAAATTTTATCAGGCACTAATTGTTTGCCTCTCTTACTGCTGCTGTATCAAGCCAATTCTTGGTAATAAATTTCTTATCTCATTGCAGGACATTGTTTTCAGGGCTCTGTGTGTGTGTGTTTGTGTGCGTGTGTGAAGCAACTCAGATTTTACTAAACAAAACTTGCTGTGAAAGGTGTGAAAAATGTGAAAGGAGAGAAAATTGGAAAATATGATTTAAAAAAGAGAACATGGTCTTCTCCAGAGTGGAAAAAAATAAGCAAAGAAACATAGAGACAAACAATTAAGATACTTGTTCAAGGCAGAACATGAGGGATTGAAGAGCAAGGCCACAGGCCATTGTCTACTGCAATACAGAGAAATTGCACAGAAACTGGTAAAGTTAAATACATACTAGATACTGTGCTCCTAGCCACAGCGTGGTCTGCCTCGTCAGGCCACACCTTCAGGATTAATCTAGTGATGCCCAGGGTGGTGCCTGGGGTGGTGATAGGGAGGGTAAGTTATACAATGCCAGGAACTGAACTCAAAGTTTAGCACACACAACATATGTGCTCCTAGTTTAGTTCTTTCCCCCAACTCTCATTTAGAGATTTTCTAAAAATAATATAAAAATAATTTAGAATTTGAGTTTAATCTATTTTGTATTCCTTTAATTTAATCTATTTTCTTGATTACATCTTGACATAGTATATATTATATATGTATATATATGTGTATATATATACATATATGTATATATACGTATATATGTATATATATATATATATATATATATATATATATATATATACATATCCCAGATGAGCCCCCAATGATGCAGGTGAGGCAGAAGTGGCGGCAGTGGCTGTTCTCTGAGTTCAATCGCGATTCCCAGGTTCTTCAATATTTTCACGAATGAAAATATTGAATAATAAAAATGCTCAGACTCAGAATTAGAAATTAGAAAGTTTTATTGGAAAGTAGAAGAGAAAGGAAAGGTACTCCCCTTGCGGGGAGGAACTTAGTATTGGACTAAGTTAAAAGTAAGGGATTTTTTGTAAGCCCTTTTTAAAGGCTTTCTGTGAAGTTATCAACTAACCAATGGTATAGAGGATGCAAAGAAGTTACAGGTAAAGGAACTTCCTGAAGCACTTTTAGATGGAAATTGGGATATTTACATTTCTAAGATATGCATGCTACAGAAGATTACCACTGTGCCTTCCTCTCCATTTCCCTCAGGCTTTGTGGGCTTCAGTGAGCCTAAGATCTAAGGGAGAATTTTATGGGCCTGCAAAAATCTTGGAATGTTAAGAAAGGACCTTGGGGATGAAGTATGTGTTAGGGAGATGGCGGAGGGGAGATGAAGCATCTGGCATGAAGAAACTGGCTTCTTCCTTGGGCAAGGGGAAATTGAGGCTTCCTCCTTCATTTCCCCCTCTCAGAGATGAAACCCTGACTGTAGTCAGGAAATGGGAAGACGAGTTGTTCTGGCTACTTCCTGCTGACTTAGGATGGAGTGAAGGGCCCAGTGCAGTCAAGGTATCTCTTCAGGGGGCTGTCCAGAGGACCACGATACCACGCCTCCATCCCCTGCCTCTGCGGTTCCATGCTGACCACCATCTGTAGCTTTATGGCTTCCAATCTGAAAGAGACAAACCTGACCAAGAGATTAAATTGAAAGTGTTGGCCACCCGATGTGGTGGTTGACTGGGAGCCTCGGAACACCACACCTATCAAGGAAAACTCTGATAACTCTGACCTATGCAAAAGCAATGGTCTCATTCGAGCATGCTCAGACTCAGAGAATGACCACAGTCAGCGGCTGAGAGCTCCGAGCCCTTTCAGAGGGGATTTTTAAAAGATAGTTTCCGCTGCTACTGAAAAGCCCATGCATAACCATCCAATAGATTTAAAGCATTGCATCAAGGTCTGCACAGGCAGCCAATCACTTTGCAACAAGTCACCAGCATATACCAATCGGGTCACACCCAATACTTCTTTCCATATTTGGCTTGGCTATGCATACATGCAGGATTGCAAGTCAAGCGGGTTCCTAGGAGTGGGAAAGTGACCTCTACAGGACAGTTTCTCAGATCATGCCGCTGCCTGCAAAGGGTAATTTTCCATGAGCAGGCCTGCCCTGGCTGGGGGAGAGGGTTACTGCTCTCTTTCTTTTCCCCCTTTTCTTTAGGGGAGGATCCTCTAATCATAGAGACCATTAGAGACCTTCATTCTATAGGGCCTAATACTGTTGCCTGAGTACTAGCAACTTGATTTTGCCTACCTGGTCTCTAATGAATGCACGCAGCCTTTTGAGAAGGCAAGGCCCATTTGTCAAAACCAGTAAGAATATGATGAGGGTCTTGAAACAGACTTCTCTCTAGTGTGGGTTTATCACTGCAGGGCTTGATATTGGCTTCTCTTTCTGGTGGAGCTCTGACGAGCTATGGAATCTGGACATTGAAAATGGCTGCTATCATGGTACAGGAGTTCCTCTGGCTTCTTTGGAGGCTCTTTTTGGGGTGGTGGGTCATGGCCTGAACCCGCCCTCCATCCTGGATGCCTTATGATCAGCCAAGCACACGGAAAGCAGGTAGCAGCTCTATAGCCAATAGCAGTTCTTTCCCCCAACTCTGTCCCATCCAAGAGACCTGGTGGGCGCACTCATGAACTACTCCCGCGGCTGTAGGCCGTGAACCAGAGACACAGATACACAGAGGAGAGCTGCTACTGGCTCTCCCTGTTGCATGTGGCCACTTTGTGGCTGCATGGGACATCAGTAAATGCAAAAACTAACAGCACCCGCATGGTACAGCTTGGCAAGCTACCCAGGTCATATTTGATATGCCAAAAACAGTAATAATAATAGACCTCATTCCCATAACCTGAACGAATGGTTTGAGGCTCATCATGTTTCTAGAGTGAGCATAGGCCCTTGGGCTACAACAAGGACAACTGAGGATGTTATTGGCACCCTCTCAAGCAAATCCATGAACAATGGAAAGACAAGTGAAAAGTGACATATATATGTATGTATCTGTGTGCAAATACCAGTAGCAATTATAGACCTCATTCCCATGACCTAATGAAATGTTTTGAGGCTCTTCATGTTCTTTGAACGAGCAGATGCCCTTGGGCTACACTAGCATGTGACAGGACATATGGAGATGTTACTGGTGCCTTCTCGAGCAAATCGATGAACAACAGGAAGACAAGTAATACAAGTGAAGTGATACCTACATATTCATTGAACAATTGAATTGTTATGCTATACTAAACTTTGAGTTTAAAATAATTCAAAAAATCATATATTTACTTTATTGCAATGGAATTTATTTTATTGTTTTTGCTAACTCATTGATCTAAATTTTTCATGCATTTTAAACTATACTTCAGTTATATTTCATACATGTTATTTAAATTTAAATTATTCTTATTTTCATAAATTTGAGTTTTCTTCTGTAATTTGATTTTTCTTCTAAACACGTTTCTAGAAATGCTGGTAATCAATTCTTTTAATTCTTAACTTTGAATTATTTTCAATTTTACTTATATCATGTGCAGAACTGAGTAGTTTCCCTGGAATAGCTGAAGCTTTATTTGTATAAAACAGTACTTATTTAAATCAGAGTCTACAGGCTAAAATGATAGTATAGAGGGGAGGCATTTATATTGCCTGCAGCTGACCCCAGTTCAACCTCTCATACACAAATGGTTCCTGAGGATTTTAGGAATGATCCTTGAGCACAGTGGCCAGACTATGGCCTGAGCACCACCAGGTATGGCACCTAAACCTAAAATATTAAATTAAAATTTTTGGGGGCGGAGTGATAGCAAGTTTGCCTTGCACGCGGCCGGCCTGTGCCGGCCTGGGTTCGATCCCCGGCATCCCATATGGTCCCCGAGCACCGACAGGAGTAATTCCTGAATGCAGAGCCAGGAGTAACCCCTGAGCATTGCCGGGTGTGACCCAAAAAGCAAAAAAAAAAATTTAATAAAGCAAAGTATTAATCAAAATGCGTAATGGTTTTAGAAAAAATATTTCTCTTATGTCCTTTTGCTTACTGTATTTATTTAAGATGTCTTATATACTTTCTCCAAAGGTCTTTTGGCACCAAGTTTCTAATGGAAAATCTAGTAGCATAAATAATGAAAGATTAAATGCTTTCAAATAATCTCTTTAAGGAATATTACTTATAATATTAGATCATAAGGAAATAATATGTCAGCAATATATTCCAGCAAGTAGTCATTGTACTAATTTTATTACCAAAGGAATATAAATAATATTAAAACCACTAATTTCTTGAGTGAATCAGAGATAGTGAACATGATGAAATTTCACCCATTCTTGGGGCCAGAGCAATAGCTCAGTGGGTAGGGCGTTTGCCTTGCACGCGGCCGGCCTGTGCCAGCCCGGGTTTGAACCCTGGCATCCCATAAGGTCCCCGAGCACCGCCAGGAGTCATTCCTGAGTGCAGAGCCAGTAGTAACCCCTGAGCATCGCCGGGTGTGACCCAAAAAAGCAAAAAAAAAAAAAGAAATTTCACCCATTCTTAAGAATAAAAAGTTGAACTATATATAAAGAAAGGAAAATAGTTCATAATAGAGCACTGTGTTATATAAAACAATATTTTATCTAATGTGCAATTAAAATTGTACTTGTAGTGAAGAATAATAAGTATGAAGTCTTACAACAAAATAAAGTTTGTTATTTTTCTGAGGAGTTTGATCAGAGTTTTCTGTTGACTTTCCATTTTTTTCTAAAAGATATGTTTTTTTGTACAGTATACGCAATATTGACAGCAAAAGTCCCCTGTCTCTTCAGCTACATTTTGAATGCTTCCCTCTGAGAGAGGTAAAGATGGTAAGAGTTAAAATAAAAATATAGACTAGAAATTTTAATAAAAACCAAAAAAGTTCTTAGAAACCTGAAAAGTTCTTATTTGTCATCTTGAAGTTTAGAACAAGCACTTAGTTCTAAACAACCACAAGATGACTAATAAAATCTTCCATAACATATGGGAATCTAAAGTTCTTTGAGAGACCTAATGCAATTTATTCTCAACTTGATTAGTATCAGATACTAATTTTCTGGTGGTGCAAGGTCATGATGCTTATTACAAGTTATGGACTTTGGGGGAGAAAAGCTATACGATTGCAAAACTCAATCTGAATTTTCTTTTTTATCACATGAGTTGCTTAAGCAATATTTCGAAGAGCAGTCTTTTGCTCTACCTAGGATAAATATGCGAAAATGGCAAAGATTATGCCCTACCTGTGGAGTCAAAATCCTGCAATCAGATATTTAGAGAATTTAATGTTTCCTTTCACAAGGTGTTGGAGTTTCTTCAATTTCTTGGATTCCTGCCAAAGCCCTAAAATCTCTATTTGTGATTAAGTGTTTCTTAATTTCTTAAGTGTTCTCGATAAGTGTTTCTGTCTCACCTAAAATTAAGTTATAGGTATGGTTACCAGTGCCAGTGGTCCGTTGCTGAAGATGCCTTGAGAAATGCCTGTATCACTGTTCCAGAGACCTAGTCCAGTGCTTGAGAAGTTTATTCCAGTTCTCCTGAAACCTGATCCAGTGTTCCTGATAATACATTGAGTCCCTGATGATTGCTCTCCCGAGACTCATTCCTGTCTTCACCGATGCTGCTGTTCCAGAATCAGGTTATTCAAACCTGATTCTGGACGTGACTTCATGGGAAATTGACTCTCACTAATTTAGGACAATACAGACTGTAGTCAGTTATGACAAAACAGCCAGAGACATTTTACTATTAACTTTACTCGATTCAAAATGAATTCGGACATTAGGACAACATATGATATTACCTTGTAATTGGAATTGTTCCTTTTCTGTATTACTCCTCTGTATGTATTATTTAGAATACCTGTATTTTTATATTTTTGTAAACAAAAAAGGGAGAGTTGTTGGAGGACTGGTTTAGCTATTCTGGGAGTTTTGTTGTTTTGCCCACTCCCAGCTTAATCTATTTAAGCCAAGGTTCATTCTAATGAGACCTCTCTTCTATGTAAACACTGCTAGAGGGTGTGGCAGTTACAGAAGTCACCTTGATTGAATACCTTCTGACTTATACATCTACTAAGACTTCTATGTTTTCTAGATTGGGCACAGCTCCTCTTTATACCTACTGCACCCAGTTAGAATTTACCAGGAGACTACCACCGTGGCTACGTTGAGACTATAGGAAGACTATAGGAAGGATCATACTAGTCTTCTCTAAGCAGACGAGTGTGACCCTTTTTAGTACATGAGAACAAGATACTCAGAATCACCCTGGTGCAGATAATAATAAGAAGGACTTTGTGGGTACCATCTAGATTACATGAAGCTCATGAAGTTAAGATGTATTACTTTATACCAGCCCCCCTCTCTCCAGTGTTTTACATAAGAGATAATCTTGGTAGAAAGGATTAGACCTTGGCTAACCTTTGTTTATACCTGCAATAGGGTGTAGCAAGACTATCACAGCCCAGATCATCTACAGCCACCCTGCAGCAGTTTTTTTATCAATCTGGCCCAGGTATGCTCAATCAGAGACTCTCAGACATGGAGCAGAGCTACTACTTGCTCTCCCTGTGCCCAGCTGCTCATGAGGCGCCTGGGAGGCATGGCAGGTTCTAGCCCTGGCCTGCCACCCAGCAGAGCCCTCACAACAAGCCAGACCACCCTCCCCTACTCCATGGGGCCCGCCATTTTCCACATCCGGACTTCCCTCTCGTCACAACTCCACCCAGCAGACCAGACTATTACAGCCCTGCACTCGCGGCCGCTAGTGGCCGCACGGTTCATCAATAAATGCTTTATTTATAGGTGACTACAACAGTATGCCACCCGCACAGCAAGCCTGGCAACCTGCTCGTGTAGTATTTGATATGCGAAATACCAGTAACATTTATATTAAGTCATTCCCGTGACCTAATATAATGGTTTGTGGCTCTTTATGTTCCTGGAGCAAGCGGATGCCTTTGGGTTCTACTAGCATGAGACAGGACATATGGAGATAGTACTGGTGCCCGCTCTAGCAAATAGATGATTAACGGGAAGATAGTGATAGTGATAGTGAGGGTGTAGCACTACACTCTGTTTACAGTTCTTTTTGACATGACCCTCTCTCGATACTTTGGTGTATATAAAGGGACTGACTTGAGGACCCTTCGGCTTTTGGCCTTTTCACTTTCAGCTTTTGGCTCCTCAGCTTTTGGCTTTTTGTTCTTTGGCCTTTTGCTCCTTCTTCTGGGTAGGACTCATCGTGGGTGAGATCCTCTCTCTTTGGTGGGAGACTTAGGCTCTTTTGTATGGTCTAAGTTCGGACCAGAGCTAGAGTTTGTTCATTATATTAGATTGCTGTGGAAGAGCTTCTGTACTATTAAAAGCCTTTTTGGAACTGCACGGACTTGTGAGTTTTCATCTGTTCCCTCGGCGTCCTCAGAGGTAGAAGAGAACTTCTGTCCTGACACTGTCGGGAATTACACCTCGTGGTGCTCAGGGGACAAATGGAATGCGGGGAATCAAATCTGGGCCGGCCACATGCAAGGTAAACGCCCTTCCCACTGTTCTATCGCTCTGGCCCTAGAGAATTTTTTCTACAGCAGTATCTCAATTTTTTTTTGGTAGCATCCCCCACTGACCTTTATTTCTTGAGGGGGTCCTCAAGAACTAAATTTGTACCCCTCTTGTCTCATTTTCTCAATGTCTGTGTGCTTTTATGAGATTTCCCCTCTTCACACTTGGAATAGGCTGAGAGCCAACCAGGCAATACAAGTCCCAACTGAGAAATGTTCTAAGGCTACATTATAAATGAGAATACCTACCTGCAATTTCATCTTCCTAAATCAATCATTTTCTTATATCCTAATCTTAATTCTTATGATATTAAATTATTCTGGCATAAAAACATATAAAAGAGAAGCTATAAGCTATCACACATGCTACTTTCTCTATATGTTTTCTTAATTAGATCATTGTCGTTCTTTAACTGGACTTTTGGAAGACTGGCAAAGAACCCTTGCATTTCTTCATAATTACATGTTCCTCTAGTACATGTCCATAGACTAGCTTCTTAACAATTTAAACTAACCATAGAACTTATTACCAGTTTCTCCATTTTTGTTACTGTCCAGCTTCTTTCATTGGCTTACATTATTCTGGCTACCTCAGAAAACTCTTAAGATTTTGAATCTTTTTATATCCTGTTTCTCCTTCACAGGAGAATTAATAGTTGAATTAATTTTAAAACATATTTACATAAATATAAAGTTACACCATTTTCTGCTGAAACAGATCAGTAACCAAAGTTATTGACTAAATCCAGAACAAAGTAATATCCAGTGGGATAATATTTCTAATGCCAGAAACAGGAATTTTCTGAAGCAGGAATTCAGGGTTACTCACTCTTTCTCTCTTAACTTTTCAAGAATAAAATGATTTCCTCTAGATTATTCCATGGGATTTTTGTCCTGTCTTTTGATACAAATGGAATGGTTCCCTATTTAATGTACCTAGAAACTTTAAAAAAAAATAAACAAACTAGAATCAAATATTGGTAAAAACAAAATTTCCTCAAATATTATTACAGTAAGAGAAGAGATTCTACAATACAAAACTGGATTCAGTGTTGAGTACTACAGAAAATAGTGGAATATGATAAGCCAGGCCTAAGAGGGGGAAGACAGTCTGTAGATGGAAAGTTACTAAGAGAAGCAACATCCACAATTCTACCTTTCCAGAAAATGAAACTCTTGCCTTCTGTTCAGTGGGATAGTGGAGAACTAGAAGTGAAACGCTTGCAAGCAGATTTCCCCCATTTCATTATATACTACGTGCTCTTCCTTCATTTCTAGCTCCAGAGGCAGATGGTGTCACCAACTCCTGAAAAGGAAGATTTGCTAAGTAAATGTTAGATTCACTAAGTAAATTAATAAATGCACAATATTGTGAAAGAAAATCCATTAACTCCCTTAGATGTGAAAGGAGTTTGTAGATTCTTCTAAAATCACCTGCTAAGTTACTCTGTTCATGAATTTGCCATTTATATTTTAAGAAGCAACAATTTGTAATTTCAGCTTCTAAGTGCATTACATTTAAAAACTATTTGGGGACATTGCAATTCCCTTATAAAAAATAGAATTTCCACTTTTTTAGAAAATGTTGTTGTCTGCTCATATGTTTTGAAACTGTGTAATTGCTACATATTTGCGTGCATTCAGAACTGAGAAACAGATTGTATAAAAATTTCATCTCTTTCAGTATCTCACTGATAACTCTCCTTCCTTAGAGTTATAGATTTCAATGTTGCTATTGGTTGCTTATCTCAAAATGTCATGGGAACTTCTGAGTGGACATTTTGCTATCAATCTGCTCAGAAATTATTTTATCTACTTGTGCCTTTTCCTTAGATTAAGTGGTCAAAACAGTTTTTCTCTGCTTTTATCAGACCATCAGAACTAGCGCTTCCTTTATTTTAAAAGGCTTTAATTTTTTCCATTTTCCCTTTCCTCCATTTATCATATTATTGCATATTGCCTTTGAAGCTTGTTGTCTCCTTCATAATCTATACATGGCCACTTCAAATATGAGGGGACAACTTATGACTCATTTGGATGAGAACTTCATAACATTGCTCTTAGTCTTGCCCAGTAATAAAAATCCTTCACCTTGACCAAGGTTATTTTTCTGGTAATAATTGCTTCATTGTCTGGATTCTATCTGTAAATCTTTGTGTTCTTGATTTTTTCCTGTAAGTCTTAAAGTTTTGAGTTATATATCAAAAGTTATGTACTACTTTCATCAACTCCTTCCAGAGAGACCACAATCTTCCATGTATGTAAGTTTTGGTCACTGTGTTTTCAGGATTTTGATTACAAATAAATGTATTAATCTTTAGTATTTTTATTCCATTCAATAAAATTCCAAATCATCAAGCACCATTTATAAAATGTACTATGCTTTGTAGAAATGACCCCTTGGGAGAGAGGGAACAGCTGATTCTCATAATGGCTTATTCATGACAAACTGCTCAGGAACCATTCCAGGTGGGCTCAAAGAGTCATCTTCACTGCCGGGATCAATTGGTGATAATTTTCATTCAAGGCAAGCATCTTACCCTTAGTTCCATCTCTTCAGCCCAGGATTCATTGTCTTAATGTTAATATTGCTTTTGGAAATGTTTTTAAGTCCTTGGAAAGGAGCAAGTATATTGTTTCTCTGTCTTCTTTTTGTTTAGATCAAATGCTTTGTTGTATGAACTTTGCCAGATGATTTTAAATCCTGTGGAAGTAGTTGTATATGACTACCATGGAGATGATCTACCTTTTATTTTATTATTATTATTAATTTTGCTTTTTGGTCACACCCGGCAATGCTCAGGGGTTACTCCTGGCTTTGCACTTAGGAACTACTCCTGGTGATGCTCGGGGGACCATATGGGATGCCAGGGATCGAACCCGGCCGGCATGGGCCGGCCACATGCAAGGCAAAGGCCCTACCCGCTGGGCTATCGCCCGGCCTGATCTACCTTTTAAAAATTGTTACAGGACTGAGTTAATTTAGAGAGATAGAACACATACTTTGCATGAGTGATGTCCTTGGCTCAATTCCTATAACCAAACACACACACACGCATATGTTCTTCAAAAATTACTTATTAATTGGGGTAAGGACAGAGCTTTGGACCAGGGTCATTTGCTTTCTTAATTAAGACTGGTGCTACATGTCCTGTCCCTAGCATTGCTGGGTGTGGTCCTAGTGGTCCCTTATACTACAGGCTCAGAGCATCACATTCCCCTGTGCTAACATCAGAACCATCCCCAGATTTGATCAAACTTCACCAAGAATGATTATGCCCCCAACACTTCTGGAGAGGTCTAACCCAGGAAAAAATCACCTGTAAATTGCAATAGATAATAATTAGTACCATTTATTGTTACTATAATTCAGTTCTGTTCGTAAATGATTCCATTACTTCATTTAATCTTTTTAACTATTTACAAAATATCATTGGAATATGTTTTATGAATATGAGAACTAAAATCAAATTAACCAGTTGTTGATCAAGTTTCAACTTTATCTGTAATATTTTTCTATTTGTATGATTTTATATGATTATTTGTATGATATTTTTAATTTTTTAAATTTTTTTTATTCCCCCAAAGGAGGTGCACCATTCCTGAAGGTACTGCAATATCAGGTCGATTCGTGGAATGGACGGAGCAAGCTCCTATTCCATTTCCTAGTCCCAAAAATCCATTTGATATATTGTCCACAGATAGAAGATGTATCAGATATTAAACTGATAAGAACAGATACTACACTTGATATTAGCCAAAAGGCCAAGAAGCGATGTATGATTTTTTTTTAAATATCAACTTCCTTCATCCACTAAAGGCCTTAAATCATATTCCTATAAAGTTTCGTAATTGCTGTACTTGTCTTTATACATGAGTAGGATATGCCATGCTGTAATTACATAAAATATAAGTCTTTCTTGTAGCTTTGTCCAGTGCAAGTTCTCTCTGTAGTGGGTATGTGATTGACAGTAGAAAGTAATTTCCACACAAATGTTCTGGAACAAAATAGTTTTTGAGAAATTGTTTTTACGCTTTTTCAGATTAAGTTAAAGAAAACTGCTTTAGGGACCGGAGCGATAGCACAATGGGTAGGGCGTTTGACTTGCAAGCAGCCGACACGGGTTTGATTCCCAGCATCCCATATGGTCCCCTGAGCACCGCCAGGAGTAATTTCTGAATGAAGAGCCAAGAGTAATGAGCCTGAGCATTGCCAGGTGTGACCCAAAAAAAAAAAAAAAAAAGAAAGAAAGAAACCTGCTTTAGAGTATTATTAGTAGTATCCCAGCTGACATAAATTAACTTTTCAATTAACCATTTCATATTCTGTTTTGATAAGATGCTATTTGATAAGATTTGGCACTACTCTCTTTTGTTTTGTTTTATTTTATTTATTTTATTTTATTTTATTTTACTTTATTTTATTTTATTTTATTTTATTTTATTTTATTTTATTTTATTTGGGGCAGCACTCAGCAGAGCTCAGATCTAACTTCTGGTACTGCACTCAGGGGTCAGGGGCCACATGAAGTGCCAGATTAAACACAGATAGGCCATGTGAAAGTCAAGATTCCTGCCCACCATACTATTTGTTTTGCCCTTGTATTAAACGTCATACACCCAAATGCACTTTATAATTCTTCTCTCAATATTTACTATTTTTTGCAAAAGTAGTGAGATCTTTCACTACTTTGTCCTTGTGGTTTCAGAATTGAGTGAATTGAGATAGCAGACTAGTTCCAGGACAAGCATAAGCACTTCTTAGAGATATAAGCACTTTCTTAGAGATATAATATAATCAGTTTCAGTAAAAAAATAAAGTATATCATTAAAACAAGCCATGATATGGGAAGGTGACTTCCAGTGCATATAGTAGCTTGTTTTAATTCATTAAGATCTACTAGGTATTTTCTAGAATTATATATCAGAAACCACTATATGTTGCTTAATTTAAAGATGTTTTATTGTATTAGTACTAACCATTATCTGAACTGTGAGTGGTATCTCTGGTTTGGAGGATCTTGTTGATAGCTGCTGACCAATAAGGATGCAAAAGTTCAGGTACTGTGGCAATTTATTAAAATATAAAAAGTTGGGCTGGGGATGTGATTTAGCAGTAGAGCATTTGGTTAGCATGAGAGTGAAGCTGTATGTTCCATCTACTGCATACACTGTAACCACCATCCACTGTATTCTGCCCTGGCTCTGTCAGTGTACAATCTACAGTCCCAAAACAAAGAATATGTTTATAAAAGTATATAGCAATAATCATTTTTTGAATTATCAATTGACTCTGGAGCCAATCTTTCAAAACCTGATGCTACTGTTTGAACTACATTTATTAAATATTCCAAGCTCATTGTTGTTATTTCAACAGTATTTTCAGCACTTTCATGAGGACTAAATTGGAGAAACCATTTTTCTTAATATTAGAAGCAACTGATCATTTAAAAAGATTTTTCATGTAATTGTTGAAATTCTGTCACCTCTTCTGACTCCAGTTCTAATTGCAGTTTTCATGCAACACTAGCTCTATTATTTCCATAATATCTGTGGCTGCTTTGTCCACTGAAATTCAACACTGCTCAGAGGCCTGCATAAAAGTTAGAATGAATTCTTCCAGTCTCCTATTAATGTTGACTTGGGGCAGTGGAGTTCATTGGACCACACCTGTTAGGCCTCTGTGCTCAGGGTTTATTCCTGACTGTATTCCCGGGACCAGGGACACTAAGAGCTGAGCACAGACCTAAAAGCAAGGTAAAGCAGAAGTGTACTTCTTCAAGCCATTTCTCCAGCTGTAATAGTGATATTTTGACCTTCTCCCATGAATCACAACTGTGCTTCATGGCAACAAGAATGATATATCTGTTCTAGAATGTTTTCAATTTATTCTTCCCCAGATCTAACAAAGGATTTGTCACAGCTATTGCCTCACAAAATATATTTCTTAAATAATAAGACTTGAAAGTCAAAATTACTCCATGATTTATGGGCTACAGAATGGATATAGTGTAGCAGCCATAAAAGCAACATTAATCTCCACGAATATCTCCAGTACTGCTCTTGAGTAACTAGGAGAAATTTCAAATTTCAATAATATTAGAAGAGGAATTGTTTTTACTTCCCTAAGCAGCGACTTTCACCAGTGAGATTAAAATATTTAATAAACTATGTTATAAACAGATGCACTGTCACCAGTCTTTATTGTTCCCTTTATAGAGTGTAAGCAGAGTTATTTAGCATAAATCTTATGGGACCTGGAATTTTAATAATGGCAAATAAACACTGGCTTCAAAATGTCTCTATGTTCATTATCATCTAAACAAGAGAGTCAACTGGTCTTTCAAGTTTTGTAGTTAGACATTAACTTCTTTCTGACTTTGGATAGCGTGCTGTCATCATCTTCCAATGGAAGATTGTTTCTCCTCTACTTTAAAAAATCTGCTAATCAGAGCTGACGATGGGATCCCGAGGAGGGCAGATGGGTTTTGGGTATTGGCCCATCGCCTCTGGGGTCTCCGGAAGCAGCCGGATGAAACTTGCCCATCACACTAGCCACCATCTTCGCTGTCGGACGCTGAGAAGCGGCCTCACGACCAGATCAACAGAGCAAAACCAGTTCGAGCCCAGGTAGGCGGCTCCCAGAAGCAGGAATCACTGGGAATTCGCCAGATGGAGTCAGGGTTCAGCCACTCCCCCTCCATTTTGTCGAGCCTGGTGGACCCGCCCAGGAGCTGCCCGGGAACCAGTATGCAGAGCTTCATAGCGGCTGGGGAGACTGGAGCCCGGCTCGCGCCAAGCCCAGCTGACGATGGGATCCCGAGGGAGGGCAGATGGGTTTTGGGTGTTGGCCCATCGCCTCTGGGGGTCCCGGAAGCAGCTGGATGAAACTCGCCCATCACACTAGCCACCATCCTCACTGTCCGGACACTGAGAAAGCGGCCTCACGACCAGATCAACAGAGCAAAACCAGTTCGAGCCCAGATGGCGCGGCCGCTTGTAGGCCACGCGGTCCACTAAAATAGTGAAACAGTAATGTCTTTTAATACACTGTAATCCCACGAAGAGCAGGAAAGTTTATCGGGAAGGAGATATAAAGACGAAAGAAATGACATACAGAATCTGCCAAGTAGTTGAGGTGCGGGAGGGGGGAGGGAGGTGGGGGACATTGGTGATGGTAGATGGGTTTGGGTGGAGGGATGGGTGTTGGAACACTGTAGATCCAAAACTCTACATGAGCATCTTTCAATTGTATGTCTAAAATGGTGTAATAATATTTGGGGGAAAATAATTTAAAAAAAATCTGCTAATCAGTATGCCCACCTTAATAAATTACCTTAGATACAGCTTGTAGGTAATTGGCCTGAGCTTCTACATCAGTGCTTTCCACAAATATTTGTCACACATATTTACACATATATCACCTTGAACTTTTATGACTTGGCAAAAAATTCTCTCCCTAAATCTTATGAATCAATCTTTTCTAACTTCATACTTTTCTTCTAAAACTTCGTCATCTCTCTCGTTTTTCATAGAATTGAAGAGAGTCTAGCATTTGTTGAGGTTTTTATAGAAAAAATACTGTGGCTGGTTTGGTCTTCCATTAAAACTTTCACCAAGTCAGCAAAATAATATCTCGCTTTCTGATAATTTATGTGTTCACTGAAGTAGCAGATTTAATTTCAAGATCTTTTCCTTTCTATTCATAGCCTTACTTACAGAAACAAGCCCTTAAACATTTTTTTAAAATTTTTTAATTAATATTTGTTTATGCCACCATGAAATATACAATTACAAAGATGTTGATGTTTGAGTTTCGGTCATACAGTGTTCAATCACCCGTCCCTCCACCCGTGTCCATTTCCCACCACCAAAGTCCCCACTTCCCCCTTTCCCCTAGCCTGCCCCTATGGCGGGCTCTTTATCTCTTTTTCCTCTCTCTTTTCTCTTCTCTCTCTCACCTCTCTCTCACTTCCTTTTCTTACACATTGTGGATTGCAATTCATACATTTAGAGGTTATCATATGTACCTTTTTGCCTATAGTCAATGCTCAATTCTCAGCTGGTGTTAACATTTTCGACAATTATTAGCACACTGTTCCCTTCTCTGTCTTAACCTAACCCTGACTCCCACGCGTTTGTGGTATACCAGATTCTGCAATATCGCGCAAGCGCTTTGTGCCCACATGCCATGGGGATCGAGGCTGTGTCCAGCTGCAGAGTCTGGACCTTGAGGATGACCGTGGTTGTGTTGCACAAGGTTTTCTGGCTTCTGAGAGTCAGGAGGGCCTGAGAATCCTGGCAGGCCAAGGGAGCAAAACCTGCCCCCCACCCCAAGATGCCCAGTCAGCCTAGCACAGGGCAGGCAGGCAGGCAGCGATTGGGCCCTGCACCTGAGTACCTGGTGTCTGGCCGAGAACTTTAGCAGCAGTTCTGACCAAGGCCGCCAGACCTTTGTGGAGGCAGCTGAAGTGCAGTAGTCAGCCCCAGCTTCAGCTCCCTAAAAAACCTGGTTAGCGTGGTCACCAAGTCTTGCATACCTGAAGCCCTTCAACCTTACTAGACTCTCAACATGCTTTCCTCTAAGTTTAATCATTTATAGCTTTTGACTTAAATCAAAGACTTGTGAGAATCCCTTCTAATTAAACCCTTTTGAAATCACTGTATGTTCTTTATTAGCCTATTTTAAATACTCTCTCCAAAATTAGGAAGACTGATGGAGAATAAGAGAAATAGTGGGAATTACCGGTGATTGGAGAACCAGAATTCATTATAATTTATTAATTTCTCCCAATTACCTGAACACAACCTATTAATTTCTCCCTGTTACATGAGCACAATCATTTTTTGTGCTCCAAAATTTTTAAGATAATAATATGAAAGATGACTAATCAGAGATCAACTTAACAAACTAAGCAATAAGAAAACAGTTGTAATTCTGCAAGAATTACTAGTAAGAGAAACAAGCTCAAGGTAAGCACATGTGGAAAAAGTAAGAATACACACTCAGTAGAGGGTTCTTACAAACCTTCAATCTGTGTGTGTGTGCATATGTGTGTATGTGAGCATGCATGTGTGCTGAGGAGTGGGGAGAGATATCTGCAAAGTGCAATAAAATGAGAGCTACCATATAGAATTTTGAATAATACAAGTCGATAAGAAAATTATACATTGGATGTATTACAGGTAAAAATTTAAAGTCAGCTACTACTCAATATTACAGTAGATAGGGCACAAGCTTTGCACACACTGACTCAGGTTCTATCTCTGACAACTCATATGGTGCCACACACCCACCAGAGTGATCCCAGAGTGCATAGCCAGGTATAAGTCCTGAACACTGCCAGGTATGTCCCCAAAATAACTAAAAAAAATTTTGAAGACAATTCTCATTTGGCATTGCATTCCAAATACATTGAAACATGATACATGCTTAAAAATTAACAACAAAATTTAGAAAATCAGATGAATAATTAAAATGAAAAAGAACTAAGAAGAATTTTTATAAAAATATGAAGATGCTAAATTATTTGCCTATTCAGGGCCAGACCACAGCAAGCGGGAGGGTGTTTGCCTTGCATGCAGCTGACATGGGTTCTATCCCCAGCATCCCATATGGTCCCCAGAGCACCACCAGGAGTAATTCCTGAGCGAAGAGCCAGGAGTAATCCCTGAGCATTGCAGGGTCTGACTCAAAAAGCAAAAAGCAAAAAAATAAAATAAAATATTTGCCTACTACATAAACTTTTAAAATATTTAATATATAAAATTCAGTAACATCTACACAATTCTGTTATATCCATTTATAGATTATATAATAATATTTAAAATTATATATATATTCTAAGGCAATAGGCAAAATGACCATATATATATGATTATATACTTTTATATAATTCATAAAATTAACCCACGTATGCCTGATCTAGAGACTCAGATACACAGGGCAGAGCTACTACCGGCTCTCCCTGTGCCAGCTAATGAAGAGGTGGCCAGGAGGGAAGGTGGGTCCTAGCCCTAGCCTACCATCCCAGCAGAGCCTCACAAGAAGCCAGAGGAACCCACACCATGAGGGCTGCCATTTTCAACATCGGACTCTGTCAGGGAGCACCGCCGGGGTTCCCCGACAGTGTCGGGGAAGTGAGTTCCCTTCTACTTCCAAAGCCGGGGGGAATGGATGAAGACTCAGGAATCCGTTGCAGTTTTAGGCAAGCATTCATCAGGAAACAAGAAAGGGCCCACATAAATAACCTGACTACACAGCTGAAGACATTAGAGAAAGACCAACAAAAAGGAGCCCAACCCAGGCAGAAAAAAAAGGAAATAATAAAACTTAGAGAGGAAATCAATGAGTTGGAAACCAAAAAAAACAATCCAAAAGATTAATGAAACCAAGAGCTGGTTTTTTGAAAAAATAAACAAGATTGACAAACCATTGGCAAGACTTGTAAGGACAGGGAAAGAGAGAACCCAAATAAACAGAATCAGAAATAAAAATGGTGACATCACAACAGAAACCACAGAAATCCAAAAGATCATCAGAGATTACTTTGAGAGCCTGTATGCCGTGAAACATGAGAATCTAGAAGAAATGGATCAATTCCTGAAGTCCTATAACCTCCCACGGCTGAAACAAGAAGACCTCCAATACCTGAATAAGCCTATCACCATTGAGGAAATAGAAACAGTAATTAAAAGACTTCCCAAACACAAAAGCCCAGGTCCAGACGGATTCCCTAGTGAACTCTACCAAACCTTTAAGGAGGACCTACTGCCTGTCCTGTTCAAGATCTTCCAGGAAATAGAAGAAACATAAACACTCCCAAACAGCTTCTACGAGGCACATATCACCCTGATACCCAAAGCAGGGAGAGACAACACAAAGAAAAGAAAACTACAGACCAATATCCCTGATGAACACGGATGCTAAGATCTTCAACAAAATACTAGCAAACAGAATCCAAAGACTCATCAAGAAGATTATACATCACGACCAAGTAGGATTCATCCCGGGTATGCAAGGATGGTTCAACATTCGCAAGTCAATCAACATAATACATCATATCAATAAGAGAAAAAATAAAAACCATATGATCCTATCAATAGACGCAGAGAAAGCATTTGACAAGATCCAGCACCCGTTCATGATTAAAACCCTCCAGAAAATGGGAATTGAAGGGACTTTCCTCAAGATAGTTACAGCCATCTACCAAAAGCCCACAGCGAGCATCATTCTCAATGGGGGAAAAGTTGAAAGCCTTCCCCCTGAGATCAGGGACAAGACAAGGTTGCCCACTCTCACCTCTTTTATTCAACATAGTACTGGAAGTACTTGCCATAGCAATCAGAGAAGAAAAGGACATCAAGGGCATCCAGATAGGCAAGGAAGAAGTCAAGCTATCATTATTTGGAGATGACATGATATTATACCTAGAGAACCCCAAACTCTCTACCAAAAAACTCCTAGAAACAATAGACGCATATAGTAGAGTGGCAGGATACAAAATCAACACGCAAAAAGTCGGTGGCTTTCCTATATACAAATAACGAAACAGAAGGAAGGGATATTAAGGAAACTATTCCATTCACAATTGTGCCACAGAAAATCAAATACCTAGGAATCAACTTACCCAAGTGTGTAAAGGACCTGTACAAAGAAAACTACAAGACACTGCTCCAAGAGATAAAAGAGGACACAAGGAAATGGAAACATATTCCCTGCTCATGGATGGGGAGAATCAACATTGTCAAAATGGTAATACTCCCTAGAGCTCTATACAGATTCAATGCAGTCCCTATGAGGATACCCATGACATTCTTCAAAGAAATTGACCAAACAATCCTGAAATTTGTATGGAACGATAAACCCCCAAGGATAGCTAAAGCAATCCTCGGGAAAAAGAAGATGGGAGGCATCACCTTACCCAACTTCAAACTGTACTACAAGGCAGTAGTAATTAAAACAGCATGGTATTGGAATAAAAACAGACCCGTGGACCTATGGAATAGAATTGAGTATCCTGACACCCAACCTCAAACACATGATCATTTAATCTTTGATAAAGGTGCAACGAGTCTAAAATGGAGTAAGGAAAGCCTCTTCAATAAGTGGTGTTGGGAAAACTGGGCAGCGACATGTAAAAAAATGAATTTGGACCTGTGTCTAACACCATGCACAAAAATCAGATCAAAGTGGATTAAAGATCTCAATATCAGACTTGAATCCATAAAAGTACATTGAAGAAAATATAGGAAAAACCCTCCATGACATTGAAGCTAAAGGCATCTTCAAAGATGAAACATCTCTAACAAAGCAACTAGAAGAAAAGATAAATATATGGGACTACATGAAACTAAAAAAGCTTCTGCACCTCAAAAGAAACAGTGACTAAGATACAAAAGCAGTCCACAGAATGGGAAAGAATATTCACCCAATACTCATCTGATAAGGGGTTAATATCCAGGATATATCAGGCACTGGTAGAACTTTACAAGAAGAAAACAAACAACCCCATCAAAAAATGGGGAGAAGAAATGAACAGAAACTTCAGCAAGGAAGAAATTCGAATGGCAAAAAACATATGAAAAAATGCTCATCATCACTAATCATCAGAGAGATGCAAATCAAAACAACAATGAGATACCACTTTACACCACAGAGACTGGCACATATTCAAAAGAACAAGAACAACAAGTGCTGGCGTGGGTGTGGGGAAAAGGGGACACTCATCCATTGTTGGTGGGAATGCCGGCTGGTACAGCCTTTCTGGAAAACAATATGGACATTCCTCCAAAGACTAGAAATTGAACTCCCATTTGACCCAGCCATACCACTCCTGGGAATCTACTCTGGGAAACCAAAAATACGCAGCGGAAACACCATCCCTACTTTTATGTTCATAGCAGCATTATTCACAATAGCCAGAATCTGGAAGCAACCCGAGTGCCCGAAAATAGATGACTGGATAAAAAGCTTTGGTACATCTACACAATGGAATACTATGCAGCTGTTAGGAAAAATGAAGTTATAAAATTTGCCTACAAATGGATGGACATGGAGAAGATTATGTTGAGCGAAATTAGCCAGAAGGAGAGAGACAGATACAGAATGACTGCATTTATCTGCATAGCATAAATATATAGGTACATATTATGATACCAATATCCAAGGTCAAGTGAAACATACATCAGGAGGTCCTGTCAAAGGTGGAAATTATCACAAACTTGTGGGAGTCAGAGGCTAGGTAAGACAGAAAATGGAACAGTGTGGTAACAATTGTGAGGGTACTAATGCCAACCTAGAACTGAGCATTAAATAGAGGCAAAAAGATACACATGACAACCCTTTAATGTATGTTCTGTAATCCATAGTCTGGAGAGGAAGGAAAAGAGAAAGATAGAGAAATGAAAAGAAATAAAGAACCTGCCATGGAGGAGGGCTGGGGGGGGGGGGGGGGGAGGGAACCGGGGATGTTGGTGGTGGGAGATGGGCACTGGTGGCGGGATGGGTGCTGCTACACTGTATGACCAAAACCCAAATATGAACTTTTTAATTGTATATCTTTGTAATTGCAAAAAATAAAAAAATTTAAAAAAAAATAAAATGTAAAAAAAAAAATTTAAAAAAAAAAAAAGGGCTTTACTATCACAGGATCCAATATACAATCCAAGAGCAGGGAAAACCTCCGGACTCTGGGTTCCCAGCCTAGGCCCCAGCTGGGTGTAGGCCAAGATGGTTGCCACCACGTGTTGAGGCCCAAGAGAGAATGAAGAGGACGGAGAAGCAAAACACCAAAGGGAAGTCAAAATGGCAAAAGGGGGAAAAAAAGAGAGAGCTTCTTTCTTCTTACAGCTTATTTTATAGCTAGAAATCTGCCCAAACTCCCCAGCCCAGCCCATTCTGGGCTGGGCTATCTAGAGATGAAAACAGGAAAACAGCTCCATAGAATGTAGCAACTTCAAGAGACCATCTGGTTGTTTACAAGTACCCAGAGCTAATTAAAAGCCTCCTAGCAGAGCTGCGAGAAGCTATAAACCAAATGTAACTTCCCTGGCAGGAAGGATCAAATGCCCTCAGGTAATTTCTCCCAGCACCTCACCTAATATCTTAAGCCAAGATCTGCCTGGAATTGCCTTTATAGGGTAGAGAAGGAGGTTTCTGAGATGGCATGTCTCTGTACCAAAGACTAATACTAATGCCAGTCAAATATTTCTCTAAGCCTTCACAAGAGTCTCGTCTACTTCACGGTAGTTTTGTATTTTAGTTGCCTTTGAGTTATCAGGGGAGCCATGCTTGCTTGCTTGGAGGCAAACAGCATTTCTCTCTGGTCTAATTACTTAGAGATCCAACATGGCCAGGCAAATATGCTGGTAAGATCTAGCTAGTCCCATGATGCTTGTGGTAGCATGAGAGAATATTTATACCAGCAGTACAGAATACATGGTCAGATAAGACTGCCACATTCAGACTATCCCCCTATCTATGAAGTGACTGGCAGGAGGCAATCCAGGGCAGATGCAGAGGCCTAGGCTTTTAGGTGTCCTACAACAGGACTCCACAGCTCATCAGAGCTCCACCCAAGATAAAAGCCAATCTTTCCCCACTGTGGCTCATCAATAAATGCACGAGATGAGAGGCTACACCAAGAGTATCCCAACTGTATGGCAGAGACTAACAAGCTACCTGTGTCAGATTCGATATGCCAAATATCAATAACAATTATAGACCTCATTCCCATGACCTGAAGGAATGGTTTGAGGTTCTTCATGTTCCTGGAGTGAACAGATACGGTTTGGGCTACACTAGCATAAACAGAACATATGGAGATGTTACTGGTGCCTGCTCAAGCAAATCAATGAACAACAGGAAGACAAGTGATACAAGTGGCATATAATTAATAAAGAGGCACATAAGAACTCACTATGAAGCAGAGAATTGCAAATAAACAATACCAAAAGAAATACAAAGGAAACTTAGGAAGGAAAAAAATTTACATTGTCCTTGTAGATACTAAGCCCCTTTTAGTAAAAAGCAGATTAACAGCAAAAACATAATGCATTTCATATAATAGCACAGATGTATAAAGCTTACGGAAGGTCATAACATTGAAGTTTATATGCCATCCTGAACTAAGGATTGTGATAGGGGTCTGGGTTGCCAAGATAATGGATGCAATTCACAGTACATCAAGAACAGGAGTTGAGTTGGAATAATAGTACAGCTTTACATGCATTCAACCCAGGGTCAATCCCCAGCATCCCATATCATCCCCAGAGAACCACTAGGTAAAATTCTTGAGAATAGAATCAGGAGTAAGCCATGGAAGGCTACCAGTGTGGGCCCAAAATACGCCAAAACAAACAAGAAAAAGAATAGCTTTAACTAATGTTTTCCCAACATAAAGCTAAGTCATTCAGATAAAAAATCAATCTCTCTAATACTATTTCTATTTTCATATTAATCACCAGAATCAATTTAATTTATTTTAGGTTGTTAAGGAACTGTAACTTTTTTTCTTTTAGTTACCCCGGACTTGACAACCATCAGTTCAAATCAATCCATGATACAGGATGGCACTTTTGGGTAAGATTTGTTCTGATCCACTCAAATAATACCATATAAAATGGCAAGAAAAATAAAAGTCTAGATTTGACCATTGTCTCTTCAGTCATAGTTTGCATTACAAGATTACTAGTAAGATGTAAAAATTCTACAGTGTTCATTCAAATTGGTTTGGATGTAGGAGACAGGAAGCACTTTGGGGTCCATATATACTTATGAATCAACAGTTCCTTTATTTCTTGGAATAGGGCAAAAACAATTTCAAAACAGTTGAGCACCACCTAGGATACACAATACCAAATATCAGTAATTGATATGTAGTTATTGTCTGTCTATTTGGGTTGCTGAAATATAACGTCACAATTGAATGGCTTAAAATAATTAAAATTTCTTTCTCATGGATCTGGAGGCTGTGAAATCCAAGATCGATGTGCCAGAATTCTGTCTAGAATCTGCTTCCTGGCTCACGGATGATGAGCTCAACTCACTTGAATAAAGGAACTAGTGATATTTCTGAGATATCTATTTAAAGGGGCATTAAACCTGTTTATCAGAGTTTCAGCTTCATGAACTGGTCATTTCACAAAGACCCCACTATCAAAACCCTGGGATTAACTCAACAGTATTAATTTAATTTAACATGTGTCATATATATATATATATAAAATGTATTTTGATATGAGGAAATGACTGCTTCTTAAATTCACTGATGCTAAAATTAATGCTAATGATTAATAGCTATAAGCAAATTAAGTTAGCTTTAATTTGAATTCAGACATACTAAATATTTTTATATTTTATTTATAAGAAAAAAGTCACACTGAAATCCATGCCTCGTTTTCCTTTACAATTATATTATAAATAAGATCACAGTTTCTGCATTTAATTTTTCTTTCTTAGCTTCTTTCCACATTTTAATTGAGCCACAGAAAAAAATAAATACTATGCATATTTTTAAAAATATGTCTTGAGCATATTTTCCAGGTTGTATTTTCCAGGTTTTATTTCTACCAGAATCTTTTGTTCCAAGTCATTGAATGCATTTCATAAGAATGAGTCACTTCAAAATGAGATTTTTTTTCTTGGAATATAAACATAATGTGCATGTGATTGGAAAAAGAAGAAAGAGAAATATTTTTTCAAAAAAAAACAACCAGATGAGTAAGTTAGCATAGCCAAAGGGCAGCAACATCTGACGTGGTGACAGGCTTTGCATCCTTCATGTATTAATGCAGTTTCCATAGCAGCCACCACATCACATGGTAGTTCAAAATAATTTGTAGTTGCCAAGAAATCTTAAAGGGAAATACTCTTACTGTGATCTTCTTTAAAAATCTACTAAATTTCTGAATCAAGATCCTTGCCTCAGGCCAAGCCATAAAACTTTAAGGAAGTCACAATCTCTAAGTAACTCTAGCTCTAGCCATAACATGAATATTAATATATATATACATATAATATATATATATATATATATATATATATAAAAAACACTTGTCTCACTGGATCAGTTTTTGATAGAAGCTTCTTTGGAAGGTGAAATCAGCTGCAAAAATGTTGGCTATGGATAATGTACAGAATCATAGACTACATCAACTAGAAGAAATGCTGGAGATCACCTGGTTACAGCCCCTTGTTTCACAAATGTTGTTAAATCACTAAACTTGTCCACAGGATCAGAGAAGGTCAAATGAAAGGTCATTTTAGCAGTTGTGGGTCATTTTCTCCATATCCAGTGTGCTTGGCCATTAACCTGCTTCCTCCCTGCATTCAAATAATGCTCTGTAACCTAAGTTGCATTCTTTATTATTAAAAAGAATTATAATAAAGAAATCTTTATTATACATTTCATTTGTATATCTAGTTTATATACTAATATACACAGACTCCTGTAAAAGTTTCTCTGTCAAAAAGTGTTCAAATGGAAAGGAAATGAAGTCTTCTTTATGAAATCTACTATGCCCTGCCTCCCTGTAGTTTCATATTGATTACTACATAGAAAGTAATCATTACACTTTTCACAGGAT
This sequence comes from Cryptotis parvus, assembly GCA_021461705.1. Taxonomy (NCBI): domain Eukaryota; kingdom Metazoa; phylum Chordata; class Mammalia; order Eulipotyphla; family Soricidae; genus Cryptotis; species Cryptotis parvus. Next base: position 503,800 of record JAJIBD010000848.1, read on the forward strand.
ACAGAACTGTAGAGATCTGGTTTGCTTTGAGTTAGCCATTCAAGCATACCTTTGTCCTGTTTGAATTCCAACTATAGTTTTAATATCTTTTCATCTTTTCAGTGTTTGTGAAAGATTTCTGATATCTGAAATCAGAAATCCCAAGTGTCTAAAGTGTCTAGGCATTATGTTAATTAAGGAGGGAAAAAGATGTATTCTAAAAAAATCCTTAATTAAAATTATGTTGAATAAACTGTCAGTTAATATCAATTGTGTTGTACATATTGCTTTGGTCATAATTTTATATAGCCATATATGTAAAATTTTATCATTATTCTATAATGCCTGCACAATCAGAAAGTGGTTTTGATCATACTCATCCTCAAGCTTGGTACGATGTGCTTGGGTGACCTAAAATAGAAGTCTGTGTCCAGATAATAAATTCTTATACAGGTTTCCAAGATCCTAAACCGTTCAAGATTCATAGCTCTGTCCATCTCTTGACTGAAACTGCTAACCTTAGCTGCTCTCTTCTTTCCTTCACAAGATTAGCTTTTTACTCAACTCTTGACTATAAGACTGATTATATACTGATACATACTGATTATAACAATCTTAATTTTTAATCTACTGCTCCATGAACAAACCTTACTGAGTTTAGCCAGGTCTAGTACACGAAAATCACTAAAAGCTTGTCACTATCAGTTAACTCTTGACTGCGCATTCAATATTAATAAATAACAAAATCAAAGGAAGCATCTGAGATGCTACAACAGAGTTTATTCTCTCTTCTCATAGATGTACCAGCACTTGTTAAGAAAAAAAACTCATCAAGCCTCTCTTCTCCAGAATTCTGTACCTGGTAGGTGATTAAATATCTGAATAATTGTGACAAGGATCTCACCTACTTAAAAAAGTCTATTGGAGGATTAGGGCAGAAACAAATTTAGAAGAATAGTGCTGAATAGACAAGTTAATTTATGAATTCATATTATTATTTAAAAGTTCATTGCTTACTTATTCACTTTTGTTCTTCCCCTTAGTATGTAAACTCCCCAAAGTACTGATTTTACAAACAAATATCTATTGGCTATTATGGTAGTTAGCACATCAGAGACTCAATGATTTATATTCTGAATGAATAAGTAATTATATCTTTACAAGAGAATATGTAATAAATCTTTCAAAGCAGTCTTCCTATTTAGAAATATAATTTTAGTTAATTATGCCAATTCAGCTACTTTAGATAATATTATAGTTCTTTTTAATCCCTGTACACTTGGAAAGTTTCTCTAGTCCATTAGGGATGCAGGGGCAGAAAATTGGAGCTATTAAATTAGGGGACCAAGCTTATTGCAGATAAAGTTGGAAAAATAATAGTTATGCGAGTCTTCTCAATGTCATTACAGTGACATTTTCAATGTATGGCTTTTTCACTGCAGATAAATTATTTAATGAGTATTTGATCAGAAATAGTTTTAATTTAGGAAGGACACTTGAAAACAGGTAAAAATATAAAACATGAATACTTCAAAATTTAAAAATCTAAAAAAAGTTTCTAAAGAAACTGAAGTGTAGCAAGAGAACTCAAGCTTTTCTTCAAACTCTTGATATTCTCCAAACTGCTAAGACAATCTCTGAATGGCATCACATTCAGGTGCAATTGAATGAGATCTTTATAAGGAAGATGTTTATGGCTCTTCTTTAGACATTATTGGCTATAATGTCTAAAATCTATCTTGGAGATACTGATAAATACTGATTCCATTTGCAAATTAATAATAGTTAACCTCTTTTATCCTTAAATGGCAAGTAGGGAACTGGTCAGCATTATGTGCTATAATTTATGTACTAATATTTTACATATGGTATAAATAAATAATAATTTGTTCTTATGAGTATTTTAATTTCTTAAAATGTGTGCGATTTCAAATAATGGGCAACAGCCTTGTACTTAAAGATTTTAGTACAAACCCCAGCATAGCTTAACTTCAGTACATTCAAATAGCTTCCGTTTCTTTATAAGTAACATTTTCATTATATGTCTCTATATGCAATCTGCCACTACCACTCTTCCTATAACCCATCCTTTAACCTCATTCCAGCCCTTTTTGTTGAAGGTTTTATGACAATATGTCCTTTAGAAAGAGAAAACTCTTATAGGTATCATTAATAACCTACTCTTACCATTTGAAACATTAGGTTTTTTGTATCCCTAAAATATATATATATATATATATATATATATATATACACATACATTTACATAGCCTTAACTAGTTATTATCAGTAAGCTTATTCTTAATCAATTGACATCCTGTTATTTGTCTATTTGTTCGAGAGGGCGGCAGTAACGTGATCCTATCACGTGCCAGTGTAGCCCAATGGCATCTGCTTACTTCAGGAATACTAAGAGCCTCAAATCTTTTATTCAGGGTCTTGAGGAATAAATCTGACTAGCTTGTAGATGAGTGACCACATGATCTTTTGACGTCCCGTGGGATCCAGTAGGTAATGGCTCTAGTCCAGCGATAGTCTGCAAATTGCATTACATGTCCAGTCCACCTGATTTTCGATGCCTTGGCAAATGAGACAGCATCCCTGACTCTGAATCATCGAGGAAGGTGGGAACTCCAGATTCCTTCTCTCACTTGAGTGAGGCATGATATTCCAAGCATAGCTCTTTCAATTCCTCTTTGGGAGACCAGAATAGTGGTCTCATCCTGCTTTCATAGGGCTCAGTTCTCTGAGGCATATGTTAATGCAGGGAGAACAATGGAGTAGAAGAGATGTGCCTGGAGCTGGAAGTTCTTTGTCCTTTTAGCTATTTCTTCACTATCTTGAAGGCAATCATGCCATTCTCTTCCTCCTGTGCAGCTCAGGTTTTAGGTCGTTCATCATGTTGAGTTCTTGACTTAGGTACATAAAACTGTTGCATTCAGAGATGTTTGTTCCATTGAAAGTGAATGGGGCCATAGGAACTAGTTCATTTTTCATGAACATTGTTTTGTTGAGATTCAGCTGTAAACCTATCTTTCCACATTCTCCGTTGAAGTAGCCAGCATTTTTGCTGCTTGGCTAATATTTGGTGTTATTAGAACAATGTCATCAGAAAAGCAAAGGTGGTGTAGTTGCCGACCATCTATCTTCACTCCCATTCCTTCCCATTCTAACTGTTGCATGACATTCTCGAAGGTGGCGCTGAAGAGTTTTGGTGAAATGGTATCACCCTGACGACCTCCTATTTTGACATCAATGATCACTTCCTTGTAGAATGATGAGATCCTGGTTCTTCCAACCTCCACATACAAGGAAGAAGAAATTGAGAAATTGTACATGAAACTGAGGAGTTCTATACAGAAGATCAAATCTTCTACAAGATCATAGTTGGTGATTTTAATGCCAAGATAGGACCAAGAAGATCAGCTAAAGAACTCCACATCGGGACTCATAGCCTAGAATGGAACTTACAGAGTGATAGACTATCTGAGTTCATCATATCCACCAATATCATTCAAAGTTCCAGAAGGCTGAATCGAAACCTTGGACATGGAAATCACCTGGTGGACAGTTCCACAATGAAATTGATCACATCTTATTCAATTGATGGTTTTGCCTGAAAGATGCCACTGACATCACAAAATTCCAAACAGGATCATACCACTGTCCCCTTCTTGTAAAATTCTACTTCATGCAATGGGAAGAAAATGCTGCAAAGTTTAAGAAGAGAACTCCCAGAATGACCAACAACTGGGAACTCTTTCACATCATTGCAGCAACATGGGAAGATGCCATCGTTGATTACATCAATGAAGAATACAACCGACTGTTTCAGCACTCCATGATTGTGCATAGAACACCGAGAGAGAGAAAGACACAAAGGACACCTGTCTTCAAAAACTCTCGAGCTCATTCACCACCATGGCAAGGCAGGAGCCTCAAGCAACCACATGCTAAGATCCATGTCCCCGCAAAGCAGTGCAGAGAAGCAATAAAGGAAGATCTCAAAGAGAGAAAAGAAGAAATACTGGAAGATGCAGCAGAAGCCTGGAAAAGCATTTGCAATGCCCGCCTGTCCTTCGTCAATATTAGACCAAGATGACTGCCCTCCCAAGTCCTCATGGATCTATCACATCTTCTAGAAAGGCAATGAAGAACATTATCCATGACTTCTACTCAGATCTCTTTGATATCCACGTCCACCTTGTCACATACCAAATTCCACAGGATGTATATGTCGTTCCTAATGTTCTCCCTTCTGAAATCCGGCATGCTATTTCGTTGGTAAAGAAGATAACAGCACCCGGCCCAGACAAAGTCAGACCCCAACACCTAAAGACACTCCCATCAGTACTCATCAATACACTGGCTTGGCTCTTCACACCCTACATGTCTGAATGCAAGGTGCCCTCCCAATGGAAAACCAGCAGGACAGTTCTAACTGTTCAAGAAGAAGACATTCACGAACAACATTGGCAACTATCGCCCCATCTGCCTGTTTTCCGTCATCTACAAGCTGTTCACTCGAGTCATCCTGAACAGGATTGGCAGAACATTAGATGAAGGACAACCATGTGGGCAAGATGGCTTCCGAAAAAGATTCAACACAATCGACCATATGCACCCAAGCTCATTGAGGTCTGTAGGAAGTTTATACTGCTCTGTCTCACGGTCATTGATTTAAAGAAAGCCTTTGATTTTCTTGAGACCAAAGTAATCTTTGAAACCCTAGCCAAACAAGGGGCGTTCAAATCCAATACAGCAAGATCCTTCATGAGCTGTATTACAAAGCTTGTTCGACTGCAATTTAAAAATTATGCTAATAAGAAAGCATCTGTTTTTCACTGACTTTCTGTTTGGGGTGGTGGGTGACATACCCAGTAGTTCGTCAGGGTTTACCATTAGCTCTGAGCGCAGGCATTACTTGTGGTAGACTCAGGGGGATCCAACCCATGTTAGCCACTTGCAAAGCAAATGCCCTATCCACTATTCTTTCACTCTTATCCCATAATTGATTCAGTCTTATTGTTAATTTTCCCCTTTCTGCAAAGAATAAATCATGTGTACCAGGCTGAACAAAGTTCACAAATCAAGTGTGCTCTATCTAGTTAGCCTGATGCCATCTTGCCTAAAAAGTGCAACCAATTAGAGAAATCACATCAACTGTCAATCCACAAGACAGGAATAGCTATTCAAATAAGCTTAGCATATCTTAGAACATCACTCAAACATAAATTCTAGTCCAAGAATGCTTTTGCAGAAAGTTCAGGATTTAAATTAGCAGCCTTTCAATGTACCTGGTAATCCTAGGCTATTTGAATCCTTTGGACTTTCAAGTGGTCTTAATCAGTGTTTTTTGCCCATATTTCAAAATTCATATTACCAGACAAACTACTTGTCCCAAGAGAAGCTGTCCTGCCCTGCCATCTAACTTGAAACTTCAAGATTGTTCAATAAATGTTGTTAATTGATTAACCTGTTGAACACAAAGGAACACTGAGAGCCATGGAGAAGAGTGTGCTCTCAGAGAATACATGTTAGAATTATTTTCCTGTTACAAGCTCTGTAAACGGGAGAAAAGTTATTTATTTATCTAATTAGTTAGTTTTTCTCTTTTTGGTTTGGTTTTGCCTGTGCTCATGGCTTTATCCTGTACTCAGGGATCACTGTTGGAGACTCAGAGGACCATAATGGGTGCCAGGGATTGAACTTTAGCCAGCAACTTGCAAAGACACCAGCCTTTTCCTACTGTGCTTTCTCTGACTCCTACATGTTTTTCAAATCCTCAATTTCTTGTCTTTCAATGGAGCTACTAATCTCTCATGCATATAAAGAAGCATTTCAGGCAAAGTAATTACCTGAAACAGAGATCACTGTATCATTGTATCACTGTCTTCCCATATATCATCAATTTGCTTGAGCAGGCACCAATAATATCTCAATACATCCTGTCACATGTGAGATAGCCAAAGGGTATCAGCCTGCTCTAGGAACATAAAGAGCCTCAAACCATTCCATCAGGTCATGGAAATGAGGTCTGTAATTGTTACCGGTATTTGGCATGTCAAATATGACATGGGTAGCTTGCCAGGCTCCGCTGTGTGGAAACAGAGATAGCACTCAATAAATATTAGATATTATGATTAATTCATTGACATTTTCTTTTCCACAAATATGAAATAAATGGATGATTCTGGGATTTGGGGGATTAAGACTTTTTACAAGAACAATATAAGATTGACTATCAGCCAATGCCCATCTAAGTGTCCTTAACAAAATAAATTAAGCTTCCTTGTTTCCATTTCTATATTTAAAAGAAATTACATAATACTTACTGCTTTGTGCATATGTGATTTATATGATCAATGTGTATTAAGCACTATTACTAAATTGGTCTGTACTAAGCACATAAATAATTTGTCGTCTAGAAGATCCAGAATAATTATTCTGGATCTTCTATATAAAGAATACAATTAGAATTATTCTAATTCAAAAACTTATTTAAATATGAAATACAATGGTTTACCAGGCATGTTTATTGTTATTTGGATCAAAGTAGTTTATATTTATCTTACTCAACCGATATTATTCTTTTTGACAAGAAATAGTGTAGATGAGAATGCCTATAAGTCACACTTTTTAAAGAAAAGTCTAGCATTAAATTACATTTTAGGAAGGAACAGAGAGAGAGAGAGAGAGAGAGAGAGGAGAGAGAGAAGAGGCAAACTGGGGACAGGGAGTACAGAATTGGGGACAACATGTTTGTAATTGTATATCTCACGGTGGTATAATAAAAATAATTTTTTAAATTTACTGTTTAGGCCTTTCCAGAATTGTGCTTTAAGAGCTTAATATTATACCTTTGCTGTACACCACTTAATTCCCATCTAGATTCTATGGGGATTCTGAGTTTTGTAAGTAGAGAAAAATAATTAATTTATGGAAGAGCAAGATGTCAAAAAATGTTACTGCACAACAGTTTTTCTAACCTTAACCTTATCAAACAGCTCAATTTAAAAGTCCTTGGGGTTTGGCGAGCTAGTACAGCAAATTAGCTGCTTGCTCTGCATGTCATAGGTACAGTTCTATCCCTCCCCGCCACCCGCCAGCTCCACCATGAGCAATGCTTGAGTGCAGAGCCCGGGTGAACCCTGAACACTGCAGGATTGCCTCAACCCCTCGAAGAACAAAATCCTTACAACAAAGGTTACAATATTCTGGGATACTAAAAAAAACTACAAAGTAATATAATTCATATTTAAATAAAAATGGGAAATAAAGTAGCATCACTCATTCTGGAATATAGTGTTCATTCTCCCCATAATCTTTTCTCAGAATGTCTTGATTTTTATGTTTTATACTATATCAGTTATTATCTGTATATATGTTTGTGTATAAGAATCTTGAAATATCTTATTGAAAAGTTTAAAGTTAAAATTACACCTGCATTGTTAGAGACATTTTTCTCTTTCAGCTTTTCTGTTTGCTCCTGCATACATTTTATAATCACTGTATCACTGTCTTCCCATTGTTCATCGATTTGCTTTCGAGTGGGCACTAGTAACAACTCCATAAGTCATGTTACAAGCAAGTATAACCCAAGGGCATCTACTTGCTCCAGGGACATGAAGAGCCCCAAACCATTCTTCCTAGAACTGAGGTCCAGAATTGTTACTAGTTTTTGGCATAACAAGTAAATAAAACACGGGTAGCTTGCCAGGCTCTGCCTTGTAGGTGGTATAATCTCAGTAGAAAAAAAATAATATGATAAATCCAAAATACAGCTTTCTTAAGACTTACAAATCTACTTGTAATGCATCAGAAACTTAAAATAGGAAATGAGAAGATCCACTTGGTTTCACTTCCTCAGAGACAGGTGAGCCCAAGCGTCCAGCAACGGGGTGCTATTTCCCAGGAAGAACCCACAAATCCAGAAACAGTGAAGATAAAGGAAATTATTTCACCTGGTACATTTTTTTAGAGAGCTGCCATGTAATAAGCAAAAAACGATTAACTAGGCTGTGGGACCACCATCTGAGACACAACTAGCAGCCCCCCCAGCCCACCCCAAGACCCAGAAGCTTCTGCAGACACAGGAGAGAAGCAATGGGCAGCGATAAGCAAACATCCGGGTAAACCGCTTGGCAGAGGAGGAACGTGGGTCCCTCAGGGCGCAGGCCAGTTGCCGAGGACTGAACACCGTGGGCGCTTGGTTTGGGTGTCAGCCCTGGACAGCACACTGTGAAGGACAGCAATGTGGATCGCGGCACCCACGTGTCTGGCCGGGGCTCAGAAAGCTGGCTAGGGCGTCCTTCTGCAATGTCCCCCAAGTTGGGGGGGTCTCACAAACTTTCAGAAACAAGCCAGAATTATCTACAAAATGTTAAGTTCACCGTCTCCTAAGCGCTCACTTTTTAGCTATAAAATAAATATTCCTGGGAGCTGAGCGATACCATAGCAGGGAGGGTGTTTGCCTTGCAAGTGGTCACTCCAGGTGAGATTCCTGGCATTGCATTTTACAATATTAAAATAAATATACCATATTTTACTTTGTGCAAATCTTCTAGTTTCTATCCATTTTATTAATTTCCTTTTCTAAAAGTCCTGAGTAAAGGAGAGTTATTCTAAAAAAATTGCATTCTTAGCACCTTAGGTATTTTCCAGACTCTTTACTTATGGACTGATCAATATGGTGCTCAAATTTACATTATATTTCAGAAAACAGGAGAGGGAAAAGGAAAAGCTAAGAAAATCAAACTAATGGCAGATTTGGGGAATTAAAAAGGATTTCCTATTTTCATTTAGGCCAAGATTATTTTCAGACTAATTAATATAGATAAACAAATATAATTCTCTTACAAATGAGAAACAATATATTTTCATTGTTGGGAAAATCTCATCAGAATTTACACATAGTTAAGATTCATACAACTCCATTACCTATACTCTTCTCTGTCACATAGTGACTTAAATATTTTATCAGGGGGCCTCTCTTTTCATAACGACTTTTTCTAGAGCAAAAGGATCATTATTTTTATGACCAGACAAGAAAACATCTCTATATATAGTATTTCCACAAGCTACTCTTCCTAGAAGAGAGAATCCGCCACATAAAAGCAGTGAGTGAGCTCTGTTTGGGAACACTATGTTGCCTGTGGGCAGTGCTGAATTAGTGCTAATGGGATGAGGTCATAAATTTAATTCTCATGAGAAGTCTTTTTTGTTCTGCTGTTGTTCTAACATTGACTTTACCAGCTTTCAAAGGAAAATGAATCTCATCAACTTTTCTGTGCCTCCATAACAGGTGAGGAGTTGTTAGACCTATACTTTTGAGGGTCTCCAAATGAGTAGGATTCCAAGCATATCATGTGATCCCCAAAGACATCCCTGTGTCTTTGTAACAAGTGACATATGGGTCAGAGTTACTCAATCCAGGAACCAAGAAAAGCTTCTAAATCAAAGTATCAGGTGCCACATGAGAGAATCTCTTGAGTTCAGCTATCCAAGGAAACTAGATGACAACCTCAGAAACTCACAAAATAATTGCTTCCTCTTTTCTATACAAAGGTCACAGGAGAATTGGATCTGGCTTTGTGGAGATGATTGCCTCAGGGCTGAGGGTACTACAATATCTTCTACAAGCCTACACTAATATTTGGCAGTATCTAGATCACGCTGTACAAAATGCCCAAGAATAATTGCATGACAATCTGTTGCTACAGTTTTACATTTATACTTGAGGCTTGTTTCAACTCTTTACTCATGCCCTATACTAAGAGGGAATGGATATACCATCTTGGTGAAGTTATTTTCCCATTGTAGAACCTCTCCCACAGAATGTATCTGAATAACAACTACTGTGATGCTATTCAACATATATTCACAAATGTGTTCATGAATAGAAAAAACCTGATTATACTGTGATAAAACTTGTAAGAAATATTTGACTAAAATAGTGACTTAAGATACATAATATTTGCCTCCTACACGTTTCCAAGATGGCCTTTGACATCATCTTCTACAAACACTTGCCACAACTCCTATTCTCTTTCTGTTTCCTGGTATGAGTTTTAGAGGTGACGGTAATATACAGACCAGCATCTCTCCCCTGCATGGTGAAACCCAAGGGCCCTTTTCAGCAAGGAATAGAAATTGGAGGTCCTACTGTAGGAGTAGCACCAAATGTGCACTACAGTGTGGCTTCTCAGGCAGCAACTGCCTTCCGTTCCAATAGCTACGAATACTTGACTCACAGCCAAACTCAGATTGATTAGTAACAAAACTTGCCTTTCTCACCAGGAACCTATCTGTACATAGATTCATTTTGCATGGTAGGTTAAACCCTTCGCTCATCAACTAGGAGATGGATGAACATAAGTGTCACATTTTTTTTCATAGATGGAGAATTTTAAATTTATGTTAAAAGTAAAACTCTGAAAAATATCACATACTATCCATCATGAATAGCATCACAGTAGTTTTTATTCAGACGCATTCTATGGGAGAGGTTCTACAATGGAAAAATAACTTCACCAAGATGGTATATCTATTCCCTCTTAGTATAGGGCATGAGTAAAGAGTTGAAACAAGCCTCAAGTATAAATGTAAAACTGTAGCAACAGATTGTCATACAATTATTCTGGGGCATTTTGTACAGCGTGATCTAGATACTGCCAAATATTCCAGTGTATGTACATATACTCACAAATGTGTTCATGAATAGAAAAAAACCTGACTATACTGTGATACAACGTGTAAGAAATCTTTGACTAAAATAGTGACTTAAGATACATAATACCCATTTGCCTCCGACACGTTTCCAAGATGGCCTTTGGCTCATTCTTTTTTTGCTAAAACTTAGCACAAATGAGGTACTAAATTCTAATTTATGTTCTTAGAACCAAAAAATCTTTCACCATTTCACCATATTTGTTACAATCAAAGTAGTGAATTCTTCAAATTCACATTGGTTTATATGAAAAGA